>OZ007557.1:108756895-109356895 GCA_963931855.1 Philhelius festivus
ACCTACTCTGCAATTATACCTACTTTAACAAGGAGAAAACACAAATAGGTACCTAGTTGGTCGCATTATTCTTTTTGTATAGATGCATAATATGTATTTTCAACTCCTTTGCTGACTTTCATTAAACCAAATAGATAGAGTGTGTTTTTAAAGATTGGAAGTGTTTTTGGGTATTCCTATACAATAGACACGCGGTATGAACTACGAGTATTAAAAACCGAGCGTATTCACGTTTGCGAATTTGTTCACGGTTACGAAAGTGCAATTCTTTAAATTTTTCAAATAAATTAGACATAGGTATGTCTTAACTCAAATTCATATATCTATGTATTTTATTCCATTATGCTGTGTTAAAAAAAAAATACGTTGAAATCAATAAAAAAGGGGTTATCCTTTCCTTGGATTTTCATTTCTGAACAAGGCCTTTTGGCGGAGACGTTTAAGTACGCTGATATCTGTTAGACTTATGTTTTCATTTTCCGTCTATTGCAAAGATTTATTGAAAATGTTAATTGATTCACTCGGCTCTATTCTGGTATGTTTTTTTTTTTTGTCGTTTAGGCTGTAGCAGACAAACAAACAGACAGAATTGCGAGACTCACTTTTTTTTGTCTTCCCTATTATCGTGGGTCCCTATTATTTTCAAGTCTGATCAAAATCTCAAATTTTTTTTAAGAATAATTTTTAAAGTAGAGATCCATTCTTAATTGAATGTTTTTGGTTTCAAAAAAACGCATAAAATTTGCAAAATCTCATCGATTCTTTATTTGAAACGTTAGATTGGTCCATGACATTTACTTTTTGAAGATAATTTCATTTAAATGTTGACCGCGGCTGCGTATTAGGTGGTCCATTCGGAAAGTCCAATTTTGGGTAACTTTTTCGAGCATTTCGGCCGGAATAGCCCGAATTTCTTCGGAAATGTTGTCTTCCAAAGCTGGAATAGTTGCTGGCTTATTTGTGTAGACTTTAGACTTGACATAGCCCCACAAAAAATAGTCTAAAGGCGTCAAATCGCATGATCTTGGTGGCCAACTTACCGGTCCATTCCTTGAGATGAATTGTTCTCCGAAGTTTTCCCTCAAAATGGCCATAGAATCGCGAGCTGTGTGGCATGTAGCGCCATCTTGTTGAAACCACATGTCAACCAAGTTCAGTTCTTCCATTTTTGGCAACAAAAAGTTTGTTAGCATTGAACGATAGCGATCGCCATTCACCGTAACGTTGCGTCCAACAGCATCTTTGAAAAAATACGGTACAATGATTCCACCAGCGTACAAACCACACCAAACAGTGCATTTTTCGGGATGCATGGGCAGTTCTTGAACGGCTTCTGGTTGCTCTTCACTCCAAATGCGGCAATTTTGCTTATTTACGTAGCCATTCAACCAGAAATGAGAATGAGGTCGATTATGTAGACCATAAATCGGACGTAAAGCGCGAAACACATTTCGAACCGAACACTGATTTTGGTAATAAAATTCAATGATTTGCAAGCGTTGCTCGTTAGTAAGTCTATTCATGATGAAATGTCAAAGCATACTGAGCATCTTTCTCTTTGACACCATGTCTGAAATCCCGCGTGATCTGTCAAATACTAATGCATGAAAATCCTAACCTCAAAAAAATCACCCGTTATTTTGCGCCAAGGATTTTGATTTATTATATTTATTTTATGTTCCTCAGGTAGACGCTTGAATAGATATACTTAGGCGAGGCGCGCACATTCAATTTTTAGTTTCGCAACTGTTTAGTTGCTAAAATGAAACATATGGGCTTATGGGACACCGCGCACTTAGAGCAACTCGATTCGAGCAACTAAAAAGTTTGTGTTTTGACACAAACTAAACGATTGCCTAAAATTAATTCGCAACAGTTGAGCTGTTTTCTATAAGCGCAAGAGAGAAAAGAGTGTGAGCGTTAGTAAAGAGTTGCCAGTGCGCGGTACTCTATCAACTGGTGATTAAACTATTTGATTCCGATCACAGTTGCCAGTGCGCGGCTAGCCTAAAATCTAACTATTGTTGGGAAATATTTGAACCAGAAAAGTGAAAGTATTTTCCACCAGTATGGCAAAGTTATTTCCCATGTTAAGTTAGTTCACTCGCCTGCAAAAAATACTTAAAATTTCAGAAATTTTTTTTCGAATTATGTAGAGGTAGGCACTTGATACAATTAAAAAAGTTTGCACATCTTAATATGTAACAACAGTATTTGATTGTTTATTAATAAACTCTTTCATAAAGCTTTGATTACATATACAGTACAAGCGTCAAATTTAGAGGGGCTGGTTTGATTTTCTGGATGTACTATTTAGTTTGACTTAGGAGTACCTAATCCCTTTTTCACTTTGTTCTTTAAAAATTGTATGGGGAAAAAAAAGCAAACCTTATTTTATTAGTCAGTATATTTGTTAAACGTGGAAAAAATATGAATGCTCTAAAAACAATGTTAACGGTTTTTGTATGTTCCTTAATTTATATGAACATATACATATATAATTGTTCATGTTTTTGACTATCTGTAACATTTTAAACCTTATATACAAGATATTGCGAGCTCTATTTTAAAAGCATTTTTTCAAGCAACCAACTTTTGATGCTAGGTAAGGTAGGTTAGATACTTAGATATACATATTAAAAGAAAGCAAATTCGTTAAAATTGACCCACCGTAATAAAGATATGAATTATAGACGCGAGTACTTACAGAAAAAAAGAAAAATTCAGAAATTTAAGAATATAAAAAGGTTCTTACAGAAAGAGAAATATTATGTTGTAAATTAAGAAAATATGTTATATTAATTAAAAAACCACAACTAACCGAAAAAAAACAATTAAAAACATAATTTCATTTAAAAACACACACAATAAAAGCTTTTTTTTAATGAATTATGTATTTCATAAGCAAAAACCACTTCCCTTTGTAAAAAAAAATATATATATATCTTTTTTATGTTTTTATTTATTTAAAACATTAAACACTTTATCCTGAATACTTTCTTTTTCCATTTAACCTAAAAACAAAGCACTAAAATTTACAAAATAGTTAATGCAAAATATAAAAAAGCACTTGTAAATAAACTTTCTGCTTTCTGTTGTCAATTATAAACCAGCATTGCCATATGCGAATAATTATAAGTTCGGTGTCAAACTTAAATTAGCATTGCCTACAATTAGAAGAATCCTTTGGCTCGAACACAATGAATGCGATAAGAAAAAGAGATCTGAGCGTGATGAAAAGATGAAACATCGTCGTTGTTGTAAGATCAGTTTCAAACTATAAAAGACGAGGATATACGTAATAAAGCATATCTCGTCGTCACGTTAAATCAAATTATTAAATAAAGTAAGAACAGTCGCGCACATTCAATTTTTAGTTTCACATCTGTTTGGTTGCTGAAATGAAACATATGGGCTTAAGTTTCATTTTACTACATATCGATACCATCCCGTAAGAATGTATTAAGCGACATTTTTAAAATTGTTCAGGAAACGAAAAAAATGTCTCATTTAGTTGTTTTTTGCGTATTTTATTGGACGAAACAGATTTGGAGAGGGATTTTTAGAATACAAAACTTGACATCATTGCAAAACCGAAATTTTAATCAGATAAGAAGTTTTTGTCGCTTAGTACATTTTCGTGGTCAAAACATTGGCGCTTGATACAATGTTAAATGGCGCTTAAGACACTGTAATGGTCACACAAAATAAAGGTATGAAATAAATTGTGTCGTTTAATTCATTTTTTGTTTTTTATTTTTTTTTTTTTCTCATTAACAATAAAATAAATAAAAATCTATATAAAAAGTAACATAACATTGATTTCAAAACGAAAATTCAAAACGGACACTTCAGGATTACGATGACAACAACAAAAAACACACAAAATGACAGAAAAATATTTAAAAAGCAAAAAGACAACCATATCTGGAGTATATTAAGTGACAAAAAAGGATCAAGTTCTATTTGGATGAGTGTGCTAAGCGACAATTTCGGTTAAACTATGCGACATCTAACAAATTTTTTTTGTGGACGTTTGGTTGCTTAAGACAATAAGATTGTTAAAAATGTCGCTTAGCATAATTTTACTGGCGGATAATACAAATTTCAGGGAGGAACATTATTCCAGTGAGAAAACTTGGCGGTTGCTACAATTTTATTTTCTCTCTAGTTTCTTTTGCATACATGATAGGGCAGTGAAACCCAGGCCAAAATGTGGCGCTTAACTTCTAGTATAATTCCACATCAAAAAGTCGTTTTCGAAAAAATGTTGCTTAATACATTCTTACGGGAAGTTATCGATACATATATTTACCATATGCTTCATTTTACCAACCAATCAGTTGTGAAAATAAAAATTTAATTCACGCTCCAGGCCTAAGGAATTGCGAAACGATTTTATAACGAAAAGGTGACAGTGAATCATGTCTCGCTTCGTCTCTTGTTCTCATCGCATTATGAATCGTGCATAATTATAAAAACTTTTGTTTGTCGTTTTCACTTGGATTTTTATGTCGACATCTGACACAATCGCTGGCGATGATTTTTGATTCACGACTTTTTGAAGCTACATATTTCGAAATTAAATGAGCGCCAATTTAAAACTACAAGAAATTGACAATGAAATGTCTCGCTCTCGTTTCGTGTTCTTTTCACATTACGAATCGGCGTCAAAAGTGAGTGCACACTATATTATTTTTTCTTGGTCATCAAATACCTATATACATAATTATAATGAAACATTCAGTTAATAGTACACACGATGAATATTAGGTTCTTATAATTAGGCTTTTACATTCAATTTATTTGATTACAACTAAAATGAAGAAAACAGTAGAAGAACAAAAAAAATTGTCTAAAATATCGCGTCAAAAGTGAGAGCACATTTACGATATTTAACGCTTTTGACAGTAACCATGCTCTCTTAGCTCTAAAAAAACACCGTTTCTTGAAACAGAATAAGATAACAAAGAAGGCGTACGCAAACTAAGAAGTGTTCGTGGTGACAAGTCGAATAAACGAAATTACAAAAAAGTAACAATGCGAAAAGAAATCGATCTCGAAACTAGAAAAATAATAGTGAATCTAAGTAAAGAAGGTAAATCCTTACGAAAGATTGCAGCTATAACAAAAAGAAGCTCCAGTGGCATTAAAAAAATTATTGATAAATACAAAACGTACAGAAAAATTAAAAACTTCAAACGTAGTGGTCGGCCTCTAAAGTTGAGTCGTTTAACTGTTTCGCGTTTTGTGAGGGAGGTTAAGGAAAATCCTCAAACCAGTGCAGTAAAAGTAGCAGAAAGGATTACCCAAGCCAAGACACCGGAACATTCGTAAGTGCGAGTACAGTACGGCGACAGCTGCATAAACATGGCTTACATGGCAGAGTTCCACGTAAAAAGCCGTTCATATCTAAGGCGAATATAAAAAAGAGAATTGACTTTGCAAAAAAATTTAAAAACTCTGGACTTTCTTTGTGGAAAACTGTTTTATTTAGTGATGAAAGTAAATTCGAAATTTTCGGTGGTGCTACAAAGACAAAAATTTGGAGAAAAAAGGGTGCTGAGCTTGAAACAAAAAACATAATAAAATCAGTAAAACACGGAGGGGGATCAGTAATGGTTTGGGGATGTATGGCTGCATCAGGAATTGGTAAGCTTGTGTTCATTGATAATAAAATGAATAAATTAGATTACCTTAACATTTTGAAACACAATGTTGAACCCAGTGTTTTAAAATTGGATTTACCAAGCACTTGGACGTTTCAACAAGACAACGATCCGAAGCATACAGCTCGAATTGTCAAAGAATGGTTGCTTTATAGAACACCAAAACAGCTAGATCACCCTCCACAATCACCGGACCTTACTCCAATTGAACACCTGTGGGAGTATTTGGACCGAAAAATTCGTCAGAGGCAAATTTCCAGCCAAGCAGCCCTAAGAGAGGCACTAACTGAGGAATGGAGCAATATTAATGCTGAAATAACGGGACGACTGGTGGAATCTATGCCCAGAAGATTAGAAGCAGTCTTAAGAGCTAAGGGAGGCCAAACAAAATATTAATCAATTGTTTTTTTTGATAACTCAAGTTTCTGTTTAATAAAAATTAAACGTGTGCTCCCATTTTTGACGTCTAAATTGAGTCCTCTTTTATTTTAAATCTTTAAATATCGTCATTACTATGTGTCTTATTGAAATAAATGAACTTGTAAGTAAATATAGTTGGACAAAATATAACTTTATTTTCATACATTACACATTACATTACATTTTACACTACACCGTAGATAAATCTACGAAGTAGAGACACTGAAAAGCACTGGCAACTGAGGCCATCGGCTTTAGACAATACGACAGAGAGAGACATACAAAGAAAGAACAACAGAAGAAACACATGTCAACAGCACACGGTTGGTATTTGAACGGTCCTCCATCCAAGTACTAACCGCGCACAATGATGCTTGATTTCGCTGATCGATGGGAAGCGATGCTTTCATCAAAGCCACGGCCGTTGACGTTTTTTTTTTTTTTTTTTTCATACATTAAAATCTATATATTTTTGCCCTGTGTTTGGATTACCCTGGCATAAAAAACAAAACTTGTTGTGTGCACTCACTTTTGACGCTGACTGTAGTTATACAAACTTTTGTTTGTCGTTTTCAATTGGATTTTAAATAATAAATAAAATAATAAAAATACACTAAAAAACGGCTAGTATTAAAATTTTGCAACTAGCTTAGTTATAACCATGTGCGTTAAAAAAGCGTCATCTGTGCTTTATATAAAGAGCGCCATCAGTGCGTCAAAAAGAGGGCCATTTATTTTACTCAACCTTGGTAATAAACAAGTTATACATGACTTTCTTAGTTTTCTCAATAAATTCAAGAAAGTGCCAGATAGACCAAGCTGTCATTCTAACTCATTGCATCATTTGTATAATTGAAACAGTTTTGAGTTCCAATTATATACTAAAATTATTTTTAAATTGATTTTTTTTATGTTTCAGAAAAGCACTGAAAGGTAATGTCAAAACCAACGAAAAGTAGATTTCCGTATCGTCAAAAGGGAAACACACGCATGCTGTACCTTACATCTATGTCACAAAACTCATACCTATTTTTTCTAGAAGAGGAATTGTTTCATTTTTAAACGATTCGGAAAGTAATCGGATTTATTACAGAACATGTAGATACCTATACAATTCTAGTACTATAGTCCACTTTATTTTGATTATGTAACCATTTAGTAAATTCATTATAATCTTAACAAACAATTAGTTCTTACTCGTGTTAGAATCTTACAGAGGCTTTGCTTGAGGGAAAAGAAGTTTTACTTCTAGCGCGCATACGTCAGTACACTCTAATTTTTTGTTGTTTTTGTGATACCTAGCTGAATATTTTAAAAAGTAATTTTAATAAGGAAAGTTATGTGTAGTAAATACCTACTTAGCTTAAAGCTTATAATATTATTTCAGAAACTCAAATTTTGTTTCTTTTAATGTTTACATTTTTGAGAACCTCAATTCAATTCTTGTGGTAGATATGTTAAGATTTTATTAAGATTCTAAAATTCGCTAAGTCTAAACTAATTTAGTATGTTTATTTACTTTTAATTTATATTTATTTTCAGAGCCGTGAACAAGATTGTATTAAATTCTACTTAAATCCAAAATCGCTTAAGTGAAAGTTTTCGATTTTTGGTCAATGTTCCGAATATTGTTTTTTTTTTAAAGCTGAATATTTTCATATTGATCGATTTTATGCTTTCATTAAATTTACACTTTTTTTAAATAAAAATAGAATAGATAAACTATTATAATTGATTGTGGTAGGTTAGGTAGGTATACTCAGATTCGTAAATTCATACAAAGAAACTGCAAATACTTTCGGGGTCAGAAAAAACAAACGCAGTGTTTTTCAATTAGATTTTTTCACGATTTTTCCTTTTTCCTAATCTACCTATTTTTAATATCACAAAATAACTCGATTTGTCAACCTTTTGATGAGTGGTGGTATAAATTTTTAGATCTTTGATAGTATCTAATGTAGGTAAATAAAGTAAAATACGTTTGAGTTGTAACGAACCTGGCTGCCTAGCCTATGTACCTATGTACTTATTAACAAACATAAACTTAACATCTCCTCTTAAATTTCCTTGTATAATTTCTTCATAATACCTAGGTAGGTATACATACATCAACATAATGTAAGTACATACAAAATTGGCGGGAAAAAACGATGATTCGGACACGTGCCATGAATACCTCTCTACTGAGTCCCCCATTTTAAAAATACCATCACTGAAGTGAACGTTAAATTGGCGGCATGCGGTGCAGTTAGATCTCTTATACATATAAAATTACCTGTAGTCTACCCATCAACATGCATGAATATAATTTCTTACAAACCCTCGTAATGTGACAAGCTACACTCGACTCGATTATAGAAGGAGGTAGGTAGGTAAATGTTTAACAACATTTGTTGTCACGCGTCATGCTACCTTGATTTTAGGGGTGAATGAATAGTAATTCTAAACGGAGCAATCCGCAATGGATTCCAACGTATGCCATCTTTTCGGGCTCATCACACAAACGTGGTTGGTAGATTTAAACCATAACTGCCTTAAAGACTGCTACGTATCTATGTATATCAACATTGATTTTATAGGGATGTTTAAAGAACATAAATAAATAATAATTTTAAAATAGTTTTCATACTTTTAATTTAAATAAACAGTTTGTAACTAATAAAACTGCCTTGTCCAACGGAATTTAGATTTAAGGTTCACTCAAAATATTCACCATTGTTATGCGACTAAAAGAGGCGGAGCTGCGCAGTATTATTTAGACAGATTGGCCAATGAAACGACCGCGTTGAGAATGAGATAATTTTTATCGTAGTATGGGACTCGTGCAACTTCGAACTCAAACCAACTTGGTTGCATTAAATTTGTTCCACTTCTACAAAGCAATATTATGGTGAATATAAAATTAATAGAAACACTATTCCATTCCAATTAGAGTAAATAAATACGGTTGCATACAGTCTACACTTGAGTTCATCTGTGGGTAGTACCTAATAGCTTTCAGGATAATATTTAGTGCAGGGTTGTACATTAGTGCAAGTAGAGTTTTTGCATAACTTATCGTGTATTTGGAAAAACATTTTGAGTCTGAAATATTTGTTAAAGAAACAATGATTTGAAGGTTTTAGTTACGAAAGAAAACCTGAAGAAAGTAAGTCAGGCAACAAATTTTTTTGTGTGAGTTTGGGCGATACGATCTACCGCAAACTAAAATAGTTAATAACGAAATCCTGCAGTTTTTTCTTATAGGTATGTAGGTTAGGTATATCGTTTTCTTTAATTTTTTTTAAATACAAATATAGTAAAAAAGCTGAGTCCGTAGGTACTTTGGTAGCTACACTACATTCACTAAG
This sequence comes from Philhelius festivus, assembly GCA_963931855.1. Classification (NCBI taxonomy): domain Eukaryota; kingdom Metazoa; phylum Arthropoda; class Insecta; order Diptera; family Syrphidae; genus Philhelius; species Philhelius festivus. Next base: position 108,766,335 of record OZ007557.1, read on the forward strand.
TATTATTGGTAAATGAGTATGTAAGTAATAAGTAAGTAAGGTAGGTATTTATCTACATAAATAATATAGGTAGGTATGTACATAATGTGTGATTCTACAAACAATGGAATAAAATGTAATAAATTTCGGCACGACATGTTTGGAAGCCAAAAGTCGTAAGAGTTTTAGTTGATCATTAGAACGTCTCTTTGCGTTGTTGAAAGCGGCAAGTCAAAAAAATAAAAAATGACGATTTTAAGAACATTTTTTGAAAAAAGGATGTGGGACTGAGTTTTTTTTAAGGGCACTAAAAAAATTTTATTTTTTTGTATTTTCTCTTGGGTACACATTGAAATATAGAAATTAAATTTAATTAGTCTTCATAAACATACAAATTCATGGTTAACATATAACTTAGAATTTTTTAAAAGAATATACCTAATACAGTCAAAATCGGTTAAAACGAACTCGACAGGACTGAAGAATTCGTTCGTTATATCCGGTGTTTCGTTATAACCGATTTTCCATTTTTTGTTTATTAAAGTTTCGTTGAAACTGTTCGTTATAAGCGATAGTTCGTTATAGGCGATATCGTTAAAACCGATATTCGGTTAGTACAATTAGCATGAAGCTTGGTCGGGACTTAAAGATTAGTTCGCAATAACCGATGTCGTTATAACCGATTTTGACTGTATATTATAATTAATTTTTTTTTCTATTTAGAATAAATTTAAAATAAATTATGCTCTTTTTAAAAATATTCGCAATGAAGTACGAAGTTCAACATTACTAAAAATTTTTCAGGTTTCTGAATAGAATATGATTTGTTCATTTATTATCCAGATGACATAAATTGCGAATCGGATAGTGTGTGAAGTTGTGAAAAAACTTATCACTTCACAGTTTCACAGATATAGAATTGACCCCCAGGGCACTGAGTTTTTTCATGGTGTTTGCGTAAGAAACATATTTAGGTTTTACTTAAAACAAAAAAAAACATAATATTACAGTTTTATTAAACGTATATTATACTACTAACAAAGATGTCTACTTAAATACAAATTTGTTTTGTAAGAACTCACCAGAGGACTGATAAATTGAACGGATAATCCACGACTTCTTGCACAAATGTCTTTTTCACAATACTAACATAAGAAACAGAATCGAGTTGCACCACGATTTTATTGTAAGGAGACTTAGTACTTCAAATTGCCAGTCCTGGAAATTCAATCGATATCCTAGTTATTGATTTTTTCGACTGTTTCAATATTCCTAGGGACTGATATGAAAAGGACAAAGTTTAATTAAGTTTTTTTGTAATAAAATCAATTAATAAAAAATATATATCTATTTCGTAGCAAAGGTGTATTATTTGGCGTAAATTCGGTGGGATTCATCTTAGTATGAGACCTGAAATAACAGAACGGCAATAATTTTTCTTTGAGAAAACGCAAAGTGGACACGTCAGGGGACTGAGAATCTGACATTTTAAAGAATTTTTTGAGCTTAATAAAATAAGGTCACCCAGTGGCGAGGCGTCATATTGTTCAAGTCGTGCATGAACGACTAGCTTACAGGCGACATTATTTTAATTTCTATCTAATTAACCCACACCTCATACTCATACTGTTCGTTCATTCCTTATAGTTATATCTAATATATACGTACATATTTTCCATTTTCCAACTCGTGCATTCCTTCTGTGAACTACCCAAATGAAACAAAACTAACTAGCTACCTGCTACTGTTTTGTTTTCACTCAACCGATCAGTATCTACCCAAGTCGTTCATACGATTTGGCAACGAAATGAACCCATAGAAAGCATACAAGAAAAAAAAAAAAAAAACAATTCGCTGGTTGTAGGGAGCATTTCGTGCAAATCTGTTTTGAACGAGTAGAGCTTTTTTTTTAATATATAGAATGATGGAAATGAGGAAAACGGGTAGCTAGGGCGTAGGTAAGTAGTTTATTTATTTATTTAGGTACATATTCCAATATTAAATTTTTTTATTTTTTCGAATATGAGAAATGAGACGCGCGACGTTCATAGGGACGGTTTCGTTCAAATCAGTTTTGAACGAGGAAAGCTTTTTTTTACTGTGGAATGAAGGAAATGAGGAAAACGGCTAGCTGGTACTTAATCAACACATACCTATTTATTATTGACATAAAAATAAAAACATTATAATGTACCTTTATATAAAAAAAGACTTGTTTATAAGAAAAAGACTTGCAAATAAGAATTTTGAAACTGAACGACTACATTTTTTAGGGACGCGTCGCCGCTGAGGTCACCCTTACAATATTGTTTGGCCAGGTAGATATATCAATCAGATTTAATTTTATCAAAAAAATTCAGATTAAATAATCGAACGGATTTTAAAATATTTCTGATGCCGCCAAAAATTCCATCGTTTGTAGAATCACCCGTATGCATACATATATTTTTATAATGCAAAAGAAAAAAATACCTAATTATTGCATACAATTAATAAATATCTACATATTTTATCGAAATTTCAGTTTGCAAAATTTAAATATTTGCAGATTGCGATATTCGAGATCTTGTAATTCCGACATTTCGTTAAAGTATAGGATTTTAATCTTACCAAACCCAGAAGATTGCTTGAGGAAATATCTTAGTTTTAAATTAAAATTGCTTAAAAATGTTGTTTATGTTACTTATACATATATTTATGTCTTGTTTTAATCTGTTCCAGACAGATTCACTGAACAGTACCTAATCAGAACAGTTAGATAACAATAGTTTCATACCCAATACAAACGCTTAAATGCATCAACGTCATTCGGCGATCTGATGGACCTGTAGATTTTTAGGAAAATATTTGCATCAACAAAGTGAAATGGTTGCATTTTATCCCTTGTGGTCAGTTTTGTTACGATACCTGTATGAAGTTCAAAAACACTTGTGCTGTGAACGTTCTAAGCGTAATCAAAAATAAAAAGCTGCCCGCCATATTTCCTTTAGGGTCTGACATATTACCCTACAGATAAGGCATACAGTTTCTTGCATCCTATTATGAATTTATTGTTAGTTAGAAAACTTTAATATTTTTCCTTATTTAAATTACTTATGTTTCGTTTTTCATAAATTTACTAAATATTGTTTATTGAAGTAAAAAATGTTATCCATGGTAAAGTTATTCAAGATTTGAAATGCACAATAATGCCCGGACTTACCAGACACGTAGAAGATTATGATTGGAATTAGAACTGACCAGATATCAAATCGATCAACTAAATACGGGAGTTAGGGAGTTAACAAACAAATATTGCAACAATGATGCAGCCAACCTGCTAAGGTGGGGTTGGTATCGTTGAGTTTCGATGATAGCAAAAAGTAAATATGTACGTAGGTATATTCAGCTTGAACCAGACAAAAAATAATTTTGACAAGCACAGGAGTGTACTAACATACTTTTATGGCTCGTTTGCCTTAACCGGTAAGCTAAAATTCTTCTCCTTCAAAAAAGAAGGAAACGTATAAGATTAATTTCTCGGATCGAGAGATAACAAATTTTATTTTAAAATATCTAAGAAATCGCTTGGCGTATGCCAGTATTGTCATTCAATAACAATAAGAAGTACCTAGAAATATATTGATTGTAAATTGTTGAAGAACAATTCCAAAATAAAGGAAACATTTATTAAGAAAGCGATTGAAATGAAAAATTAGTCAAAATCAAAAAGAATTTATCACTATCCAATATTACCAATATTTTCAACTAATTGTTTTATTTTTAAACTCAATGCATATTCCGAAATCGACTTAATCAATTTTCTTTTCTATCAAAAATATCTTTAATCCAAGAACAATGGTAGATACTTACCACACGATTTGAAAACCACAAACACAAAAAACACAATCTCTTTTTTCACCGAATAACCCGATTTAGATTAAACTTTGCACACACAATTTCATTTTTATGAATTTTTTTCGATCCTTCAAGTTTATTAAATCATAAATCTGATTTAAAAATGCTTAAAATCTGCATATCAAAATTTGTCTGTATAGCTTAAAAACTTAAACTAAATAATTTATTTTGTGTATCATATTTTTGTTAAACTTTCCCAACTTTAATTTAACTTATTAAACGAGCCTAACTCAATTAAAAAATCCATTGTTTTCCATTAAATTTTGTTACCAAGTTGTAGTTGGGTCATTTGATTATTATTTTTGCCAGTTTATTCTTTGGTTTGAAACCGCACTCACTATACTGATGGAACAGAGTAAGGGATTACCTTTAGACAACCCCTGTATCACATTTTTCCAAAATAATCTATTTTCCAGATGATGTCTACCAACAAAAACACTGGATAATAAAATAGACAACACTTATTTTGAAATTCGTATGTACAGATCCGATTTAAGGATCATGCCAAATTAAAAGTATTTCGTGCTGGTAATGATCAACATATGGCTATTTTAGTCCATGTGGAAAGTAAATTAATCGTTACGGTATCATTTTTGAACAACCAACGATTTGGTTCGATGTAATTTTACTGCTGATACGGCAAACTCTTATTAGGGTAGTCAAGAAGGATGGATGAAATAAGATTTAAATTGAAAATACCTATACAAGAATTACTGTGCAGGGAATGAAATATGAATTGATGTTAAAGATAGAGTTGTAGTAAACTTATTCTTAGGCATGGTTTTGCTCTTAAATCCATCTACGAATGAAAGCTTAAATGTTAAAATAGGTGAAAAAGTATCAACTTTGTGCAAAATTGGGCTACACCACAGGCACACATACTCACATTAACTTCATATACAAACATATGTGTGTAATGGTATTTATTTACTTAGTAAAGGAAACCAAATTGGCATAGGTAGAAGCTCTTCATTGTGTCCTCCTGATATAAAAATTAAAAGCTTTACATTGAATTGAAATCAAACAAACAACGATAGTCATCAACCTTTACACCATGAATAAAATGACGTTAACCTTATTGTATAATAAGACGTTGACTTCTAACTCAAAAAAAGTGTCTTTCTTTCTAACGAGTTTTATGACCTCAAAAGGGCACCAGCAAACATTTTAAAAAGGCATATGGAGGCGCTGTGTCATTATGTTGTTGTTTAAGTTTTTTTTCTTCCAGAGGGATAACCTAACACCCTGACTTGCAATAACATATGTTTACTCCAACTATACAGCGGGAAGATATTTATGCAGGTACGAGAAGCAAAAGGATCAGAAAAATTGGAAGAGGCGAAGTCCCTTAATAAAAAAAAGAGATAAAGTGATGATCGAAAGCAACGGTTTTAATTCGAAATTTTGTGCGTGCATGTGTTTGAGACTGACGCGTGGAGGGTGAGACGTCTAGTAATTGATAAAACGGCATTGCCTCTGCTCCTTTTTTTGGTTTGGTCAAATGTAACGTTTTGTGGATTGTGGGTATCTCAGTGCGGCTACATGTGTTAAAGACTCGATCTGGTACGAACGGACGAGGCACAGAGCAAAAAAATTACATACCGATACTCTAGGTATAGTGGTGCACCTGTCCTAACCACACACGGACTTCGTCAGAGGATCAAAGAAGGACGGCTGAAAGATTGAGATGAGGAAAAGAAATAAAGGAAATAAGATTCCGATATCATAAAGATGACAACAAAGAGGAGGCAAAGGCAAGTTTGTTGGGGAAACACCGCACTAAGACTAAAGGTTCGTGCCCTTGTCCACTTTCGAACCGTTTTAAATTTTGTTTTATTTTTCTTTACTTTTTTTATAGGTATTATTCCTTACCGCAGTTGGATGCCCCTCTTCCCTCATCGTCTATAAAGATTACTACTTCGCTTTACAGCCGCCGCACCGTTGCCTTGTGTCTGACCTTCTTCTCTTGAATTTGTCTTAAGTCGCGTGCTTAACCACGTGCCATTAAACGTTCAAAAAGAAACACCTTGCCACAACAATGCGCCTTAGGGTGAATCAATTTTTGGATTGGGGTTATGCTAGGACTAACTGGTTTAGCTCATGTATTATGTTTTCAAAGTAATGTCTTTGCGACTGATTTAATCTGATATTGTTCTATTAAATGTTCGTACGTAGCAAATATTATTATGAAATGCATACACAACTTCTGGTTTACGTAATTTTAAGTTTTTTTTTATAAAATCAATAGATATGTTTTTTGCTTTAATTTATATTTATTTGGACTATTATAGTTTATAGATATGTACATACATATGAAATAGAATAGAATTCAATAGAAGAAATTAATCGTCTCAGAATATTACAATGGGAGTGAAAAATAGAGCTACGAGTATGTAAATGTAAAACATTTCACATTTGTTTAGGGCGACTAAATATTGGACAAAAATCAACTTGACCTGAAGATTGGAATTCAGCACATCGAAAACCAAGTTAGTATTTTTCCTTATAGAAATATGTAGGTATGTATATCACTTTAAATATAGAAATAGAATACATACAACAATGAACATGAGCAGATAATTTTTTGTCACAAGTGTTTAGAAATCATTTTGGTCGTATGCACCAATGGAAGGTTATGTTAGTAAAAGTTTTCTTTTTTAAACAATTAATGGATTGCATTTTTACGCTTGTAATTTTCGAAAAAAATAAAATTTTGATAATTTTTAAAATTGAAAAAAAAAAACAAAACATTTCTAATTTATTGTATAGGAAATGCATAAAATTGCATAGCCCTCTTTCTTTATTAACCGTTATTCAGTGCCGCCGCTGGTTGTTCGTGCGCCCTTGTGCAAGAACCTTAAATTTTAAAGTTTTATTTATTCTCCATTTTGCAGTTGAAAAATTTAAGCAAACGTGCATTGTTGTTGTGGCGTTCCAAGCTACACCAAATTCTTATACAATGAACGTAGTCAGACTAGGATTTGGGGGAGTCTCTCCTGTGTCCTGTAAATGAGTTTGAGAGTTTCTGTTATAGCATATATGTATGTACAGTTTTTGCATCCTTTTAAGATTATTTACTCTTTTTACTTGAGACTTATAGGTACTATAAGGCAAGTTATGCATTCGTAAAAAAATCGAACTCGAGATTTTGATCAAAGTTGACACGTTGATAGCGAAGACGAAAAAAGTGGGTCTCGAAATTTTGTCCCCACATGTTTTCTTTCTTTTTTCTGTTTTTTTTAAGACCAAAAATAACTGTACCTGCCATACGACTTTTTTCGAAATTTTATAAATTTTTTTTAAACAATGTCCAACAGATTTAAACGAAAATCAAAAAATTTAAAGTATCAGTACAACCGATTTTGATAATTTGTTTTAGGCTAAAGCGCTCCAAAATTTAAAATATTCCTGTGCATTAAAATTCTCAAAATTTTTTTTGGATTTCAAATCTTTTTTTTCGAAACTCAATATTTCGAAAACCCTATGCTTGATTTTTTTGAACTTGATAAATAAAAGTTTCTTAATATAAAAAAAAATAACTGTACCTACCCTACAAATGTTAAAAAATGGTTTTCGAAAATCGTGTTTTTCTTAAAAACGTCTCTGAGAGTTTTACGTTTTATAATTAAACAAAAAAAATTTAAATCAATATTTTATTGACTCTACCGACATAGAACCATTTTGACGATTTTTGTATTTCTCATTGCCGGCTGAACGGATTTAAATGAAATTTTTTACATTTCTTTTTTTTTGAAAATTCGATATCTCAAAAAAAGGCTGAATATTTTTTTTGAAATATATTTTTTATTCGTAAAGTAATAAAAAAAATGTTTTAAAAATTTGTATATAAAAGCTTATTTGACTTATAACTTAAAACTTTGTTATAAGTTTTGTTCTTGCTCTTGCATAAACTAATATTTGCTTGCATCGCATGGCAACCTGTTCTCAGCTCCAGCTACCACTAAAAGAGTTGTTTTAGTCATTTAATAAATGAACTTTATGTTTATGAACAGTTTTTCTCTACTAACATTCATTTTTGAAATTCTTAGTCTTTTACATAAGAGCAAGTTCGTGCGACCCAGTCGTGCATTTTATTTTAAAAGGAAACAAAAAATATGGCGATTGTGAATAATTTTCTTCAACAAAACCATTTTCATATAAAATGCAACGATTCGAGTTCCTAGCGCAGTTTTTAATTTATGTATGTCAAATCAATCCTTTGGTAAAAACCAATAGTTTATAGCTTGACAGAAAGAAGACAAAGTAGTTTTTGATATTTTTAAAAGTTTTAGTTTTCACTTTCTTTTTGAAACACTTAATCATTTGCTTTCGGATCTGGAAGTATTATACATAAACCCTTGACATCTTAGGTATCCTTTGATTGAATTTGGCATTTTGTGGCTTGTGTCAAATCTCTATCCGCAGCAGGATTTTACTTCTCTTTTTTTGTGGGCACAGAAAACACAGAATCTGAACTCTGAATGTCAATTGAAAGCTTAAATTCGAGCGACCAATGAAACGTTAAATTTCTGGGTTAATCTGATTTTGTTCAATTCGTTGACATTTAAGTAATTTATCCATTCAATTCCAAAATTAATTAAAAACTATTCGTAAACCCTTATTTAAAAAGAAACATAAATATTTAGAGAAACAAAATATTTTTTTTCTACGCCCCTATCTTTGGCTTTTTTTTTTTTTGGTTCCTGTTGTAAAGATAGTTTGTTTACATTTTTTTATCGGTAAAATAAGGAATGTTTTAAATCAGCTTTTTAGCTATATCATTGCAATCCGAATATTGATACCCATTCATACAAAAATACGAGTAATTAGTAAAAGTAATGTTTTCGAGACACTGTTTTCGTTTTATTTTATGGGAAATACATGGGCTGTAAATCTAAAAAAATCAAAATCCTTTTCGAGTTTATATGTCTGAGATGTATGTAGGTTGCGTGGAAAGCTATTTGCCAAGTGTCAATCTATGGCGACATGGCGTTAAGCAGTTTAGAATATGACTGCAATCGAAGAGGTTATTTGGTGTGAGAGGGGACAGTCACAAACAAAATATGAATAAATATCTGTAGTAGATTGTGTGTGGACACTACGTATTGAACAGTCAAATGTAAACATAGCTTAAGGAAAACTTTTGTAATATGCTGTATATGTTGGGTTAGATCGATCTCTTAATTTCCCGCCCCTAGGCGTTGGCGCCCTTGTGCGCCGCACATATTGCACATATGCTAGCGGCGGCCCTGCCGTTATTAAGCATACAAATCGGATAAAAGCGATTATTATCCCGTTTAAACCTCATTTATTCAACAACCATTTCACACATATGTATGAAAATAGAATTTATTTTAAATTTTTTAGTTTTTTTTTTTTCCTGTCACAGCCTCACAGGTCACAACTGAAACAAAGCAAACTTTTCTTGATTATTTTTTCTTTGATTCAGATAGAAAGAGACAAAAATTTACTTAAACTACGTTCAATGAACTAAAGTTCAGATTAGACTGTGAAACCGGACGAGTTGAACTTCAAATTTAAACTACAGTTCAGGTTCAGCTGAACTTAAGTTTAAACTTCCATTTTGAAACTGGGGTTAGCTATATAAACGGACGTTTTATTTATAATAAGCATTATGTTTGCTCGATACACAAATTAAAAATCCATTATTTAGAAACTATGTTGATCCAAAGTAGAATATTATCTTAATTGACAATGCGGTGATATTATTAATAATGTTTCGACTGGAAAACATTATTTATTACCTACCGAAGTGGTTTAAAAGAAAAACGATACAACTTAATTAAAACAATTGAAGGGGTTTTTGTATGGTTACATACATGCAGTGTACCTGCGAAGCTTCATATATTTATGAATTTTTGAATATTACAACAACAACTTGAATGAACTACCACCAAGTGGGTTCTTATTTGGCTGGAGTTATAGCTATTTCACGGTTGCCAAGCCGATCATCAGACTCCTTTATTAGTGGTGCTTAGCCTTTATACTATCAAGTTTAATCGAAAAACTTTTTGCCTTGACTGAGATTTGAACCCAGACCTAGCGTCCTCAGAAGCCAATGCCCTACGCATCACGCTACCGAGACCACATGATCAGGTCCATCCCAATTTAGGTTTTATCGTTTATCAATTATCACTTGAGGACTAGCGTTTTTATTAGTCATTCAAGTTTTGTTGTTGTAAATTCGGTTTCTTTCTATTTCTCCGAACTCTGTATATAAGCCAACAATTCGTTGTATATCTTAATTAAAACAAATTTGAGATGACATTTCAATTTTGGGTGGAAAAAATGTATATTAATTAACTCTTGAAATCAGTGTGGATTCTTGACGAGTCTTAATGTCTTGACGAGTCTTAATACGTTAATGTTTAAATTGAAATAAAAACTAAACAAATCACATTTACCCATGTCATAATATTGGACTGCTGATCAAAATCAAATTCCCAGTTTCTGCCCCTAAAAATTTAAAATATTTGCTTATTGGTACTTGATCTTTCGAGGACGTCTTGAATTATCATACAGTATTTCTTGTCACGAAACAGTTTTCCTCATTTCGACAGTTCGGACTCGGCAGTAAGCTTTAGGTTCCTTCAATTCATTCCGACAAAAAGCACAAAGAAATGATTGATAGTATGTAAGGCACAAGGCCCTAGTTTTCCACGAGTTGCTACACCTCATTTTTTTTTTTTTTTTTGAGAAATAAGAAAGTTTTCATTTATGTAAATATAAATCAAATAATTATTCTCTCATTTAATATTCTATCAAAGACTGCTAAACGCATCATAATTCTTAATTTACACACAAACACAGTTTTATAGGTAGAGAAAACATAGCTTCATACTCAGTAGTCGAGTCTCTTGGCAGTAAAACGATTTAGCATAGAACGAATGCAATAAACTCATTTGTATTTATTTCTCCGTGCATGCAAATCTGTTTGCGGCACCAAAAATAGAGCGCCACTGATGGTTGTACACTTCAGGTCCACATGTTGTTGTACTACCAACAACCAACAAAAGAAGGCCTACCTACGAGAATAACTCGTTGGCAGGCGAACACAATGTCAACGAGTTAGGGTATACGCACATTCAAAGCAAAGCTACCTGAGAAACAAACCAACTGTTCTCAATGCAAAAAACTCGCTACGGACACCCAAATTTTTTCCTAAAAAAAAATAATACTATTTCTTTCGTAATAAGATCTGAATCATCTAAAGCATAATTGTTGTCAAAGAGCCTTTCGCAACATGTATGTTCAAATTCTGAAATTCAGAATTAAAAAAAAACCTACATGTTTGCACATATTGCAAATGACTGGATGGAAACAAAAATTAAAACTAGTTCCGGTACTCATATGAATAGCCTTACGAATCTTAAAAAAAACTTTCTTTGTTGCATAATTTAGACTCCCATTGAGTCGGAAGATTGTTTGTGGTACTAAGACCGCGCGCTGCTAGGACTGCACATGACACATTGGTTACAAACGATGCTCGTTTGTTTACTCATTTCATTGCAAACACACTGACTCTGGTCAATTGGAGCTGGGATTGCTCCCACCGTAAGAGAACTTCATTGCTTTGCAGCCTGAGCCAGAGCCAGAGCAGTAGCAGTCTTGTGTGCCTTTTGGCTTGATGTTAACGTTAAATGGTGACCACCAGAGACCAGACGCATTCAAACTATGTCTCGGTATGTAAACCTTATGTGGCAATGGCGTTTTGTTTGGACATCGTATTCGAAAAGACGAGTAGGTGAGTATTCGTACCTCCCCTGTGCTCAATAATTGTAAGGAATATCCTTAGATGCAATTAATATGTGTCATGCTCATATCTTTACTTTTCCTCCTTTGGAGATTAATAACAAATGAAGCCGCATTACGATTACCAGCAGCATTTAAAGTATATCTGTTAGATGAAGTTTTCTTCAGTCACCGAGTCGGCTATTATGCGTCTATGCGTGTGTAATAATCTCATCCACTTATTTAGAAAACCGTACGGACGAAATTCATTGTTTGGTTTATTCATATTACATAATATAATTCATATTATTCCATATGCGTTTTGTATGAACTGTTATTATTTCTTTTTTCTTCTCCTAATAAAATTGAACGTGATTTGTTAAAATACTTTTATTTGATTAGTAAAAAACTACAATCGGACAATTTATTAAATTTAAAATATTTTCTTTTTTTATCAAAATGACCAATCACAAAAAGAACGAAACTGATGTTGTAATGGTAAAACCAAAAATGCCTACTCTATGTTCTACTTGATTATTACTAAGATGTCTAAATATTAATATCAAAATTGTTCCAATATGAAAGTAACCATTGTCTCTTGGTATTCAATAGATGTAATCAAAATGAAGTTCGTGTATCAGCTCTTTCGTATTGAAAAATAAAATAGTTATTTTGTACTGATGTTATTGCTGGACTGCATTGGTATATAATTCAAATATTCATATATTATAGTCAATTTTATCAAACTTAAGGCCTACAAAACAGAGCAGCTTTCAGTTCTCGGTATGTGCATCAGAGACTTCTTTGTGTGGAATGACCACATATTCGACGTCGTCGCCAAAAACGCTGCTAAGTGCTTAGGTTTCCTTCGATGATGAAAGACATTTTTCATCCCTTATGATCTGGCTATAATTTATAAAGCCTATGTTCGTCCAAGGCTCGAGTATAATTCCCATATTGGGCAGGTGCTTCAATATCCCATTTGAGTCCCTTTGATAGAATCGAAAAAGAGCTTTGAAATTGATTGCGCTTCAGGGATTGCCCATCAGTTTACCCTTTAGCCCAACTTTGGACGTACCGTTAAATTCGCTACACGAATGAGGAATGCCTTATCGGACTCTGTGCTCTGTGCACTATGCTCAAACATTTTAATGATAGTCAAAATCCCTTTAGCGCAAAATATAAAGAAAAGGTAAGTTTTTTTTTTTTATAATCTACCCGCGCTCAAGGGATTATGATTACCCTTTAAATGTTTCAACACAGCGCGGGCGTGAAGTTAATGAAGAGAAAGAAGGATAGGAAAGATGTGTGGCACGATGTTCTGAGACTGTTGGTGGTTGTCTCAGATATTTTTATCTCCAGGGATGGCGGCTTTGCTAAAGCGGAGAAATGCCGTGTCTTATTACTATGTCGTTTATAATTCACATAATTTTTTTTTTATTCATGTTTTTTATTCAAGTGATGTGGAATGAGAGAAAAATGTATTCTTTCATGTTATAATTTTTATATGTATAAAAATGTACTTGTGTTTTCTTAAATATAAATTTAAAAAAATGTAAATTAAGATATGTAATTGAATTATCTAGAAAGATACGTTCAGAAGTGATTTTTTTTTGGTAGGCAATGAATTGTTTATTCTAAAACAGGTTCTTGTGACTGCTTCTCGAAACTCCTGAACTTTCTTACCATAGGCCCAGTTCAAATGATGATCAATGATAAATTGTCCACAATATCGAACAGTAAAAAAATAAGCTATACATATATATGCCTTTGATTCACCTCTGTCATACTATGGACGCAATAAAATAACAATTTTACAAGCGCCCGAAGACTAACCAAACCCCAAATAATTTCCCAGCTAATAAAAACGTTAAAAGAATTTGTTTATTTTATAAAATGTGAAATTACTCTTATAAACAGATTTTTCCCGTAGTGTATAAAAAAAAATACACATAACTATCGTCTTTATTTATAAATGGCCCGAAAACGTAACTTCAGTTTGCCAAAACACAGACCTTTTTCAAAGTAGGCTTCGATAGTAAACGCGACTGACTTGCAAGAAAACAACCCTCTAGAACACCGCCATCGTCAGTTGGAATGAGACCGATTCTGACCCCTATTTCATGATTTATGAAAATAAAATTGTAAAATTGAAATTACATTCATTATGTACATACCTACATCTCAATTAATTTACATGAAACTTGCCGAGTTTGTACAGCTTTATTGCGAGTTTATTACGAATCTTTTGAAATTGATCTGCATTGATACACAAACTACAATTGGTATTTGAAAAACAATAACGACATTAATAAACCCAGAGATCTCCTCCTTTCATGTGGCTACTTTTTGTTTCACTGCACTAGATATATTGAACAGTAATTGTTCAAATTACACTGAGAAAGTTTAGGATCAGTGCTTTATTAATAAATATGAGGATATAATCGCAGCACCACCACATTTCAGCCACCTGCCCTAGAAGTTGGATTAAAATGCATGTGAGCCCAAGTATAATATAATAAATGTCGAATTTACGAGATAAGCAACGGGTAAATTGTTAATACTGCACTGCTTGCAAGTGTTGTCTTCACAGCCGCTTGCAGTTTGAGTTTATCGTGCACTTCTTGCCTCGCATGAAACCAGGCAATCAGGTAGCCGCATTATTGCAGGTTACTTACTACCACATCTGCGTTATTGGTTCCTTGACAAAGTGAAACTGCATTCGAATTCAAACAGCTTTGCCACAGAAAGTGATGTAACTTTCTTTACCTCTCCACAAAGTGTTCTTTGATCGTGACCGTATGCCATCCGTCCCTTTTGAATAAACGATCTGAGCTCGTGCTTGGTGTGCTTCTGCTTCTGCAACAGGATAGTCCTTCAAAATCGAATTGTGTGTGTATAAAAATGTCAACGTGTTATCTGCAGGGGTCATCCGCAATTACGCTGAGTTATTGTAGACACTTTAAAGCAGATGGAAAATTGATTTCCATGTTGCAGCACGCATTTTGGAAGACGAGTGAATGAAATGTGTAAATGCATGTCAAAGTTATATACATGTACCTATGTAATTATTATTTTCTTCGAAAGGATTCTTGCATAATTATTTATGCGGGAAAATGAAATAATTTTAGTCCTGTAAATGAAGGATTTAACTTCGAACTCCTAAAGTATAAAACTAGATTTCCGATTTATTTAAATCACTTGAAAAAGATGTGTGTTACCTTTGTATATATATCCTAGTGGTGGCGCTGAAATTAGCGCACGATTTTCCAGTGGAGAGTAGGATAAGATACAAAACAAGTATAGTAAAAAAGAGAATATTTTATTATTAAATTTTGCAGAGACAAATCTAACAATTGAGGCGCTGAAGGGACTAAGGTGTTAAGCGACATTTTCAAACATTTGAGTTACAAGCATTAACCACATTCATCCACAAAGTTTATAGCCAAAGTGGTTGCATAAAATACCTTCATCTTTGGCTAAATATGTATCTATAGGCGATAGAAGAGTACAGATGAGTCAGAAATTTAAGTTTCCATATAAAACTTTCATCTGTAAGAAAAAAACCAAATGTTACTTAAGACCTTCATCTTTTCTGCGCTTCAATTACTATCGCTATGCTTAAGATGTCGCCCCAATCGTTCGTCTTCATGAGAGTTCATAAGTTTTATATACAAAGGTGTTACTTATTAATTTAATTCAGAAATGTTCTGGCAGAGGCTTGCAAGTATTTATTTATTTTAAATCACAAAACAGAAAAAATACTAAACAATTATGACTTTCATTATGAAAAGCAAATCGAATTTAAAATCTTGCGAATTCAATAGATTAAGTTCGCTCTAAATGTCAACACCTTAACGAATTGACTATCGCGGAATTTTCGCTAATCTAACTAGCTAAAAGTGTGAAATCCATCCGAATAAAATTATTTAGTGATAACGCCAGCGAATTGAAAATTGAAGCGAAATAATGAGTGATAAAAGAAAAACCGTAGTTGCAAATAAATTGTGTGTTTTTAAAGAAACGAAAATATTAATTTAATATTTCAAGAACTAGTACGAATGAGCTTCCGAAGCTTGTGGAATCAATGAAGAAACCCTCGAATAACTAAGGGCACATGGGCGTTTTGGTCAGCTTCAAAAGAAAACAGTGGCATTATAATTTATAAGTTCCAACCAACAAGCTTAAATTTAAGCAAAAACTTTCGACGAACAACAAAATTTAAGGCTAGCTGGTGGGAGGACCATACTCCCGGATTACTTTGCCACTTTTGCAGTAATCCGTAGGCGATCTGCAAAGTTTAAACCAGGGTGTTAAGCCAACTGCCAATTTTTTTAGCTTAAACAAAAAAGATACGCTTTCGATGCGTTCAAAAAGCAATTGCATGCAATTTTTGGGAGCGAATGTATCAAGAAGGTCAGAAGAATCAAAATTTACCGGGGATACATAATTGTTTTAATTAAAAAAACCACAAACGAAGAACACAAAACACAATCTGAACGAATACAATTTCACAATGCTAAATGCAATTTTCCTTTGTTTATTGTTTAACATGTGATATTTTAGTGGATTCATTTTTGGCAGTTGATTTTTTGAAGCTAATGTGGAAGCTTGCTATCTGTAATACCACGATAAGGGAAATTCGCTAAATCATTCGACTTTAGTCGAACGTTCAATTCGCTATTCATAATGAGGGCCTATATTTTTTGGAAGGATTTTGATGTTTTAAGCATGGATCCGAAAAAACAGTCTTTACATAAATGTTTTCGAAAATATGTTCGATCAAGAAATAATTTGTTTGAAAATAAAATGCACGACTGGATCGCACGAACTTGCTCTTATGTAAAAGTTCTTTGGAATTTAAGATACATTTTATAAATATAAAACATAGATTTAATGAGACAATAATGTTCAAATGCATAAAATTGCCGTCTGGTTTCCGGAAAAGTATGAATTTATGCAAATAAACTTAAAAAAAAACGTTTTATTATTAAATAAATTTTTTATATAAGAAATTTATCTAAAATTTTTATTGATTTTAGGAAATAATTTCAAAAAATAATTGTTCATAGGTTTTGAAGATATTGATTTAAAAAAAAAAAAAATCAAAAAAACCAAACAAATATTTTTTCGAATATTTTTATATACAATATTATTTTAAACTTAAGGGGACTCCTGCTGAAAATTTTGGGTTAAAATCCTTAGAGCCGTTAATGAGAAAGTCGAAAATAAAAAAAAAAAAACGGGTCTATGGCAGGTACCCCTAATAACATTTTGCCCCAAAATTTTGTTTGACCAAAAAGTAGCTTATGTTCATAATATCACACCTAATTTTTTTTATCAAAATCGTTAGAGCCGTTTTCGAGATAAATAAGATTTTGCATTACGGGTGTATGGGGGTACCGTTAGTTTTGGAGCTAAAAAATAATTTCAATTTTTCCTGTAGGGAATCACCGAAGACCCTTAACCACCGAGATTGAAAGAAATAGGTCCATTGGTTTAGGCTGTAGTGAGAGGTACAGACATACAGACACACTGAAACATGTTTTTTGTGTACTAAATTTTCCTTAAAATTTTTATAAAAAAAATTGATATGCAAATTGTTAGTATTTAATAAAATACATTTTAAAACGTAATTTAAAAATTTAATCGTGTATCGGTTTTCAAGAAATTGAATTTTCAAAAAAAAAATTTATTATTTTTTTAAAAATCCAAAAACTATTTTTTCGAAAAAATTTTAAGTTTTATATTTTTTCAAATGCAAAGCAGCTCCTGCATAAAAATTTTGGTTAAAATCGTTGGAGCCGTTGGTAAGAAATTCGAAAATCAAAAAAACGGTTCTATGACAGGTACCCCTAATAACATTTCCCCCCAAATTTTTTTTTCACCAAAATATAGTCCATGTCCATAATATCACACCTAATTTTTTTTTTTATCAAAATCGTTAGAGCCGTTTTCGAGATAAATAAGATTTTGCTTTACGGTTGTATGGGGGGTACCGTTAGTTTTAGAGCTAAGAAAAAAAATTTCAATTTCTCCTCTAGGGAATCACCGAAGACCCTTAACTACCAAGTTTGAAGAAAATACCTCTGGTAGTTTAGGCTGTAGTTCGAGGTACAGACATACAGACATACAGACATACAGATATACAGACATACAGACAGACAGACGGAATTGTCGGACCCACTTTTTTCGTCATCGCAAAAAAATTCTGCATTTTTCGATATGGAACGCTTTGTAAGAGAGCGAGAGGAAAAATAGCGGTTCTTTTTGAATTATTCTTTCTGATCAGTGGCGATTCCTGATCTTTAGTATTGGGTTAGCGCCATGGTGTGAGGAAAAAATTTTAGTTTTTAATTTAATTTTTTTTAATTTTATTAATAAGGAAAACAAAACACAAGCAATACTTTATAAATTAATAACATAAGATAAAATGTTTAAAAATGTATCGATGCATTAATTCGGTTCGTCGTTCAACGGTAGCAAAACTTTCGATGACTTGGTTATAAATTTCGTCACTTGCTTTTAATTCTTTTCAAATAACCTTTTCGATAGACATAAGAGCCGAATAGCTCAATTTCTTGTGACCATGAGTACTTCGAAAGTACGTTTTTATCCTCTTCAATGCATAAAAGAAGCATTCCTTACACGCCGTTCAAGCTGGAGTTTTATAAGCTTGTACACCTGCTAAAAACTGTCGGCGACGTTTGCCTCCATCCAGAGTAAGATATTAAATGGAGTTATCGCTTTTAAAGTCTCAGCTGATGTTGTACCTTTTGGCTATATAGCATCTGCGTTTTCATGAAAAAACATTCAATTCATTCTTTAATTGAGTAAATTCAAAAATATTTGGTCGGCTTGTAATTAGATTTTTATTTACTTCTTCAGGAAAATTTGTTTTGTGGCGTTATTAAATAAATTTGTTCCCGTTCAGTTAATCGAAATATTTCAGTTATTCGATTGATGACAACCTTTTTAATATCTTCATGCTTAATTTGTTTCATTTATATCAAATTGATCATTTTGAAGTTTTCGTTTTTCAGAATGTGTTAAAGCATCACAAAATCACGTTTTAAGTAATATCTCAGCCCGACATAAAACAATTTATTGCTTTTATAACAATATTTTCTATCAACTTGCGTAAAATGCAATTTGTTTAAATTGTAGGAAATCACGACTACTTAAAAAATAAAAAGTGCATCGTTAAATGGTCTTTTTTCTTAATAATAATGAAAAAAATTATTTTCAAACAACAAAAAATTATTTTAGTTTACTATAACTTCTTTTTTATTTGTTTAAACAATTTTTGTGTTCTATATAATATAATAGTTAATGTTATTATGAATAAATATATGTTTTATTTTTTTCTGTAATGGGTACCGAGATATTCGCGAAAGATAAAAAAATTACACAAAACACAGTTTACCAATAAGTTTTGTAAAAAAAAGTTGTCAGGTAGTGCAAATTTGGTTTCAAGCCTTTCTCGATCCATTAAAAAAAATAGACCATGCGCCCAAGGTCAGGCCCTTTTTCATGACGCTTTGACTTGACTTATACATTCTCAACTTTTATCTGAATTCCATTCAAATGACCACTCATAAAGGAAGCCTCATCGTTGACCTGGGCCATTACTTTATGTTTTATGTTATATTTTTCCAATTGACCTGTAACTAATTGAAGTGAATCTTCTGCTGTTCGCCCAGAACTTACATCATGGATTTTCTAAATAAAGTAATACCGAAACACAACGAACAATTGGGATTTCATTTGAATGTCAGAAGATTCATCAAGAATAATAGCAACAAAATAAAGCTATTTAATTTTTGCAGAGGTATGACATGTTTAAAAGCACAGACACTGCTTTGATCAAATCATTTTGCCATTGAGGTACCTTTAAAACCCCTTGCCGTTTCGTATTGTTTAATTACATTTAAAAACTTAATAGTTTTCTCGTTTTAGAAACGAAACAGATTAATTTTGGCCTCTAAAAATTAAAAAAATTAAAATTTAAAAAAACCAATATAAGGACCACCCTAAGATACCTTGATACAAAAATATTAAAAAAAAAAACAAGATCACACCATCGTCCTTCAGAGTATCAAAAATATCTATATTTATTCATATTAAAAATCCAGTCAAATACAAAATATATGTATATACTTAATTAATTTCACACTGATCTTAGATCTTAGGATTTATGTTTATTTCGTACTAAACTTTTGAGATTTAGTATCTAACTTAATGTCGCCAGATATTAAAGGCCAATCAAATAACAACACAAATAATCAGACCCTTTCCTTCCTTGTTTTTTCTACTGCATACAAGCAAGAGAACGCACACAAAATTTACTTGCTACTGCTACTATACGACTATACCTACTCGGCTACTCCTCTTTCATTCAACCTGATGTCTCTCTTGTTTGATCGCAAATTTTTGCGCTAACGCTTTCATATTATTTAGCTGGGCTTTGCTTAGGACATGTTGTAGCCAAACGATGTTGTATTGTATAAATTGTATTGAATTTGTTAGCGCAAATTTTCGCGCTATAAATGCTTCAAGGGATATATTTTTGCATGAGAGTTTTGTGTTGCGTTTGTGTTAGTAAATATGATTTTAGAATAGGAATGTGGGTAGGTTAAGTAGTTTTGTGTATTTATGTCAATGGTGTTATATTGTAGGAAATTTGGTATCGCAAATTTTAACGCTAAGGTATACTTTTAGTATGGTAGTTTTGTGTTGTGTTTAGGAAAATATGATTTGAAAGTTACGTTTTCAATATAAAATGTACATCATAGTAGTATTTATTTATTTAAATTCTTGGTTTAGCGGCGATAAACCTGCTAACTGAGAGGAATCGCCACTGTTTCTGATTTGTTTTCTCAACATTACAAGCAAACAGTAAGCATCATCAAATGATATATTAAGGCCCAAAGTTTGAAAAAAATGAACAACATACCTTAAAAAAACTTTGTGCGTATTCAGTTGAAGCGGAGTGTATATCGCAAGTAAAAATAGTTATGGCATTTGTCTCTTTAATAATAAATTTTGAATATTTGCTCTGTTATACATATGTATATTTCCTCTTTGAGAAGCAATATGTTAATTGCTTATATTTAGCTGCCACCCGCACCGTACTTTATTTCCGATTAGACTATTTATAGAGATGTCGCATATGAGATATGTAAACGAATTTTGGAAAAAGAAAAAAATTACAACCTTAAAAACGCGTCTTTTTCAACTTTTGAATTCGAAAATCTGAGCAATTCTGAGATCGAATTCGAGTTTATGACATCGGAAAAACGTATTATAATCTGGTGTACATTCAAACTTTCTGCTGATACACTGAGAATTAAAATGCACGAATTTAGAATTTTCAAAATATAAATAATTAGAGAAAAATTTCTAGAAACTTATAATTTATTTTTTAAATGGCTAAAACATTTCCTTTGTAGCTGGAGCTAAAAATTAAATGCCATGTGATTTTTTAACCAAATATGAATGTATGCAGGAACAAAAATGTCAAATCGCGATTTTTAAATTTTTTTATGAATTTTTTTTACTAAGTTTTTATTATTTGCAGATGAAAATTTAATTTTGAAAACAAATATATATATAAATCATTTTCGATATGCAATTTTTTTTAGACTTTTTAGAAGCTTTTGTACCAACAAATTAATTTAAATCTGATATGACGATGTGATATAGGTACTGCCAGAAATTTAATTTCAATTATTTTTTTAATTCAATGATAGAATCGAGCAAAACTGAAAATTTTTTTTATCAAAATCCTTATAGCAGTTTTCGAGAAAAATACAATTTTCGAAAACCATTTTAGAACATTTTTACAGTACCGTTATTTTTGGACAAAAGAACAATTTGTTTTTAAATCTTGTAGGTAGGTAGTGTTATTTTTGTTCTTTAAAAGAGGAATGCAAAAAATGTGCCTGGGGAAATTTAGAAATACATACTTTCTACCGAGTTTAAAGAAAATGCAGACAAGTTTTTCGTTTTTACTTGCGATATCCTTATGTGTGTATGTTTCTTTTTTTAAGTCTCAACTTGGAAGATAAGCGTTTTAGAAAATCGCCTAGAGGGAAAATTGAAATTTTTTTGCGGTACATGCCATAAGACTGTTTTGGATAGACTTAATTATCAAAAAAGACGTTTATAACAATTTTGATAAAAAAATAGATGTACATTTTACCAATGGTACCACAATAAAATTGTGTTTTTGATTTTCTACTTTCTCATTTATGATATGACCGACTTTGACCACCATTTTTAGACAAAAACTCCATTGAATATGTTATAGGATATTATATTGTAATATTTTTACTAGGTCCGTTAAATAAAACTTATTACTCTTTTTAGTATTTCTTCTTTATTTACACTTTTCAAATTAAAACAATAAATCTCAATTTATAATCAACTCCAATACTTTTATTCAAACTTAAATCACACTTCTTTAATCACACTTTCCACAATCCAATAATTCAGCTTTGCACACTTTCATACTCGTAAATAAACTGTCTTCCGCTCACCGTGAACACTCCCTTATATACTCAAATTAGATGTTCTCGAAGGTTCTTGTCTTGGAATGTTCTAGTTATTTGGAATAAGGGGAAATACATATGGAGGTTCTTGTCTTAGAATGTTCTAGTTGTTTGGAATAAGGGAAAATACATATAACATTGGAAAAGAGCTTTTTGTTCCTTCCATAAAGTAGATATGCAATTTCCCAACAGATGGCGTTGTAGGAGTATAAAGCTCTGTTGGCCACAATATATACATTTTATTTTTGTGAATTTAATATATCGAAACATGTAGATGAATCTTTCAATTTTTAAAAATTTTAAAGAAAGTTTGGCTATAAAAATTAACTATTATAAGAAAAACTGTTCTAAAGATTTTTTGTTTGTATAAATTCATGTACAGGAATCACTAATCAGACGGCTGGCGTTCTATTTTTGAGTAGATTGCCATTAATGTAAAACCAGTTTGTGGAGAAACAGGGATCTGTGATTTACAAGTCCCAAACATTACTTTGTGCTTGTTGAAGACAGGAGTAGAGGGGACCTTGAATTTTCATCCGAATCCAAACTACTAAAATGTGAAGCACTTTCCATGACAAGAGGAACTCTTGCAATTTTATCATTGCAACAAACATGTATTTATTTGCGCGACTGGGAATCGAACCCAAACAGCTGAAGTCACAGTACAACTAGGCATTATGTCCAACATACTACACAAATAAAATGCACAAAACTAAAAATGTATTAAAGACTCTTAAACTGATAGAATCATTCATAGCCAATTTTTCCTTCATTTTTTTAACATGGAATTAAAGAAAAGGCCCTCATAGAACTCAGCAAGAATTCTCTCTGAAGAATAATAATCCCATTTGTATCACAGCATCATACTTCTATTCTTATCCACATCGCATTTAAACCGCGCTCATGTTAATCTTATGAGTTTGCTCCCGCAACAACAGAAGTTAGCAATTAAAATCAAATAAAATTGAAATAAATTTACTTTGAAATGCAAATTATTGCGATTTGTTTCGCCATGTCTTGCCTTGTTACTGTCTGCGCCTGTAAGAATTTGCTTCGGCTAGGCTCCGATCCCGTGATGGCCACTTTGTACAACAACCAATCGAATAGATTCGCAGATTTAAATCATGCGTCCTTAAACAGTAGGCACTCGAATTGGCCACACGTGGGCTCACAAAGCCAATCCTTGTGGCCCCACCAGTATCACAGATAAAGCAGCATAACATTTTGCATTTTGCCGCGGGGGAGGCACAAGTATTGCGCGTCATTCTTTGCCAGCATATGCTGGCTGGTAAGTCGTATTCCACCAAATAAAACTGCACAGAAAGAAAGTTCAGCATGAAGGTCCTCTCATAAAATTAATTCGTTTTATTGTTGGCCATCTCCTCGTTTCGTTTGTAGATTGCCAGCTTTAAAGTAGCAACGTCGAAGACAGCCTTCGCCACGGCTTCCCGTTTCTTGGCACGATAAACATATGCTAAACGGAACCCAATGCCCGCCAGAGCAATAAATGCGAGAAAAAGTATTATTCATTTGATGGTCGAAATTCGATAGCCAGATTTGAGCAAAAAATTGTTGTCGTTTAATAATTGGTTGCAATCTCGAAATCGTTATTTGGTCGACAACCGGCTTTGTGTAATACGCAAGGCAATCATAGATGAAAACGAAAAATCATGCTAATATTCAATTAGGAACACATTAAAAGATATAAGATCATAATAGTACACGTTTATAGGTACTGTCTTTCGCATAGCCCTATTGACAACCCAGCCACGAGTTATCGAATCTCAAGTGGGTAAAGTCAACGTGTAGCGTTGTAATGGCAGAGTCCGCACATTCAAAATGACCTGTAAGCTGTGTTCAAGAAGTTATAATTGTTAGAAGGCGATTTTCTTTGTCTCGAATTGAGTTTTGGACCTATTGATTTTGGTGTAGCGAACGCGAGGGAGGGAATGAACTTTGTCCGACCAACCAAGCCATGTTTGGAAGCGGACTGCCGCGCCGATTGATAAAAAGTTTAATTTCTCCATTGATGGCGCAACGGCGACGTGTGGTTCGAGTGCTTTTGTCCTTTTCTGCAATCGTGTACTTGAATCTCGTATTCTCGTGCAACAATCGCAAGCAGGAAGAGAAAATTTGTAGCATAAAACGAACTAAAACACGCAACTTGGTGGCAATGTGTTACTAAAGTGAAATAAATTGACACCTGTTATCATGAACACACATAGAGTGTGGCCTTGCTCTATAAGGACTTGTTTGTGTGGCACAGTGATGTTGCGGCATCCTAATCGGGTGTGCCCCTCTCAATTATTGTTATCGTTTTGTGTGGTGACTTATTGCTTGTGGCTAAATATCGAACGCTATTTTGTATCTCAAGCCGAAAGAATAGATTTTTTGACACACTTTGGGAACCTTACAGAAGAAATTGTACAAAGATACATACATATGTATGTAGCTTTGCTTTGTTCACTTTAAATGGTCATGACTCATGATACAATAATATGGAGAACTTTGGAGGGACTTCATTTAATAGATATAGAGAGTCTCCTCCATATTATTTATTTTTATTCTTAGAAATTTATCTCGGAAGTGAGTTTGTGGGGTTGCAATAGCAAACTTAAAGTTGAGTTATAACTTATACATTCAACAAACTTTTGCTCAGAAGTGAAACATAAAAATAATTTCTTGTTAGTCTGGTAAAAGTTTTTTGACATAGGCAGTTTATTTTTTCAAGGATTTACTTACGAAGGCTTATATGTTATTTTTCAAAAACACATTGTTAGACACTTCGAGACAGTGCTTGGAAGTCATCTTGTCGATGCATTATTTTTTTCTTCAAAGTATTCCGTTACATTGTCAAAGTTTTTTCTAAACCACCAAGAAATATCATCGTGTTTGAGAGTTTCATTTTGGAAGTATTGAGTTATCATTGTGAACATTTTTGGAATATATTCATTCTTGTCTGCAGCATAGAATTCGATGACAAAACTTATTTATCAAATTATTTATTTTGTATTAATTTTTGTTGATTTTTCGCATTAACTTAGACCTATTTAGTCAAACTCATCTAAAAATCAACTGCCCTCCGCTCACCGTGAACACTTCCTTATATACTCAAATTGGTTGTTCTTGAAACTAAATCGCGAAGGTTCTCGTCTTAGAATGTTCTAGTTGGTTGAAATAAGGGGAGATATGTACATATGACATTGGAAAATAGCTTTTTGTTCCTTCCATAAAGGAGATATGCCATTTTCCAGCAGATGGCGCTGTGGGAGTATAAAATTCTGTGTCGATGTTGTATGGTGTGCGTGGCAATATGAATAATTTTATAGAAAATTTAAAAAAGCATGGAATTCGATCTTTAAATTGTTAATTAAATGTCATCCTATTTTCTTAGAAATCGTTGAAGTCGTTTTCTTAAAAATTTAATTTTTATGTATAAGATAAATTGAGTTCATTAAAAAACTTCATTTCAAAAAATTTCTGGAGCCTATTTTAGAAATATTCAATATACGTGAAGATCAAGCTTTGCATATGTAATAATATGTATCGATCTACACCCTGAATCGTTCAAGTGATTTTCTTCAAATTTATCAACCGGTTCACAGCTTTCGATCAGTATTTAATTTTTAAATAATATTGCATACCCGACATTTTCAATAAAACTTATTTTTTTAATGTAAAAAAAACTGTTTTCTTTTGAAAATTTCGTACTTCAAAAACGGTTTGATAAATTCTTTTGAAATTAGGTTTGAAGTGTTTCCAATATTTATTTAATAAATGAATGCAAATTTAATACATTAATTCATGTTTATTCAAGTTTTTAGACGGTATACTTGTTTTTGAGCTCCAAATTATCTTAGGAGTATTTATTGCAATTTCGTTTTACTTTTCTCTTGTTTGCTTTTATAAAAAAATATTTTTTAATTTTCTTATGTATAAGCCTTGTATATATAACCTTTGAATATATAACCTATAGTATTATTATGGAGCGTGATTTTGTGTTAGAATGCTATCCTGGTGGTGTCGCTGAAATTAGCATACAATTTACAACGGAGAGTAGGATAAGATACAACACAAGTAGTCAAAAGGAGAATATTTTATTATTAAATTTAGCAGAGACAAATCTATCAAGCACTATCGCTATTCTTAAGATGTCACCCCAATCGTTCGCCTTCATGAGAGAGAGAAGACGGAAGATTGTGGCGACATCTTAAGGCTAGGGACTGCAATTGCTAGATTTGTCTTTGCTAAATTTAATAATAAAATATTCTCTTTTTTACTACTTGTTTTGTATATTATCCTACTTTCCACTGTAAAAGCGTGCGCTAATTTCTGCGCCACCACCAGGCACCAGGCTAGCGTTCGCAATACAAAATCACGCTCCATGATAATACTTTAGGTTATATACATATATACAAAGATAATATATGTTGAGCAGAATCAATGATTTTAGCTTTCTATCAATGAAACCTATAGAGATGAAAACAAAACTAGCCGCAGACACACCTGAGAAAAAAAAACATGATCTACGGCTGTTTTGTTTTACTAACTATGCTGCGAAGTCTCCTAAATCTGCGTATTTGGATCCTAAGTTATTTTCCTTATTTGTTTTCAAATTCAAATTTGAATGTCTCATATTTGACTCGTTGTATTTTCGGTGCAGATTTAAGGAATGGAATGTGTCTTTGCTTTGAGTACAGTACAAATCAAAAGTTTGACAACGAATTGGGTTTAAAAATTTAATATTTGAGTTCTCATATGACCTACGAGATGGCAGCACTGATGGCTACTGAATTTTTAGGTAATTAACTACATATTTTTACTTGCGATATATAGCTATTATAGGGCAAGTTCTGCATTTGGAAAAAAAATCGAACTCGAGATTTTGATCAAAGTTGACATTACGATGATGATTACGAATAAAGTGGGTCCGGCAATTCCGTCTGTCTGTCTGTATGTCTGTCTGTCTGTCTGTCTGTCTGTCTGTCTGTCTGTCTGTCTGTCTGTATGTCTGTACCTCGATCTAGAGCCTAAGCCACTGAACCTATTTTCCTCGAACTCGGTAGTTATGGGTCTTCGGTGATTCCCTAGAGGGAAAATTGAAATTTTATTTTTAGCTCTAAAACTAACAGTACCCCCATACACCCGTAATGCAAAATCTTATTTATCTCGAAAATGGCTCTAACGATTTTGATAAAAAAAATTAGGTGTGATATTATGGACATGGACTACGTAAAAAAAAAATTTGGGGCAAAATTTTATTAACGCTACCTGTAATAGAACGGTTTTTTTGATTTTCGACTTTCTCATTAACGGCCTTAACGATTTTAACCAAAAATTTTCAGCAGAAGTCCCCCTAAGTTTAAAATAATATTGTATATAAAAATATTCGAAAAAATTATTTGTTGGGTTTTTTTGAAAAAAATTTTTTTTTGAAAAATCAATATCTTCAAAACCTATGAACGATTATTTTTTGAAATTATTTCCTAAAATCAATATTAATAAATACTTAAAATTCGCATCCCACATTTTTTTCTTGAAAAATTTTAAAGAAATTTCTTATATACAAAATTTATTTATTTAATAATAAAACGATTTTTTAAAGTTTGTTTGCATAAATTCATACTTTTCTAGAAATCAGACGGCAATTTCATTTTAAATTCATGTTTTATATTTATAAAATGTATCTTAAATTCCAAAGTACTTTTACATAAGAGCAAGTTCGTGCGATCCAGTCGTGCATTTTATTTTTATCAATCATCAAAATTAGAGCAAAGTTGTCGTTTACTGGAAAAAACTAAAACGATATTGTTCATCTGTTCGTTGATATTCCTTTGGGTTAGTGCATTATTAGTTCAATTTTGCTAAGTGATTGTATTTAAATACGCAAACGAATCTACCCAGTTATTCAGATGTTATTCGGTAATATATGAGACTAAGTAAATACATTTATTTATTTACAAGAAAAAAGTTTATTTATAAATTTAAGATTTATTTAATTTACGTAATATTAGATCTCAAAAAGAGCTGAGAAAAAGTTATTGCTTAGTTTTTTTAATGTTCAAAATTATGATGTTGCAAATGAATATTTTTGAAAATCAAAATCGAAATCTATAATTAATGTAAAAAAGTACATTATGTTTTCATTTATATCTTATGTTACTAAAATATATTATTTAATCTATTCGATATTATTGTATCAACAATTTGGTGATTTTTATATTATTCCTGCACTGTTTCATATAAAATTATCACTGAAACAGATTAAAATATGTACTGATGCTCCAGTAAATGTAAAATAAATAAACTGTTTTAATGCTTGCTAAAACGTTGCAAAAACTCTTTTTTCAACAGTTTTCTTAATGAGTTTTATTTTGGAGCACCCTGTCAACATTTAACTAGTCATAAGCTTTTTGTTTTACAAAATCCGGTTGATTTAGGAATTTTTTGAGAGGTCTATCTGATCCGATATATTAAATACATACATATTCAAACTTAAGTTGGTTCCTTTTAACTAACATTATTTGCAATCGTTTCATTAAATAGTCTTTCATACATTATTCGCTGATTAAATTTAAGGAATTAATAAATAAAACAGATCATACAAAAGTTGGTTATCTTTTGATATACAAACGGAACTTTACAAATTATCTTATTAGCCGTAATATACTTAACAAACTGGGTAAAACAGGTATACATTTATATGTTTTTATTGTAATTTTTGAAAGGCGGCTTCCAGCATTTGATTACATAAAGCAGAATATGGATTTATTTCCACCAACTAAAATTAAAAATAAACAAATATACGATATAGTTATGTAGTAAACCTGTTCATGTATATCAAAAAGTACCTGATTTCTTGCAAATTTACTGCCAAGCTCAGAGGCTTCTTCAAAATCGTGTTTAGCAGCGCTTATGTTTTCCATTTTCCTATACAATAATCCTCGTTGACATAGAGCTTGGCATCTTGTACGTGCTTTTTGCGATGATAACTCCAAAGCCTTTTCTAAATCTTTCAATGCTCCTAAGAATTTATAAAGGTATAATCTGTGAAACATATTTTTGTTCAAGTAAATTTCTTTTCATTTAAAATCAAAAGGTATTCGAATTCCTAGGCCTAATATAAAAATTCAATGTTTTCTGTTAAACCTATTTTTATCTTACCTTGATCATCTCCTTTTAGTCTCAGCAACTGAGCTTTATTATTGTAAACAGAACATCTTGTTGGTGCTGCATGTATTGCTTTCTCAAACTTAACTAGTGCTTCATCTAGTTTCCCATCTTCGGCCAGATGTATACCTTCCACTTCAAATTTTATTGATTCCTCTACTAATGGAGTCTTAGGTTCGGGAATATCTTTTATTTCAGCATCAATATCTAGGTTAAACGAACTTGGACTCAGGCCTTCAAAGGGAACAAAGAGGGACTCCAATACCTTCTGGTCATGTTCACTGAAACATTCACGGAATAATGGCTTGTTCATGTTGACACTTTTCTTGCGACTAGTTTTTATCGAACTAAAACATTTTTTTAAAGCCTTAAAACAAAATATAAAAAAAAAAACTTGTTTATATTTAAATATTTATAAACAAGTTTCTATTGTTTATCTCTGGTGTGAATGAAATTTGTATGTAAATACGTTTTAACCTGTCGAGAATACTTGATTATTTCTATAAGCTTTGATTCACTGGTTTTAAAGATTCATTTGCGTAAGGATTGAGTTTGTGTATACGAGTATATGTACCTATTCTAAGATGCAGATCTATGTACGTGCATATTCATTATCATTGAATGGTTTTGCTACAATATTTTCCCAGAAAATAATTTAAACTTTGAAAAATATACATATCTGTATACTGTAGAACAGTACATTAAATCGGATGAACGTTGGGTTGTTACAAGTCTACTTTAAGCATAAAACATACTTGAAAATAATATAAATATTTATTTTTACCTGCAACATTCATATATGTATGTTCATAATAATAGGTGCTACATTATTATGCATAATAGATAACAAAATAATAAAGTCTTTCGAAAACAAAATTCGAAATAACATTGCATTTAAGAATTTTCAGAATATTTTTTTGTATTTACAAATTATAATAAAACGATATTATTATAATATAATATATAAATGCTACTACCTTCACTTGTTATTTTGTCAAGCATGTTCTAGGCAAAACAAAAAAAGTTAATCGCGGATCTTTGATATTGCTAATAATCAAAGATAATGAACAATTTAAAATTTAAATAAAAATTGTTAAAATGGCGCGGAATAAATATTCCAATAAATTAAAAGAAAAAATAGTGTCCGACTTTTAAAGCGGTGAATCAATAACATTTATTGACAATAAATATGGTATAAGCCATATGGTTATTTTAAACAGACTATTATAAAGGTATTAGTATGATACTACTTAACAATTTGCTAATTTTAAACTTAACTCATTCTTTAAACATTTTCTAACTAGTATCGTACTAAAGCAATTTTCTTGATAAATTGGTTCTGAACACACCTAAAACATTGACAGTTTGTGCAAAAAACAAAGTAAATAGACCGTTTCTGGCGTTTGTAAATGCCAAAGAGTCATATGAAGTTACCACGGTACTAAAATATTCGATGATTTTAACTTTAATAAAAGGGTAGAGAAAGTATGATACCATATTTGATTAAAATTTGCAAAATAGTTGTTTTAACCTAGTTTCATACTAAAACAGTTTTAACATCGTACTAATTGGACTACAATTTTGCGATATGAACTTTAATTATTATAACTGACGATGTCAGTGACTTATTTAATCCAAAAATGTAACTTTTAAGGTTTTCGTGGTTGTTAAAACATGACATTTTTAGTTTTTCGGATTAGACACGTTATATATAATAGATATTAAGCGAATGCAATACTGTACTCACTCCGAACGTATCGCTACAAAAATTTTACTAAGCGTGGTTACTCGTTAAATATCTTTTAAATAAAAAGTGATTGCAAATCATTTAAGATTTCTAGTTAAACTGCAAAATTATTTTTAAAATTTTTGAAGTATATACTTTTATTTATATAAAAAAAAACTACCAAACCAAACATAAATTATTTAAACTGAAAACTTGTTAAAAATGCTTCAATTTGGTTTTGTCTTGTTACAAGACTGGATGGTGAATGAGATAGGTACATACATCTCCATTGTAGATATGGTCTACAATTTGTTCAAGAAATATTATTTAAGGGTGCCCTAGAAAGTTTATATATAATGCCTTCACGGATCATGATATTCCTATAAATCTATATATTCAACAACCGAACAGAGCACAAATCAATTGTCAACTCAGATGTTGAAAAATTGTCGAGTCCTTACCAATATCATGAGGTAATCTCTCCTGTACTTTTAAAATTATGTGACTTACGATGTGTCCTTACCCTCTCTTTATAAAGGTGTGGAATATTCGTTCCCATTTCCGAAACAGAAACCACATTGCTTAATTTTTTAAAAACAATTTATTACACAATATCATTTTTTATAACAAGTTATGTCTTTAGGAATAATGACATGATATCAACATAACAGGATGAATACAAAAATAATAATTATAAAAAGGAAAAAATATACTGGTTGCATATACATAAAACTTTTTCCATTTCAAAATTACTTTGCTTATGAATGATTTTTAATACAAATAACAATTTAAAATATTATTCTTATCAGAGGTTGAATTATGTTAACTTTTATTTGACGTATTTGACTTAATTATGGCAAATTGTGAAATTGAAAATTAAAAAGTAAATATATTAAATAATCACTAGACTTCGAGTGCATTCAAGAAAATTACTTGCTTTTTTCATCTCAAGCATTTTTGTTTATTTTTAAAATCACTTCTTCATTTTTATTATAACGTGGAAATTTATTACCTGTATATTCGCAAGAACCTGCAATAATAATAATTATAATATAATTTTAATAATAATTTACCATAATAGTTATTTATATATATATATATATATTTATATATATAATTAGCTCAGTATTACAAAATGTTTGCTATGTTTTTTTTTTTTAATTTATTTTTGGTTTGTTTTCTCATCACTAAGTATTTTGTTATTAATTTTATACACATATCTACAGTACTTACATTGTATTTGGGCTGAAATTATTTTCATTATAATTTTATTTCCAGAATTTAACAACAATGTCAGTTATATATTCGAAATCAGAAGCAGTGCAAATGTTACTATGTATTAACGTTATTCATATTTGGTTTTTATGTAGGCATCTACTTTTCTTTTTGAAAATGTGAATAATGCATTGTATTCATATTGAATTATAGAAAAAACTGAAAACTTTTTACAATTATATAAATATTTAATATATTTTTCATAGACTTTCTACAAAGTTATATTTTTAATGTTTCAAATTAAAGCATTGTTTATGCAAGAAGCCATACTATTACTCTGCTTTATAAGGATGATTGATTGTGAACGATATACGAGCAAAAATTACATTGTTTTATTTAAAAATAGAAATAAATTGTATTTTTTGTTCAATAATAATAATATATTGCAACTTAAATTAAATTATTTAGAAGCATTTTCACTTTGTGTCTAAATGTCGACTTTATTTTATATTTGTTATATAACTTTAGTTCATAATTATTAATCGAGAAACAATATTATTTTTAACAAAACAAAACACCATTTTATTAACTATGCAAATAATTGAAATTATTTTGTAATTGAATAGAGAATCTGTGTTTATCTATGACTTTATATAACATTTATAATTAATTGTATGTATTTTGTAAAATATGTCGTAATTTTATGTGAGATTTTTGTTTATATATTTTCTACACTTGCTTCTTCCTGTGTTCTCTAAACAATAATCAAAATAAAACCAAAAG
Organism: Philhelius festivus; assembly: GCA_963931855.1. Classification (NCBI taxonomy): domain Eukaryota; kingdom Metazoa; phylum Arthropoda; class Insecta; order Diptera; family Syrphidae; genus Philhelius; species Philhelius festivus. The sequence continues at coordinate 108,799,410 of OZ007557.1, forward strand.
TACAAAATATTATTATTTTCATTTTCTTAATTTGAAGCTTTTTATTAAACTGAAAGTTCGTTAATGTTAAATGTTATGCCCTGTCAGCTAGTAGCCAGCTGTTATCAATTTACTTTATTAAAAGCTCTTATCTTATCAATAATTTTAATTTACCAATGAATTTTGCTGGATCGATTCAAAAGGAATTCTTTAGCAGTTTTTTTATGAAATATATTATATTTTATTCTTTTCTTACGTTTTTCCTTATTAAATTCAATCTAAATTTGAAATAAGTCTCAAAAATAGGTGGGTTTTTATTTGATTTTTCATCTAGTGGATAATATTTAACAAACGAATTCAAATTAAATTATATACCGTGCAAGTTTTTGTTGTCAGCTTTGTACAATTGCCTTCGTTCACATTAAATAATAATCTCTACATATTTATTTTCAGTTTTTAATCATATAAATATATACAATATACACATATAAACATTATTTATGCATATAAAGATATAAGTATATTAAATCACTTTGAAAACAAGGTTTACATACTAAAGGTATAAAGTATTTCCATTGTTTTAATATACATAGTAATATTATAATGTGTATTGCATTAGTTATTAATAATTAAAAAGTATTGGCGTTCTGAATGTTCTTCTATATTTATTTTTGTATTGTTTATGACTATGTATATTTTTAGCATTTTAATTTTTAATTTTTAATTTAGTCTTCATGACTTACACCGAGTATAGGGGGAAAAGGACAATAGACATTTAAAAAATAAATAGGGTTCAAAAAGTTAAACTAGACTAAAAATTTGAATTTCTAATTGAATGAAATGAAATAACAAAACTGAATTTCTTACAAATTAGTCTTTTTGGAATACCCGTTTTCTTGCCCCGGATTTGTGTCATGTGTCCGCGTTTGGGATACCTATTCTTTGTTGAATAAGCAAGTATTATTATTGCTTAGTGTTTATATGGTTACTTTTTTTGAATTTCACAAATTTTCTAAAATATTTGTGTTGCTTTAAGCTGAACTCTTTGTCATAAACACCTTAAAAAAATTATACGACTGTCCTTTCTTTGTCTTAACATTTCGCACGAATCATTGTCATTTCTAACCTTAAATGATGCTTAGTAAATTTTTCACGGCAACACTATAATGAGCCGTTGAAGTTAAGATAGTTTACTAAGCACCGTTTAAGATAAGATGAAATCGTGAGTTCTCCTTTAAAGTTAAGATGAAGAAGGACCATCGATGTGAGCTCTATATTTCTGATACTATTGTGCTTAGAAGAAATTATGTTTGCAGAACACATAATGAAATTTCTACAAAATACAGCTTGCACTATATGATAATTATTTGGTCCCAAATGATATGACGGTTATTTTTAAATGGCGTTTTATTTTTCATTTTTTATTGGTTGTACATAAAATAATTGAAATATTTTTTTTTAAAAGATCTTGAATAAAACTTTAACAATTGAATTAACAAACCGTTGTTTTCCAATTTTTGAGGAAAAATCAAAATGGTGAATGGATCATATAAACTGATTTTCCTTTCCTTGACTTATTTCCAATAGGTAACAATGGCAGTTTATCAAAAGCAGTTGGGGTAAAAATCAACCGAAGTGAGTTGATACGTAAGTTTGAAAAGCTCGTTTTTCAGCTCAAAAATAATTCTTAAAAAAATCAAGTTCTTACATCCTCATGTAAAATTAAATAATAAATTTTTCATGTGTTTCATGTGCATACATATGTGTAAGTCTCTTCTAATAGAAATTGGAAGATTTTGATTCCTGTCAAAGAAAAGTCGATTTGTTTGGTGTGAAGGTACGCAAAATCTGGCGAGGGATTAAAATCCTCACACAGAAATTGATTTTTATGTCCAAAGAAAATCGACATTAGTGAGTTTTTTAAGCAATCTTTTCTCTTATTTCATTTGAATTCCTAGATCATCATTTTTCATTCATTTTTCCTTATCGATGTTTAGTTTTTAAACCTGCACAATTTTATTTTTTTCATATAAGAAATTGACAGAATTTTGCCCAAAATCTGTAGAAATTAGGAGATTTGTACAATATATAATTTTAAAAATATGAATTACCCATAAACGGCTTTTTCTTACTCAACTGCCCCAACTGCTCCAAAACCTCAGTTTTGTATTATATTGTAGATCTTACGAGTTCTAACATTTCTTGAGCTACATATCTGCTATAATCAGTTGAAGGTATTTAAATATATTTATAGAGTATTTTTAAACTTAATCATACAATTTATTATTAGGATTTGAACTGCGCTGCGTGCAGTCTAGTTTTGTATCTAGGCAATGTGGGTTATTCCAAGACTGTCGTCAAAACGGGACATAAATTTGAATAGGTAGTATTAATTATTTTATATTAAAATAAACATCAACAAGGATCACTAAGTTCTTATTAGAAAAAAGAATACAATCATATACGCAATTTTATTTTGAAAATTATATTGGTAAATTAATTAACTAGATTCAGCAGCTTTTGTTAAGTCGATTCCAAGTTTGCGATCTCGATTCTCGCTCGTTATCGCTGGGTCACTAGCTGGCAAAGCAAGCAAATGTTAAGCTTCTAGAAATATAAGGGCTGTTGGCTTAGGCTCTAGGTTTGATTTTTTCGCTTCCACAACTAAAAATGTAATATCAGCCTTTTCACGATTTGCAAAGCATTCAGCTATAAGACGGGCCACTTCCTATTTATCCGTAAAATTGGTTAATTTGAATTTTAATTTGTTTCTTATAATATCTACTCACTTGATGATGCAGGCCCTCAACTTTGTTACCATCCACTTCGAGTATAAGTTGTCCTACTTCTAAGCCTCCAGCATCAAATGCAGCACCATGTTCCTAAAAGAAAGCAGGATCTTTAATAAAATTCCATGTTAACCTATACAATGACCTAACATGAATATTTATTATTCTTGGTAATGGATGTTTTGTATTAGCACCACCTTCGATCGCAATACCTAAAATTGGTTTAGTTTTCTTAACAGTAATATGTAAGTTGCCTCTATGATCAGGTACGACGTTGGGATTGTGTTCACGGGGTTGGTCTGTCGTGGAGCCATTTTGTTCAGCCGATAGACGCTGCATGGACTGAAAAAGATTTATTGTTTTTATGATGATAACGAATTTTCTAAGATTAAAAAATGTATAGTTATTTTTTTCCTCAGATGCTTTGTTGTTTAAAAAACCGTTTATATTGTTTAAATATACACAGAGTTAGAAATAAAAAAAATAAGATTGGAGATTAAATATTTTTCTTTTAAACAATTCAGAACCAAGCAAATCTAAATAAATTCGAAAAGAAATTCAATAATACAAAAAGGATTTTTAATTTTAACAGCCAATCATTCTATAAGAGGATAATAAAGGTATGTAGGTAAGTTAGTTAAAAACAAATTCTGCAAAAAAAAAAAAAACAATATTTGAAAGAAAACCAGCTTAGTTGCGTGATAAATGGAATAAAGTGTGGAGTGTAAAGGAATAACCTAAAATTCGGTGGTGTGGAAATAAAGTACAAAAAGATGTTTGAAAGGGCCATCAAACCCGTTAAGTTCTACAAAAATTCGATATAGAAAGCTTTCTTAATAAACTAACTGTGAGGAATATATTTTGTCAGCCAATTGCAGAACGTTAATTTAGTTTTTTTTTAGTTTATGTACAATTTTTTAAAAAAGGCCTTCAAAGTGGTCTAGGAGTATTGCAATTTCGAAATCAAAATAGTGAAATTCTGCAAAAATAATATTTCATGTAAAATGCTTACGTACAATTTTTTTGTATATGAATAAAGAAGAAGGATATAACTTACTGCAATTTTGTTCTGTATCATACTCATAGAACAAATGTCAAAAATTAAAATATATTTGTATCCAACTATTTCGGCTAAAAGGTACCATAAGGACAAAACTGATACAGTTGAAACCCCAAATGTAAATGTTGAGCTTTTATATTTCATACCTTATCCTTCTTCAATCTAGTTTGATCTAATATAAATTTATTAACCTCCGTTATAGATTCACGTGAAACGAAATGTTTGAAAAGAAAATATTTTATGTTCATGGTTATATGGAATAAATGTACTCGTATGAGTGTAATTTGACAAGAATTTTGACACTATTTCGCCTATAAATTCATTACCAACAAATATGAGCACTCCGCAGCACAGAATTGTTAAATGTTAAATCATCATCTACATCAACTTCATTTTCCAGTTTCATCATACAACATTTCCAGTTCGATGAAAAAGGAAAATGTAACTGATATTTGATTGTAGGATGTAGTTGTAAGCTGTAGTTGATATTTCTGACGTAGTTGCGCTTAAATAGGGAGAGACTTTCAAATTCTAAATTAAAATATTTAACCAATACGCAAATGGTAAAATGTGCTTTTCGGTGATGAAAGAAAATTCAACTTGTCTTACTCCGATGGCTGCAGGGCATTAAGGACATGTTTGAAGCCAGCAAATATACTCTCCACAGTTGAGCAAGGTGGAGGTTTGTTAGTAGTTTGGGGATAATATGTATTAATTGGTCGTTTCTAGCGCTGAGGAAGAAATGCCCTTGCGTTATGTGTTACAGCAGGATAATGACCCGAAACGTTCTTCAAAACTGTTTAAAGACTGTTTTTTGGAAAAAAAAATATACGTATGTAAGAATTGAAGTCTCAATCACCCGATTAAAGCCCGTTTCAGAACTTGTGCGATTTTAAAAAGGCGGGTTGGAATGCTATAATGCACACTTCAACAATTTCTCCTCTGCGGCTTTGAAGAATGAGTGGAAGAATATTCCTTTTTCTATTTTCAAAAAAATTGTTTAAGTCAATTCCACGTCGATGCCCAGCAATTATAAAAAAATAGATCTAACTGGATAAATTATTAACGATTTATGTTTAAGAAAAAAAATCTAATTTGTTTAGCACGTGAAAAATTCAGAATTAATATTTAATACATATACATATATACAATGTACTGTACATATACATAGTAATGAAGTGAAATGAATTGCTTTTGAATTGATCTTAGCCGTTATTAATTGTTAAGCATTAATGTAGAATGGCCTGTTCTTTAGTAATATGCTCATCATCAATATGTGAATCGTAAATTTTTCGATACATTTTTTTAGGTTCATGTTAAGTGGAGGATCATTAATAAATGTTCGTTGAAATGGTTTTGTTCTGCAGATGTGCGCGAGCGTAGACAAAGAAGTCTTATGTTAATGTAGTTCTTAAGACGGGTAGCGGTTATTTCAACTGTTTGATGTTTTTGAATTGTATCTTTTCTGAAATTTGCTTTCAAATTTTCATTTTCATTTATTTCTGGTGTTGTCAGTTTTCTGATGAATGCAAAATACTTAAAAGCACTTTATCATACACGAGAGCTATTTCTGCAAGATTTTACACATTTTAGGTGCAGTTGACTAGAATCGAATCCGAAAACGGACCTTTTTACATCAATCGTTGTCAACCGTCACCTGCACGAACTAGTATATTCGATTTATGGAATCAGTCAAAATTAATTCAAAATCTACAAAAATAAAACAAATTTTTATCAAAATTGAATACTTAGTATTTTGACATTTGTTCGGAGTTTACTCAAAAGTTAGCACACAGAGTCCTTTTTTACCGTGATCCAGAAAAAATCATTTCAGCTTTTAACATTAACATGGATAACGCAAGTTGGCTCCAGTGAAAGCGAAGCATCCGAAATAAGTGAATTTCCCATTGGCGAAATGAGTAGTGCGTTCGACTGTCTCACCGAAAGTCTGTGTATCGAATCCCAGCCTATCCCACACAACAATGATTTTTTATAACAGCATTGCCTAATGTGAGGAAGTGACAAATTCTGCACTATGAGATATCTATTTTCATGAAAAAGTTACATTAACCTTACGCATACGAAATGAACAGAAAATTGTTGGTCTCTCCATTCTTGCCAATTAAAAGGGACACAGGAATGGTTAACTCCTGGTTTCACAGTGGAAGTTTAAACCCCACTTTTGGTTTAAACTTCAGTTCAACAATCATTTCAGTGTCCTTTAGACCTTGAACAGATTTCATTCTGTAGTTTAAGTTAAACGACATTATTCTCCCGTTTAAACAACCGTTCAGCAACCCTTCACACATTTGAAAATATTATTTACATATTTTTATTTTTTAATTTTTTTTTCCTGTCACATGTCACAATTGAAATAAAAAACATGTCCTTGATTGTTTTTTCTTTGATTAAGATAGAAAGATAAAACAATTTACTTAAACTAAGTTCAATGGACTGAAGTTCAGATTAGACTGTGAAACCGAACGAGTTAAACTTCAATTTTGAACTCCAGTTCAGGTTCAGTTGAACTTAAGTTTAAACTCCCACTGTGAAACTGGGGGTAAGAGTTGTATTCTCCTCATGAGCTGTCGCCCAACCATCCAAAAGTGGACACATTTATATAAGTAAAAGGAAAAAAGATATAAATTTTCATAATAATTAATTTGAAAGTATTTCTATTTTGATTAAGATCGAAGTAATTTGCATATTGATTGAAATTCATACATGCATTAGTATTTGACTAATTCTGACCCGTAATGACTTGTAACAGCATATTACTCGTAAGTTATTCTACAAGATATATAGACTTTAAACCAATTAATAACCACCTACTGTTAAAAGCAGTATCATGGAATAAGACTTCAGTTTTCAAATCGCATATTTAGTGAATCGCTTTTGAATATTTACAATACGTATCGAATCTTTTTTGGAAAGAAGAGACCATTCAATACTACACTATTCCAAAGTGGGACAAACTAAGGCTACAAATAGGGATTTCAATGCATTAAATATCTAGGTGAAGCCGGTAGAACATATGAAAAATAAAAAATTATTTTTAAATAAATAAATAAACATACGAGTATACATATGTATGTTTTAGCAGCTCCTAGATTCAAATTTTAATAAAATATTTTTTCCACAAGAACACAGAAAAAACAAAAACGCAATGCGACCGAGACGAGGCTTAGAAAATGCTTGACTTGCATAGTCTTCCGATAAGTGGAACATTCCACAGAAGGCTCATTGAACCAAAACTGTAAGTATCGTTAAAAGGTAAAACTAACTAACAAAAAGAAATTTAGAATAAATTTATATTCAACATATTTTTTTAATAAGTGTCTGATAAAAGTCACATTCTGTAGATATTGAAATATGCAAATATTTATCTTACATCGAAATACAACTTTTTAGAAAAAAAAGTATTCAATATCTAATTCCCTCGAAAAGTGCATTTTATTAAGTCTGTTTTACATTTGCACAATTCAACCAACGATATAAAACAAAGCTTTAAAAAAATGAGCCCAATAAGTTCAAATATGGATGAACCAACTTTGTATGTGTATGTGTATAGACAATTACTATTAAGTTACGGTAACCAAAACGAAAAACGACTACTTTAAATTATTCCCGAAACGCCTTTTATTGCAGATTCATGGAAATTCATGTAATAAGAATTCATGGTGATTTTGACGAAATCTCAATGAAAACTCTAAAATTTCATCGAAATCTCAATGGATTTCTGCAACATTGATTTGAAAACTCAACATTTTGTAACTGAAATCTCAGATTTCCGTTTAGTGGGAACATAGTATTACCTTCTTTTTACTTTTTAAAATTTATTCAGATGCTTTGTACCTGTTACATAATTATATGTATTTACGAGTTTAACAAATTAATTGTCCATTATAGTAAACCTTCAATTTTGAATAAGATTTCTCATTGCCGATTTTATGATGTCAAACAAAAATAGAAATGGATGGGATCTCTAGATACGGGGATGCGTACTCACCTGATGCCTTCGAACTCCCTTCTCGCCAAGTAATGTGCCTCCCTCCTCCTTCATATCAAAACTTCTAGAGAGTTTAGTTGCCAACTCCTATAGTTTATGTTTGCAATTACGAGTAACATGGTTTAATGGGTTGATTGTTTGGTTGGTTTAGATTGAAATTTGTTGAAATTGAAATATGAAGAAAATTCAATTCAAAAATCAAAATCGAAAAATCCAAACAAAAATCAAAATCGAAAACAATGTTTTTAAAACGAAATTGCTCTTGCTTATTATTAATTAAGTTTTTTTTGTATAAGACCGCAATATTAAGTGATACAAATTTATTTTTAAGTTGCCATAAGTATTAATTTTATTTTTTTTTTATTTAAATAGTTTATATTCTAAAAAACTGTGTGTGAGTTCAGTCTAGATTTTCATAAACTTAAAAACTGCTTAAGCATCGGAATAAAAAGAAAGCGTGCATTTGTGTTTTGTTTTCTTTTTACATATAGCTGAAGGAAAGACCATTTAAATGCAGGAAGAGCACTTGTTGTCTCTTTTTATTTTTAGTGTCTCAAAAGAAATTAAAGGTATAGATGAATTTTAAAGATAAGAAATTATAAGTTTCAACGGGCACTGGAGGATTTTTTTGTATAATATCTTTGTATATATAACCTATAATATTATCATGGAGTGTGGTACCAACGCTATCCTGGTGGTGGCGCTGAAATTAGCGCACGATTTTACTGTGGAGAGTAGGATAAGATACAAAACAAGTAGTAAAAATGAGAATATTTTATTATTAAATTTAGCAGAGACAAATCTAACAAGTACAATCGCTATGCTTAAGATGTCGCCCCAATCATTCGTCTTCATGAGAGTACTATAAGTTTTATATACAAAGATAATATCAAACCTGGGAACTAACGAATTATAATCAATATTTTAATTTAAATGAAAACTCAATTGAAAATTGCAATGCTGATAAAAGTTTTTTCGCAATAGAATTGAAACCTTAAAAAAACCACATACAAATGAACTTAAAAATATAATAAATTTGGTGCCGCGACAGCTCGTGGAGAACCAGGGTCTAGTGACTTATAACTTTTAACTATGTATTATAGTTTTTGTGTATTGTCGTTCCTAGTTCGAGCGGCTTAGTATGATGGACCTTTTCATGGTAAGAGATACTCTTTGAGGATTGATTTGCCTCTTCCTTGCAAGAGGCAGTACCTCTGAAAAATAAAAACAAATTCAGTTTTAGGTGGCATAAGATTGAAAATCAATCGCCAGTCCACCGCCGGCCGTTTGGTAAAAAGTTAATTGAAAAAAGTTGGTCCTCCACGCACGAATTAATTAATTGTTTTGTAATACGAGTTTCAAGTGAATATTCAATTAAATTATTTTATATCTATTAGTTTTGCATCTAGATGACGTTTGTTATTCGCACATGAACGCGACGATTTAAGAATTACTCGAAAGATTCATTGACTTCGTCTTGTACTTACCTTGCAAAAATATGACTAAAACCACTAACAAGTAAATTTGTACTTACGATACAAATTCGTTACTCGTATGGCAAGTTTTGCTTTCCTTAAAAAATCGAACTGAGATTCTGTTTAAATCTGTCATTAATATGATAGAAAAAGCACAAAAATATATGCTGAAATTCTGCAGTTTGTGGCCAATCTTTTTAAAACTTTTAACGAATTGGTTACCTGACATAAAACCGTCAACGAAAATTCTAAGTTTCTCGTAAACAGTTAGTACAATGCAATTTTAATAAACAAATATGTCTGTAGCAATGGTCTACTTTTTTGTAATATCTATGTATGCAAGAAATCTTGAATTTCAAATAGCTTATGATAAATACAGAATACTGGAACAATATTTCAAAACCGAAAAACATTTCGATTTCAGTTTGGACCTCTTTGGTTTTTTTTTTTCTGAAACAGGTCTTATTAACTGATACTGCTCTAAGATTCACTTTTTGGGTCACATCGTCTGCGGAGGGTCTTATATTATTTTATATATTTTCGCATGGTTTTTTAAGACGAGTAAATCTTTCTTTCAATGCAAATGCAACTAAGTTTTCAATATCACAATTTTATTCTTGATTCGATACTTTTGAAATCCGCATTGAATTATTGCCTATCTATCGGACTTGATATTCCCAGATATGGTGTAGTTTTTTTTAGAAAATTAAAGCGTATGGACGATATTTACACTCAGAGAGAGAACTGTAGCTACACATGTGTATCGTGACATTAGTTGTTGTGAGCTCATATGATTAAAATAATTAATTGAAAGGGTGAACAAAAAAACTTTTGATTTGTATACTTACATACATACATACGTACAATTTGAGAGTTTATACAAGTTATATCTGACAGTGTTGGTTGAAGTAGGAATTTGAAATGAACAACTTATAATATTATTAACAAAGGTAACTAGGCATAATTTTTCGTCTTTTTAACCAATTTATCAATTTTGTTTATAATAGGAAATTGTATTCAAAAAATGAAATAAATCCCTTTCATTTGTTAAGTTCGTGATAAGTCTTTGTTTTGTTTGTGTTTTGCGAGATGAATGAAAGAGAGAAACTAACAAAAGAACCTATGAACATTTTACATTTTATTCTAGTTAATTTAATATATATTTTTTTGCAAATTATTCTCGAACTAAAAATTATTAAACAACCGAACAAATTAATTGTTTTAATATAAAAATAATCATGTTTTAACTACAACTCTAATGTGCAAATGTGGGTATACGAAAGTTTTTCTGTTAAGAGTTATAAGAGTGGGTGACTCATGCGTACAGTGCAATTATATTTTTTAAGCTTAAAATTCAATTAATAGTAATGTCAACAACTTTAATATATTAAAACTCATTTCTCATTGTTCTATGCATTGCTAATAAAACAATTTGCAAAATAAGCATTATAATTACAAAACAAAATTAAACTATTTAAGTAATTATCTAATAAAAATTTCTACTCACACAAATCAGGCCAAATCGAAAGATTTATATTTATAATTTAACAAAAAAAAAAACAAATTATAATAACTCATTGATCTATATTTTAATAGCAATGCTTTTTGGCAAACGATTTCATTTTCCACAACAAGTTATCAAGAATCAAAAAAGGTCTTCTTTAAGTTGGATGGCTTCTTAAAATATTATTTAAAAAAAGTAACAAAATACAATTGCACTTACAAGAGGCCGTCCCCAATACCACGACTTGACACGTTGCGTTAAACCACCCAAATGCGAACGAAGTCCGTCTAAGTAGCCACCCTGTAATACAAAAATTAACAAAGAAAGAAAAACGAAAAGAACACAAACCAAACGAAAGTAATTTTCGAGATATTATTTCATCAAAATGAAAACTTTTCTACTTAAGTTCTTACAGTATCAAACATTTTTTTACAATAATTCTATAATCATAGTTTTATTTTGTGTACGAGTATCTATTCACTACTTTTGTTTCTACAAACAAATTTAACAGGTATACGATTAGTATATTCAACACTAAAAACCCTACGATTTGTTGTGCATGTTTTGTATTTTTCTATTTTAACACATAAAATATTGCCTATAATGGCATCTAAATAAAAGTAATGATTTATAACTTTATCTCTCGAATAGCATTAACTTTCAATGTATATTTTCTACAGCAGTTGCAAAATATTAAGTGATGTGATGTCGAATGTTTTGTATATGCAATCGTTTTTCAGTGTTTTTTGTGTTTATTGTTTAGGCCTAAATTTTGTGTGTTTGGGTTTGTTTTCAGTTATTGGAAAATCCTTTTTGTAATATTGGTCTTATCCTTCCCTAAGCTATTTAAGATGCTTTTTAATATGAAAGCCCTCGAACTTTTTAAATTATTTTTTGATAATAGAAATTTGAAACGTAATCTTTCAAATTTGTTGATTGAGTTTTCTGTGGAGTCTTACCTGTTCCTTTATTTAAAATTTGAATTGAGTGCATGAAATAATTTTAATAAAAACAATCTAATATAATATGATCTTCAGACTTAAATGAAACAAATAGTTGTACATTATTCATATTTCGTTATACATATAGAGAGCAAACAACCTACACAAATGTCATATTTCTTCGAATAAAATTAAAAATAAAAAAAGTTTTGTAACCAGAATATACTTTTACTACTTACCCACACTCAGAGTGCTTCGGTTTATTTGTTTAGAGAAATCGAATCGTTTTCAATTGAATTTACATATAAATTCATTTCATCGCAGACTATTTCTTAAAGTTTGGATCGATAACAGTTACTTAAATATTATTCTCCGAAATTCAGTTTTATAAATTTAATGCATTGCATTTTTACATTTTTGCACTTTTATTATTTATCTTAATAATAGTGGCCAATTCTCTGCCAGAGATACATCTTTACCTCCAATCGTTCATGTAGAATGTCAATTGTGGCTTCCGCTGTGTGACACATAGCTCCATCCTGCCAGAACCACATGTCGTCTAGGTCCATATGGTTGAATTTGGGCCGTAGAATTCATTATTATCGTTCTGTAGCGCTCGCTTTGAATTGCTGATTTGGTGTTAATAACTGAACAATAAACAACATATTTGACAGATGTCACCAAAATAACATGGCTGCCCAAATCTACCTGCGCCAATTGAAATAACGGTCATATAAAGAAAGGCAAGAAACATTGCCGAGCTCGAGAGATCCAAATGTTATGTTTCTATCACCTATCATTTTTAAAGCTCTTTTTTGAACTCTATCCAAGAGACTCATGTGGAATATTAAGGCACCTGCCGAAATATGGGAATTGTACTTGAGCTTTGGATGAATATAAGCCTTATAGATTACCGCAACGTCGGTCGAAGGAAACCTAAACACTTAGCATCGTTTTTTGGAGACGTCGAATATGTGATCATTTCACACAAAGAGGTCTGTGATGCACATACTGGTGCTGAAAACTGAGAGTTGCTTAGTTTCCTCAATGCAAGTGCCGCTCATGGATAACGGCAAAAAAGGAAGATTTCGCTTTCCCGATAGAAGACCGCATTGGGATTTTGAATCATTAAATTCTACAGGGTTTCTTATTTCCTATTGGACAATACTATCAAGATCAGAATTTAATAAGCTGATCATACGCTGCCGTTCAAGTTCCACTTCCGAAGAACAAGGAAATGAATCTTGAAACGAATATAAAAAGCTGAGGGTACTATCATCAGAAAAACAATTCAACGGATTAGAATTTTCAGATAGGAGATCTTTGATAAACATTAGGAAGAGACTCGGAGAAAAAACGAAGCCCTGTGGTACGCCATCACTTATTTTATGAATTTCAGACTAGAGACCATCCAATACGACTTGTATTTTTGTCTCTGCTTTTGCCAGCGTTGAAGAACACCTCTTCAGAACAATGGGAGGGATACGTCAAAATCTTTCAGGACTCTTGCAACTGTACGAATACAAAAAAGATTGGTCCCATGGAAAAGTTTATGTTCTCAAGTACAGAAGGAGTCATAACAATCTCTGGCAGCATCGAATTAACATCAAACTGTGCTGCAAGCAAATTGGCTTTATTTAGTGAGTTGACATAGGGAGTGTCATTGATAACGAGCGTTGGGACCGAGGACGAACTAGTATTTCGAATATTTTTTTAAAAATGGCCAGAAATGTTTACTACACTTGGGACATTGTAGTATTGTTTGCCTAATTTTTTGGTCATGCAAAAATTTGGTCTGTCGAATATGATCATTACAGGTTTTTCCAGCTTGTTTGAAGTTATTGGGGTTTTCCTCAGTAGTGTTGGTTTTATAACATCGGAAACTTACTTCTCTGACCATGATAACCTCTTTACAGCTCAAATCAAACCACGAATTCTCTTTCGGTTTTACAGATTTTTCCCTATCCGGGATATAATCTCCCATTACGATAAAAATTAAATTTGTAATCATATCTGCACTGGAATATCGAGGAAGCATAGTGACCAGTTAAAGTTCCAAAGTTTATTTTATAAATTGCTAAAACAACTTTGTCCCCCAGTTTTGGGGTTGGGTTGTTACGTCGGGTTAACTTTTTTACGACGGTAAGAAATAACACGAGAAGACTGCGTTATTTATAACTCTCAAAAATGGCATCAGGACCCAGAACGTCAAAAGATAACTTTAGAGTGACTTCCTGGAACATGAGAATACGAATTCAACCTAGTGGGATCGCGGTCGTCAAGGGTCGAAAGCGGCTGCCACCTATCTCAAACAGCGACTTTCCAGTAAAGAAGAACACCTTCTAGTTTTCGATGCACAAGCGCATAGCTTGTCTTGTATGCGCATCTACATGTCCAATATATATCAATTGAAAGCTTATTGTGACCTCTAGTCCAAATGCGTTTCGCCCAGGTACGACAGTTGGGCTCATCAGTTAGATGCTGTCGTACCCTTCCTTCTAAGACGCAATATGTTAGTCGATGATTATCAACACAAATAAAATTTACAGCAGGAACGCAATGTAAATTATATTAATCTAGGGGAATTTGTTCAAATTCAGACACCTAGACAAAAACTATAAGATTTTTTTTTTTTTTATATTTTTTGTTTTAACTTCTTCTTCTTCTTCTGTCCAATATATATTTAATTATAAAATAAATATTTGGACGGATTTGCCTCAATTTTGAAAAGATTCCTAGAGCAGAAATTCGAATTTTTGTTGTATTTAATCACATCATCTATCTAATAAAACAATTTTGGATGTTTTCAACGATTTTGGTTAAAATACTGAGCCTCATTCCTCATACCTGTGGTCGTGGTGTTCTAAATGAATGATAATTTTGCATAGTAAGATTACTATAAAAATACTTTTTTATAAAGAAAAAAAAAACAGAACCAATTAATAACTTTAGTATTTTTGACTTTTTCAAACAAACACGAGAGAAAGTTCGTGCGATCCAATCGTGCATATTTTTGTAAGTTCTGGCAACCCTAGTAAACGCAAAGCTAAGTCAATCGCAATACATCTTAAGAAAAATAAAAGCTTTTATTTGAAGTCTTATTTGGTACTTTTTCTACCAAATTAAAAACTATCCCTAGTCCATAGTTAACAATCAAAATCAGGTCAAATCGATTAAGGAACTTAGTGTAAACAAAAGCTCTATAAGCAAAAATCTACGAAAATCAAACCCTCTAGACCATATGGACAGATAAATAAAACGCCATCACTGCAGTAAATGCATTAAAAACAGCTGGAAGTCTTTTCTCCGTGGCTTTTGTTATTATTTTGTTTTCTTTTTTTGTTTATGTATCTATGTGTCTCATCTCTTGAGTCTTGACTGGGATCTTACGTTAAGTAAAGATTGTTGATGGTTGCACACCTTCTTTTAGTTTGGTTTCGGCTGTTTGAGGCGTTAGGTTCGTTATATCTTGTTGTTAAATTAAAGTTAAAATCGTGCGGGAAAGTTTTTGTTTACCCGCTGTTGTTCTTTGTTTTTTATTTCTTAATTCCTTCATACAATATTTTTAGAGCAAAAAGTAAGAAAATAAAACGATGCCATTCATGCTTGTACAAATTGAGATGGCCCTATTTTTTTGTTGAAACTTAAATCGGGTTGATACGAGTATTTCACATAAAAAGCGTTAGTTGAGTGCGCTACCCGTGCAAATTGTGAAAAGAAATACAAGTTTGTTCAATTAACAAATCATTTTGCTTGCTAACCGGTTTTCGTTCAGCAACATTGGTTAATCAGCAAAAGTTTTAAAAGTGTTTCCCGGTTATTGCGATATAAACTATGGAATTATAACTTAAAACATATCGACTTTTAGTCCTTGAACGATTCGCAATCGTGTTTTGATTATATTTCCAAACATATAAATAGCTTTAAGCTTGGAAAATAATTTATATAAAATGTTTTCTATTTATAATTGAATATGCCTATTGTGCAAACGAATTCGTTTTTAAACACCAGTGTTGCTAATCTGCAATATGTTGATTGCATAAAAAGGCGGATATGAAGTCCGTTACATAATAATGGTCTTAGTATATCAAAGTTGTTAGGAGCACAAAGTAAAATATTAAGTATTTAATTTTTATTTACTATAAACAAGCTCAAAAATTATGACAAGAGGATTATATATGCAACTGACGAAATGTTAAACTGGCCGACCGATTGACCATTTACATTTCAACCATAATTACTTTTTTGATGAAATCACCTAAGTATTATTTTCGTCAATGCCAGATTTAAGAAAATACTGAATAAGTATGTTAGGTATTTGACAAATATCTCTAAAGAAGATAAGCCTAGCAGCTCCATACTTTGATGTTTTTAGGGATTCTTCGTGGTTCTTAAAGTGTTTAATTTTATGGATTTAATAATTTTTAAACAAAAAACTAATTTAAAAAAAAAAACAGTATAATTATATTTAGACAATTACACATATTAATATGTATCTACTAACAAACATATATGCTTTTAAATAAATATATCTTAATTTGTTAAGAAATTAGCAATTCTAAAACTGTCCCTAAGAATAAAATTGCAAATATCAAAACTTTCGTAAAAATGAGTTATAGTTATAGATAGTTTACATTACATCTTACACTACTCCGTAGATAAATCTACGAAGTAGAGACATTGAAAAGGACTGGCAACTGAGGCAATCGGCTTTAGGCAATACAACAGAGAGAGACACACAGAAAGAAAGAACAACAGAAGAAACTCATGTCAACAGCACACGGTTGGTGTTTGAACGGTCCTCCATCCAAGTACCAACCGCGCACAATGATCCTTGATTTCGCTGATCGATGGGAAGTGATGCTTTCATCAAAGCGAAGGTCGTTGACTTGATAGCTTACGTAACATTACTTAAGACGAAACAATTTAAGCTCTTACAGATAAGGGTCATCGAATTATTCTTGTTTGAATGCTCTGTTGCCTGATTCTTAAACCATGAACTACCATATCGATCAATTTCTAGTCGTGTCACAGTACAGTTTTAATTGGAAATACGATAATAATACGGATAATAAAAGGCTTTATTTTTTATCGAATCCAAGAAAAGAAGTGAGACTTGTTTTTGCCAAATTCACTATTACCGAATCTGAACAATAGTTTCCTTTCATACTTCAACCAAAGGTGTTCAAAAAGATAATTTGCGGATTTCATAATTAGTATGATTGTTTTTGTTTTCAGTAACGAAATGCTTTTTGTAACTTCTAACAAAATATTTTTCTAGATCTATGTCAAGGATGGCATAAATCTCTTATGCAAATTAAGTATTTAGGAGTTATTTCGAACATTTTGTTAATTGTATACATACTAGGAAAATAAGTTGCCTAGAGAAAAGTGTAATAACATTTTAAACGTGTTATTTGAGTACTCGAAAACTCATAAGATCTTTACGAATCTCTACTTAACTGGATTGTTGTGGTCAAAGTTTTTAACTATCAATACGCGTATTTACCACTATCACAAACACAAATAAAAGAAATGTGTTCACAAATCTTTTTTAAATACCTTCCTTGTAGGTATTTGCATCGAATCTTAGTCTACGCTACTAAAAAAACTTAAATTTTTGTCTTGCGATTTTGTCAGTTGCAAGGAATTGACTTGAAAAATACCTCCCATCTTAGCCGTTCGGATTAGGCAGAAAATTGAAGGTCCCCTCCATTCTTTTCGTATGATAAAATAAAATTAATAACAAACACACGAGTAAAACAATACAAAATAAGGTAGTTTTAACTTGTGGTAGATCTTCAACTGACGTTTCGAACGGCCTCTAACATGTTATAAAACAAACTTCTAAAAGAGCACATAAAAGATTGATATGAAGAAAAGACCACAACCACAAATGTATAGGTACAAGAATCTCACGTCCGAAAACAAACGAAAGAAATAAAAATCATAGTACATAAATATCTCTAACAAATTGTAGATGACAATTATTTTATTCACAATCTAAATTTTAAACAAATTTACAAGAAACGAATTTCTTATTTTTTATCAGTAATTATGAAAAGTCAAGTTTTATTGTAGAAACTCAAATCTGACTCCTTTTGCTTTCCTCCTTTAATGTGTTCATTTTTTTTTAAATGATGATAAATAAATTTTAAATTAACGCTCAAAATTCATAAAACTTCCCCAGAAATTTGTATGAAGATTTTGTTTGCCTGTTTTTCAAAAAAATAATTTTCCAACACGCGTACAGTAATGGTTAAGACTGGGAGTAAATGTTATTCAGGTTCTTATGAGCTGTCATGCCACCAGATCAATTGTTTTTTTTTTTGTTTAATTTAAATAGTACATACCTACAATTTTCGAATGATTATTGAAAATCATACAATTTTTAATAATTCAAATTGGCTTTTATTTATTTTGGATTTTGTAAAAAAAAATATCTAAAAATACCAGAAATATGATTTTTGATAAAATTGCCAAGAGCCTAGATTATTTTTTTTCGAAAATATTAATTTTTAATTGATAACTGGGAATTTTCGGTTCTGCCATCAAAAATATTATGCATTTCTAAAATGACGCTACACTGGCCACACTGAAAATGATTGTGTCTAGTTCACGATGTACTGTTTTTATTTACAAAATTATTGAGAAACTATTACATGCGAAAGTTAAAGTAGAGAAGCAGATGAAAGAGTTTCAACTTTGAATTGTTTGGGTATTTTTTCTTGTTGATAATCTTTCTTACGATTCTGGTTTTAACAGTAGGTATATCTAGGTCAGATATCAGAATCAGAATCTACCACGCTTTCCCTTGAGCAAAGATATTGATGCCTGTCTATTAAACGAACGCAATTGTTTGTATGACCGAATTTTAAGTAAAAAAAAAATAATCAAGTGTAGTAATGAAGACAGACCTTAAACTGAAATTAGACACCTCAAATATAGGTATAACTTTATAAGTTTATCACGTGGTAACATATGTATCTAAACATTGTTGTTAAGAAAATCAAAATTGATTGCGATTCAGTAAAGCATCAAACACGAGTTATATAACGTTATTTAATCTAATTTTGAATTAATTTTGCTTCAGCGCTTCAGCGCGCAACGACCGACACGATAACGATCGCTAATACTACAAAGTAGATCGTTTGCATCAACGGTTTGTTTGTGAAATGCAGTTTGCAGAAATTCGATATATACATACTTAGGTACTTGCATATGTTTTTAAATATGAATATGTGGTTACTTGTAGTCTGGAAAACCTTGCAACTTATGTAAACGGGAATAGGTAGACATCAGGTATGTAAAACAGAATAAACACTTTCACTTTACAGTCATGGAACTTTCCCTTGTGGTACCGCGCTCGCCGGTACGAATATGTGTAAGATGGGAAAATTTTCTGCTTAGCTCGGATGAGTGTATGTTATTTTATATTTTAATATTTTCGATGTTGCTATTGCTCCCAAAAACCTTGGTACCTACATATAATTTAAACAATATAACTACCTTGGTAACTTAATCTGGGTTGGATTATTATTTGAATTGGAACTTTGTTTCTATATTATCTTTTATTTATTTTCCTACCAAGTGATTAATTAGATGTTCGTTTGATGGTTTTTCTCTCTCTTTACAAACAGGAAATAACAGCAAAGATGGAATCGTGGCTAATTGATGTGAAGCAATTGCGGATTCCTCGTCCGAAATTTGGTTCAAATGGTAGTCCGCCGACTTCACGATATTATAGAAGACCTTGTGAACCGCCTCGTGATTACAATAGCTCGTCATCAAGTAGTGAAGAGACACAAAATCGGAGCATGAAATATCAATCTGGCACACGAGACGCAAGGCAGTCTATCATGCACGACAAATATTAAGGCTGCCCAACAAAGCGAAGATTTTAATTTAAAAGATTTAGTTAAGTAAATATAGCATAAGCATGTTTATTTAGAGTAAGTTCGAGATTGAAAAATACAAAAAGTAATACGGCATTGATTTTGTTTAATTTCTTGCACAAAGGGACGCGTTGAGTATGATAACGTTACAAGTAAGAATACATCTTTCTTTTTTTTTTAAGGAAAAGAAAATTAAAATTACCAGACATTTTGTACTGGTATGACCTTTTCTTCCTTAATTTCCTAGAAAAGAAAGCCAATCGTCTCTTTCTTCTTGGAAAACTGAATTTTTTCAGTGTTCACTGATTTTTCATCAATTTGCCAACTTTAAAGTTTTTTTTTTAAATAACAGATTTGAGATTTCGAAAGTTCTTTTTCTATTCAAAATTATTATTTCGAAAGGAGTCCCTATACAAAAGTTTATTTATTTATTAATAATAATTATTATAAATATTATTATTAATAATTCTGGAGCCAGGTTCCGTTAATAACATTTATTGTAAATATTTTGTTCAACCAAAACGTGGACTATACAAACACTTCAATATTTGTATGCTTTAAGGTTGACATCAGGCTTACATATGCATGGATTATTTTTGAAAGTTTATATTTTCGTGCAAGTTAAGAACCACTTGCAAATGTTAGATATTACTTGAGCCCCAATTCAATATAGATGAGTGTTAAAATAAAAAAAATTCTATGTTCTTATGCAAAACTATAACCAACTGAATTTAAAATAAATCTTATTTTCAAAATGTTGCTAATGATATCCATGCTGTTGTTGCTGATGCAACTGATGTTGATGCTGTTGTTAATCTTTTACAGCTTACATGCTGATTTTGAAGAATTGTTTTCATCATAAAACATTTCATTTGAAAACATCTTTGAGCTTCTTGATTTACAAGATTCATAGAAGCTTTTTCTTAATGTACTTGAAGAAGCTTTTATAAGATTCGGTCCAAACAAATTAAATAGAAGAAATGGCAAGTCAAAATAGTCAAATAAAATGTTGTCAAATCTAAAAAGCAAAATGCTTAAGTTGCGTAAGAAGAGTAAGTTAAACCCATCGTATTCTGAAGAATATAAGAATTGTAGACGCGATTATGAATCATTGAATCTTTTTCTCTTCCAACAATATTTATGGATAGTAGAATAGTAGTAGAAGCTTCGTAGTGGTTGGTAAAACTGATTGTGCAGCCCAAAGAACTCGAAGCTTGCCATTAACCTTGCCAATAGTTTGGTTTATATGGTAGAGTATTTACATACTCAATATCTGTGTTCCCTAGCTTTAAACTTGGAAAAGAAGCTAAATCAAACAAGTTACAATAAACAACGATAGTTTTAGATTTATCAGGATTCAAGCTAAGATGATTCAAATTCGCCCAATCAAGAATATTTTGAAGATCTACGTTCATTTTATTTATAGCTTGTTCTTTTAAAGATTTTGTTGTTTGTATAAATAGCTGTACATCATCGGCGTACATGTAAATAGAGCAGTTTTGTATCTATACAATTTCAAGTACCTATTTAACGATTCCTCCAGAGTAATAAAAATACCTATGTATGTACATGTATGTATATCTATTCTCAAAATTCCTAATGGGTTTTAAAGTTCAAAGATTAGTATTTTCAGATCTCATAAGGAATTTTTTGGAAACTTATTCGGGATATAACATAAACTCAAATTTAGCGAAAGGAGTTTTTGTTTAGCTTTTGAATAGTATATAAAGGGTTTTTCAACAGGGACGCTACAAAAGTAGAGCGACAGGGACAGCAAACGCCGCCATATTTCTTGCCGCTCTTTTGACATTTCTCTTTAGTAAGGTTTGCCATTTCATGATGGAAAGATATACGAGCCAACAACGAGTCGAAATTATTAAAATTTACTACCGAAATTCGGAGCCAGTGGCCACAACGTTAAGAGCGCTACGTCCACACAGCGAATGTCACAATCAATTTATTGGACACCAAGTTTGGAGAACGTGTTATCTCACGAAATGGTCCAGTCGGTTGGCCGCCTCGGTCGTGCGATTTGACGCCGTTAGACTATTTCCTGTGAGGCTACGTCAAATCTATGGTCTATGCCAACAAGCCAGCGACGATTGATGAACTTCGTACGAATATCGAAAGTGAAATTGCAGCAGTATCGGCCGATTCATGCTTGAAAACCGTCGAAAATTGGGTTCAGCGTCTGGACTTCTGCAAGCGTGCCCGTGGTGGCCATGCAAAAGAAATCGAGTTCCATACATAATGACATCGAACGTACTTTCACAGGAATAAAGAATTTCATTGATATCCAAAACCGTTTTTGTTTTATTTAAAAAAAACTTTTGTAGCGCTCTTATTGAAAAACCCGATATTTATACTCTATCAAACAAAGATTTGTTTCATATCAGTGGGATCTGCCGATTACCCAAGAATCTGCCTATTAAATTCACTCTAAGACCACAATTTCTTTCTTTTTTATCGACGTACAATCCCCATCTGCATCACAACCGTAACTGTGGGTACAATGATAAACTAAAACCTGAGACAATTCAGCAATTCTAAGGTCGTATTCGAATTAGGGCAAAACAAAAGTAAAGAAAACTTGCATTGGTCTACTTTTTTTGGACGACAGAAAATACCAGTCATCACAATTTTAATTCTATTCGCTAAACGTGTACTAAACATAGTAAATTACAATAGATGACGATACAATAAAGTACAAAAGCCGAAGTATTTATTTCTTATTTCAGTGTTTTTCTTTAAAAGCTTCATTTAGCACGTAACAATGTACACGGTATACAAAAATATGTGTCTTACAAGTCATCTTGTGTACATAAAATATTATAGCGACTTTAAATCCATTCGTCATAAATCATAATATAAAAATCTGTTTATTAACATCATTCCAAAAAAGAAATTCCATTAAATCCATGGAGGTTGTTTGCAACAATATTTTCCACAATATGTGAAGAATCAATAGAAAAAATACTACGTTACTCACCGCATCTTGCTCATATTCCGAGCGTGGTAATTGGGTTTCACTGCCTCTCCTTGATCGGGCCTCCTCACAGTTGTATTCCTGTCAAATTTTGAAGATACGTTCGAATTATAAAGTCCTTGTAACTTAATAGGAGTGCGATATACATATACAACAGAAATTTTCTTTCACGAAACCGAAACAAGAAAGCAACAGGGTTATAATAAAGACAAAAAATAAACCAATACAAGGAGCAAAATAATTATTCTGGATAGAATTACAGAAACCAAAAACACTGAACAAAATTTGCATCAATCAATGCTCTATAAGAACTGGCCGGATATAGTAGCAAGAAGAAACTATTTATATACGGTTAGGAAAGAATAAAAGAGATAGACAGATAAAAAGATATTTTAAGGATTGAAGGGTTGTGCCAAAATCAGACATTTCTAAACGTTAATTGCAAAGGTGTATGATCGTCGAATGTCAATTTTTTTCAGGTTGTATTTTTGTTTTTACTATTCGGAAAGTTAGGCAAACCTGATACATTTTTCTTTAATTTGTTCTATAAGGGTGATAGAGGTTTTGTAAGGGGGTTGCTAGTTATGTACAGATTTGAAAATTTTGCATTCACCTTATCATTGTTCTCCCCGTAACTATTCTTAACCTGTCCTCGAGCGTTCTTTGTCGGCGTGTTAGTTCCGATTGATTTTGTGGGTGTCAATCGCAACTGTGATCCTCCCAAATGTCGCAGTGATGAATGATGGTGATAATGTGAGCGGTGTAGAATGGGTCCTGCTGATAACGGTCGATATGGCAGTGGATATGCGGGTCTAATGATTTTTCATTTCAATGGCGTGTTATTTCACAATAGATTTTTGTTATCAGAGTTGCAAAAGTGTTGCGATATAAAAAAATAAAATTGAGTTCATAAAATAAAAAATCTAGGATTCAAATCAAAGATTTAAAAATGAGGTAGGTACCGATGCTTTATGTCCGAAACCGTCATTCCGAGACCAGAGTCCGATGATGGACTTCGCCCGGTTGCTGCTATAACTTCCAAATCCACGTCAGTTACCTGAAGATGATATTACAATGCGACAAGCACGAAGTATTTAACATTAGGCTGGTTGTGTTTTTTTTTGTAAAACAAAAACTATTGTCGTTGATCCAGTTTTTTTAAATAAATTTTGAGAGAAGTTTTTGCGTGTGACTAAGAAATATACATAAATCGTGTGGTCTATGGTGCAAAACTAAGAATATGTGTAGTTTGTATATTATATTGTTAGGTGATTTTAATTTCGTCAGTTGCATACATTGGCATATTTGTGTGTACAGATATTACTATCCATTGAGAAAGTGCAATGGTTCATCAATTAATTTTCTTTAAAATCTACACCTATATACTTTTTTTTAGAAACGGTGCAGATGGATGCAATTAATAAAGCTGCTTTACGGAATAAAAAAGACAAATATATTATTCTCTATAACCTTTATTTTGGAGCTGTTAGAAGTCGGTTTTTAAAACTCAGCAAGACTATTAGTGTGGTCAATCTGGGTTTTGACAGCACACATATTGTTTGTGAATAAATAAAATTCAAAGTTCATAATGTTGCAAATTATAGTGATGTAAATGTAATTTATTTTAAGTTTAGGTTTCTAAGGCCCGGTGCACACATGCATTCTTTTAACGAGCGGTATCGATGCGGCACCGCCTTTGCGTCTTACAGTACTCACAAATAAATTGAGTAGTGCACAGGCACACACACTTGCGATGACGCTGCGGCATCGCGCGTCATTCTTGCGAGTAAAAAGACTCGCAGAATTCCACGGGATCGCTGCGTCACCGCAAATGCGGTTGCGTCTTTCAGTACATTGTGCAGTGCACACATGCGTGATTTTGACCTTTTGTAAGCCGATTATCAACAAAAGGATGTACCCAATAATGTCGTTTTTTAAGGACATAGTTTTTATTTATTTGCTGCAGGAAAAACGCGAACTGCATATTGAGTCCTGCGAAAAAAATTTGTATGTGTGCATTGAACATTGCTGCATCGCAGTGAGACCGCTGCGGTACCGCGCGTTAAAAGAGCGCATGTGTGCGCATGTTTTGACCTGAGTGATTTTTGGAAACTTTGCCGCTGTCTGTCATTTTAAGCATTACCTACAGAGATCCGGACCAATGAAACCAAACGATCGAAATTGCAATTAAATATATTTTGCATACACACTTTTTTCCCCGACCATTAGGCATTGATATTTATCAATTTAAAAATCAAACGGAACAAAATAGGAGGAGTTGGAATGAAGATTGTGCCAATTTTATTTTTTTCTTGTAGACATGGACTTTGGTGAACAATAAAATGCATATTCCAGATTGTTACAATTTTTTATATAATCCTACACTTATCTTTTAACTTTGCTTGTTTTATGGTCAACACAAATTAAGGAAAATTCTCTAAAGTTATTTTTTAAAAGGCTGTCATATTTAGGCCAAATTCGCCTAGCATCCGAAAATGACAATTTTTATCAAATTTTTCCGAGTTTCAGCGAAATTCTATAAAAATATGCTCGCAAGAGACAATAAATAATTTTAACTTTTTTATAAATTGCAGTCCAAGAAATTTCTTTGGGTAGAAAGAACAAAAATAAATTAAAATCAAAATGTTGAGTTAGAGTTGCCAATTTGTTAATTTTAGTTTTATGTATTAATTTTTTTTTTTTCAATTCCGTTCATACATTAAATTTTAATTGAAATAATATAGACAAACTAATGCTGATTATTATCAATCAATAAGTTTTAGGTTTATAATTATAAAAGCTAAAGATCTGCCCAATTCTTCAGGTAACCGTAATAAAAAAAATTATGAGTGGGGTTCAAATATTATTCATAAATATTTGTGTAGATTTTTCGTTTCCATGCATATTAGGATTTAACCTTTTAATACCCTAGCAAACAATATGAAGAAACCTAAAAGGTTGCTTACAAATCTAGGAATTACTACACGTATGAAAGAACTTCTAATTGTGTAGTTTTTTCATCGATGTTGTAGAATTTATTACATGTAGATAAATTATTAGTGATTGACAATATCCAATACCCAAGTGAAAATATACCAACTTTGCAAGGTTGTTTAAAAACTTTGCTCCCTACGACTTTTGTCACCTTTCATTGTTCAGAGTTGTTTCGTTTTGAATTAGGTCCACATTTGTTTTTCGGATTAGAAGATGTTTAATCTTTATTTAGGGCTTACTTCGTTTTAAAGTTAGGAATAATGTCATTTGTTGCTAGGAATCAATTCCGCAACAACCAGGTTCTAGAGCAATAAACATTTTCCTAAATAAGTGGTTTTCAGCAGACTCATACTCTCTCTTAAGCATGTGCTTTGTATATAAAAACTAATACCAACTATTGGTAGATCTTCTGTTCTTAATATTCATTTGTCAGAATATAATAGGCGTTTTTCTTTTTAAGCTCAAGGCAGGAGACTGAGCTGTCATGAAAAGATTTGTGTTTCTTTTCTAGCTCATACACATCAGAGCGCTCAGGTTGTGTTTTTTTTTAATCCGAGCTAGCTCGAAGCGCGTTCTATGAGCTCAGAATAAAATGGCCGAATAAAAAAACAGACGGCGAAAAAAAGAAACAAAGAAATAAAAATGAAGATCGACGCCTTTGACAGTTCAGTACTCCGATAATAAATCGGAGGGCTCTAATCAACTCTGCTCAGAGCTTACTCGACATGCTTATGTTCTGCTCTGTGCTCTCCTCAGAGTTTAAAAGGAAAAAACGCTTCAAAGAAAAACTTTCACTACCGAGGTACTCGTTAATTTGAACATCGTAAACTTTTTAATGAACGAAAACATCTTTAAACATTTTATTTAAGAAAAAAAAAAACAAATTTTAATAAGAAAAAAGCTATCGTGGCACTGTATCACTATCGTGTCATTTTATCATTTTTACATATAGAAGCGATAGGGTAGAAAAATGTACACTTGAAGCCGGCAACTTTCAGAATTAACTTGGGGTAAATTAACAAAATAATATCTTTAACTTTATTTCACAAATATTGAATCCACGAAAATATCAATTTACTGAGAGTCACCAAGGTACATGTTTTATTTTCGAAAGTGAATGAAAAAAAAAGTGAAAGTCTAAGGCTTTTTGTAATCTACAATTGAAAATAAAAACTACTGACATTCGTTAAATGTTTCAATAAAATCCAACGACTATTTCCTGAAGATTTTTGTATTATTTGTTTATTTTTATCTTAGTTTTGGTTTTAATTTAAATTCATTTCAAAAGTCAATGCTCGACTTGTTCAAAGATTAAGTTATGACATAATAAATCTTAATGTATCTAAGTTCTCAAAAGGTTCTTACACAATTTTTAATCATTTTTTTATATCTTGAAGCAAAATTATAAGACAAAAAGAAATTGTGCGAACATATCATGCATTGAGTGGAAACTAGGTTAAAAACTATAAAATAGATTTTAAGAAATCCTTAAACGATGTAAAGATTAGTTTTTAATTAAAAATGTGTTAACAATAATTCTGTAATAATACTGTTAAAAAGTCTATTATAAATTACATAAAAAGATTATTAAAATTGTATGCATACAACTAAGTGAAATTCACTACTATTTATACATAAATGCAAATCGAATTCGAATGAAAATCTCGAATCTTACTGATTATTCAATTTAATTATAAAAATAGTCCTTTTTTGAGCTTTCCCTTTCTGTATAATCGTTTTTGTTTTAATCTTAGCTAAAATATCAATAGTTAATAACTTTTAATCTATTTCGCAGTTGTTGCCAACTATTTGCACATTCCAACAAGTTCCTAATAGTGTTTTTCAAAGTATTGTTTGCTTGTTCTGTGGACATAAGGAGTCTGTGAATAAAACAAAAAGAATAAAATCCACCACTAGATTGTACGAAGTTGCTCTTATAATTCAAGTTTCTTAGATAGAATAGGAATTGAAGATCCAAGGTATTTGTTTATTAATATTTAGATCAGAGATTCCAATGCTGAGCCCAGAACATGAAGCAAATCGTCTAGATCAGATATCTCTCCAGTTTTGATGTTTTTTCTACTTTGTTAAGCAAAGTAGCCGAACATACTCAAGCAGCATAGAAAACCACAGTTATACCAAAAAGAAAGAAGAGAGAACGATAACTCTGCAATTTTACCAACCTTAGCCTCAGCAATTTTGCCTATCACTGCCACCACATACGTCGATCGCTAAAAGATGATCGCAAGGTGACATTGCATCGTTTAAAAACAGACTAAGGTACAATTTTCTTCAGTTTTAAAGTCTTCATGCCAGTATTGGATTGCCACAGTTATCAATTTCGCTTGTCAAACAATGTTCTGCACAGAACGAAATTTTTCGTTTATATCATTTTTCTATTTTATTTTTCGTTTCGCATCAGCAATATATTTTACTAAGCTGGCCATTCACGATCACTCAAGAACGATGCACCATGAAGGCCGGTGGATGAAAGTGGAACAGTTGTCAAAGTGCGCATTCATGAATGATGGAATTCAAATAATTTAGTTTTATTTTAGAATGCTTCGTTCATGGACGATAATCACCCCATTACGAAATTCGGCAAATGAGCTAAAGTGACAGGTTGGTATTACTTAATTCACAATCCATTCGCACTCCTTACAATTTCTATCATCTTACATTCACGCCAATTTCAAAACGAATCTGAAGTGAATTTTTAATTAAACGAAAAATAAAAAAAACAATGGAAAGCATAAAAATGTAAGTCAAAAGTTCAGCATAATGAATGTTTAAGTGTTTATTTAACATATTTTGATAGAAAACGGACAACTAATCGGAAACAATTTAGAAAAATGGTGGAAATGATGAAGACGCAGACATAGCCAGAAATCTAACAAAAAAGTTTTTGGGGACGATTTCAAAATGCGCTTAATGGCATGGGTTTGAATCGTGAACGCGATTTCCGATTTCAAAAAAATGTATGAATTACAATGTTGTAAGTTTTCCTTGCTGTTAAAGTCGCTATTGAAGTAGAGACGCTGAAAGCACTGGCACGGTTGGTATTGAACGGTCCACCATCCAAGTACTAACCACGCCCAATAATGCTTGATTTCGCTGATCGATGGGAAACGATGCTTTCATCAAAGCCTAGGCCGTTGACCAAATGTCTGTAACTAACAGTGTCGATAGGAAAATTCATAAATGATGAGGTAGTTTTAGGAATTGACAATGCAGTTCATCCGGCGAATTTCATAATTAAGTTTTACAGCGGAAGCGAAAGGTCAATGGATCAAGTTGAATCACCGCGAGTAAAATTCGTCGAATTCTGTAATCGACATGAATATAACTTTTGACATGTAAGTATTTCATGTTTTTTTTTTTTTTTTTGTTGATAACTCATAATTCCATGGATTAGGGACTTTGAGGCTTTATATAGACTCGTATAGATACATATATTAGATGTTACCCGCCCGCTTTGCTGTCCCCGGCTCAATCTCTTGGGTTACAAAAACGATCACAGCTTATGTTTATTTATATATTTTTACATTTTTTTCAGTTAAGGAATCATTTGTTTTAAGTATCTCTTTACATTGTATAACCTGGATCAATCTTAAATGTAAAGTAAGGTGAAAAGCACTACAGTGTTTTCGACAATAGCCACCAACAAACAGACTCTATTTCTGTACCCCCTATTATTTCATTGAATTTCCAAAAGAAGAACAAAACCAAAAGAATTCGATCTCAAAAAGACTACGTCATTTTGTATAAACAAAATACTGACAACTATATCAAAAATTTTAGCAGACAAGTAAGTCAAGATATCCCAACATATTCTTTATTTATTTGTAACAAATTAGTTAAATAAAATAAACAAAATTTTTAACTGTTTATTTTTTAATACTTATTTGCAAGGAAACCCTTATTAAATTTTCTGAATAAAAACTAACCTAGCTCTTTCCTTGAAAATCCCTCGACCTTCTACTAAGGTGTGTAAAGCTCCATCAAAATCAGTTAATTTGTTTCCAAGATAAGGCAAGATAAATGGACATTTAGACAATAATCTTAAAAAAATAATGGATTTATTTTTTAGAGCATGGAATTAATAATATGAGCTACAAAAATAAAGATATGTAGGTAACTAATTTTATTAATATGAAAAGATTGTTTCGACATTAAGCTTCACGTTTCTCAAACATCAACTTAAAAAAAGTTCATAAAAGTGCTATAGGCATAAAATTATTTAAATAAATTCAGTATCAAATAATATTTCAACTTTGTGAAAATGCAACCATAATTAACTGGTTAATTATTAGCATGGTGTATTTTTTACTGGTGCTCCTGTAAATACAATACACATATATGTATATATAACACTTGAAAAGTGTTAGAATACTACTTTTACGAATTCTTAATATAAATTTTTATGAGTGTTACGAGTATGTTTTTAATTTATGTTTCTGAAATAAATCAAAGAAGTAAGTAAATTGATAAATTTCGTGACCACAAGCTTTAATTTAAATTCTTTAGCGCAAAATTTTAAACATTAATCGTGTAGGGAATAAAAGCTCTAGCTAAGGTAGTCCTTTAGTTACAAGGTTTTGTTTAACCTTTTCACAGTTTTAAATACGTTTACCAACTCTTCTAATAAATATAAATTTCGCAGCGTAACATAAGCAAAATTAATGTTGAACAAGCCTAAATTTGACAGATGAAGAAATCAAACATCAACATCAAAAATCCAGCACAACAAAAAATAAATAGAAAGTAAACTGAAACAACTTCAAAACAAATAACTTTTGCTGAAAAAAGTATACTTTAAAAAAAATTACATACATACATACGAGGAGATGAAGAAGAAGTCTTTATCGCTAATTTTCAAAAGAAAAAATTTTGTTGGCCTATGTTGAAAATGGTTTTGGTTGTATTTTTTATTTATATAAAATCTTGCGCGTCCTAAAGGGATTATGACTTAAAATGTTTGAGCACAGTGGGAGGAAAGTTGGAGAGGATTTAAACGGAGATAGGTACCGATGCACATTGGTTTTGAATGTCTGAGTTTTATAATGGGAGGGATATATAGAGTCGGGTAAAACATTCCACATTCGTGGAGTGCAGCTGAAGAAGGAATCTCTGAATTTAACCGTACATCAGAAGTTGGGAACTCCCTTAAGCGCGAGTATTACGGTTAAATTGTTTAAGGGGAGGAATACAACCGGCTATTTCACTAGTTTATAAAAATAACGCTAATTTGCTTATCTATCACAGGAACATTGCAATTCTTTCTGTTTGGCTTTTTTAATAACCTTTTGATAAAACTAAAAGCTTAACAATAAAATAAAACATTTTTGCTTCATTTTTTAATATGAAATGACTATATTTTCAACCTGTATAAAGTATACTTTTTAGAGACGTACAATCGTTTTGCAGTTGTTGGAGTAAGATGTTAACGTTAGATAAATCCGGCTTTTACTTTAAACACACATATTCATTTTAAAAGTGATATACATAGAGGTAGTTTAAAATGTTTGAAATTTTGCGCTTTATCTTTTTGAGTAAGGAAATATGCGGTAGATCTTTCCAATTTTTTTTATTAATCAAAAGTTGTTTTATGAAAAAAAAACTAGTATATTCTTAAAATATTCTTAACGATATAAAGCTGTGAAAACACCGAACGCGAGGGAAAAAGTAGAAAATTGACATTCGATGCTGTTAAGACTCAGTCAAACCAAAGGGGTTTTTTTATACGAACAAATAAGAATTTTTTGACGTGTTAGAGAACGTCAAAAAATGAGCTGTCATTCATAAGTTTATTTAAAGCTAACGGATTTCATTTGAATTTCACTAACATATACTAAATGGTAAATATGTAGTTATATTTGATATTAGTATATACATAGCAATGTGTGATACTTCGCGCTGCATTTTCATATATGTATTGTATATCGTTCTTAAATTTCGTAAAACAAAATCTTCCATTATACAAACCAATTCCACTCATTAATCACCGCATTTAAAATGAATTATGGAATAAGCTCAAATTTGACCAGAACCAAATTAAAAAGGGTCACTGTGACAGGAGCTATGTACGTATTGTATTTTAGTACAACGCGGTGATGAAAAGCGGCGGCGAAATGCGACTAAGGACTAAGGAACGCGCTGTTTGACGGAGCCTTTATTCGGATTAAATTTAATAAGATTATAGAAAACAAATATTTACGTTCTATATACGACAACAATATGACTTATCTCATACTTAAAAATTAAAGTTACTTATTGAATTGCTAATACACGTCTATTAAGAAAACAACACATTTTTAATATTTTCTTTAAAATTTATTAGTTGATATCTACCGATTGAAACTTTTTGAACATTTTAAGTGCAAATGTATACATGCACACACAAATAAAATTAATTAATAATAAAAAAACAAATGCCGTTTATTTATACAACATAATATAATATGTGGAGTAATTATTTTTGTTAAAAGATTTACATTAAAAAGAAAAGTTGATAACCAATTAGAACAAAATGTTTAGTATTCGGCATTCGAAATTGACTATACATAATTAAATTTTGCTTGGATAGTTCAATTCTACACACACTAAGGACACAGATAAATTTAAAAATTAAAGCTAAGACACAAACGTAGTCTACCAAGGCGATTCATTGAAATAATAATCACATTCATATCTAGGGTAATAGTCATAGTAGCTTACCGGCAAATCGCGCATTGGATCTCCTTTTCGCTAAAATTATACAGAAATTATGGTTGGTGAATAAAATGAAATGATACATTAAGTTATTGCAATTGGGATTATGTCAAGTTAAAATGTTTACATGAGTCGAATGTGTGTAGATGTTTGTGTATTTGCAAAAATACCCATACTGTAATAGGTCAAACCTTTTTTTAAATAAAATAACTTTTAACAGCCTTAAAACATACAAACAATTCATACCAGTGGTTTTCACTGGGAATCATCAGTTGACAAGTACCCGATATCTTGTGAGTCATCTTGTCAAGTACATCTTAGTCCTTCCTCAAATAGTGTTTTTTTTTTGGGTTTTGTGAACATTAGGGTAATATTTCGAAAACATGTAGTAATGAAGACATTTTGGGCTCGGAATCGATTTAAAAACATCAAAACTCTTCGGAAATGAATAATCTGGTTTACTCAATATCTAAACATATAAACAAATTATGAATAGGCAGTTCAAAATACGCACGATTTACATATTTGCTTTTGTTTCTTTTTCGACTTAAAAAAATTGTTCTAAGAAGAAAAATTCTTCCAATTTTATCGAGATATACATATACAAATAAGTAAATGCTTATTTCGATGTCCCTTGGCTTCACCTTCAGCCACTACACACCCCCACATTAATCAATTCAATAACAAAGTTTCATCAACGAAATAGTTTTTTGTAAGGTACCATACCCATGGGATTGTATTGTACGAGTATGTTAAAATTTGCTTTTGAGATATTTGCATGAAGCCTAAATAAATAAATCCCTTAAGTCACAAGTTATCCCTAGAATTGCTCAGCATAAAACTATAATATTCCAAACCAACACATCCACCTGCATTCTATTATATTTTTGTGCACTCTCAATTCTTCAATATTTTCAGTATCGGCTCCGACAGATTTCATCAATGTAAGAAATTTTTGGGCTATTCTAAAAAGGTGAAAATACATAAGATTTTGGTTCTTAACGTTCTCGTAGATTGAATTTTTATTTTGTTATTGATTGTTTTAATTTTTTTCCTTAATTAATTATATGAATTTTAAGACTTTCCACTTTTGAAAATTAAATTTGAACTGAGCCATGTGTTGATATAATTTATGAAACTCAAAATACTTAAGGATTTGTTTTTGAATAATTGTATAAAGGATTTTATTTGCTAGATGAAAAGAGACCGTAGAAGCCAAAATAAAAAGTTAATTTGATAAGGCTCCCAAAAATAGACAAAATATAAATATTTATGTAAATATATACAAACATTATACTCGAATGACAGAAGAAAATATTCCCCTACACAGCATTTATGGATTCACAAATAATAATAAATGTTAATCTATGTATATTGTTTTTTCCCTTAGACCAAGATTACACATGTAACTTTAACTTACGTATAAGATTTACGTAAGTCTTACAGAAGTAACTTACAAGAAGGCTTACACTTTAGATAAACTTACAGTAAGAAATGGTTATTAATGGAATATTTGTTTTTTGTTTAAGATTTTCTCAAAAACGGCACAACTGATTTTTGTTATTTTTTGTAAATTAAAGCTCTTTATCATTGATTTAAGTACTTTAAGAATTTGAACAGTATTGTGCATTAAAATTTAAAAAAAAACTGATTTCTTGGATTAAAAATGAAATTTTTTTATAATTCTTATTATTATTTTGCTCGATTTTTTGGAAACTTCAAAATTAATTTACTTAATGTTAAATAACATAACAAATAACTGTAAGTCACTTACAGAGCCGTTTACAATAATAATTTTTTTTAGAAGTTGCTTACGTAAGCAACTTACGTAAGTAAATCTTACGTTTTGTAATCTTGAGGCGTTTTTCTTTTTTAGTTCAGTATAGAGCTCCGAACAGAGTCCGAGTTTGTCGAGCATGTTCCGAACATCCTCTGAACCAAACGTGCTCTGAGAGCTCTGAGTATTTTTTGAAACACACCTGAAAACTTAGCTGTCGACATTTTTTTTTTTAATTTCCATCTGTCAAATGCCTGTGTTAAGCATTGTACTCTGTCTGCTCAGTTATTTTATTCTGAGCTTATAGAGCGCACTCTGAACACGCTCAGAACATGCTCAGAACGAAAAAGAAACACATTTACGAAGCTCTGAACGCTCTGAACTAAAAAAGAAACACAATTTATGTTTTGACAACT
The DNA here is from genome assembly GCA_963931855.1 of Philhelius festivus. Lineage (NCBI taxonomy): Eukaryota > Metazoa > Arthropoda > Insecta > Diptera > Syrphidae > Philhelius > Philhelius festivus. The sequence continues at coordinate 108,833,946 of OZ007557.1, forward strand.
ATGGCTCTGTTCTGAACTAAAAAAGAAAAACGCCTTTGGTCTTATACTCCTCTTTAATTAACATTTAATTTAGATACTGATGGTTTACTTTTTTTTGTTTTGGTTCAAAAGTGTAGGTTCATACGTACCTACATACACTACAAACACTAATTTGATTTACACACATACATCCATCAAAACTAACAATTCATTGATGTTAACCACTTTTATTTTTATGGGTATAAATCGTTAAATTTATATTAATCATTTGACCGTATAAAAGACGCTTTAAATTTAAATACAACGACATTACTTGTTTCGATTTATAAAATTTTTCAAATACTCAATGTGTTTTGAAAATAATTTGGTTGCTAATGTGACAATACCTGTGGATAAGTTAAAACGTAAACGTTTGATATGTGCGTAGTGCAAAATTGGGTAGTGTGCTGATTGTAGCGGTACAGCTTTTAGAAAATAAACAACGAAAAATAAATAAATTTAGATTTAACGAAATCAAATCATGAGTCGTGATGTAAGAACAGAATGCTCGATGATGGCGCTAAGGTTCGTGGTTTGTAAGAGAAAACATGATCTTCTTACCCTATGCCTTTCAATTGTGTAAGGATCGCGTTCCCTCCGGTATACAAGTTCATCATATCTGATGCGGTCTTCAGGAAACACCAGCTCACGAATTTCCGTAACTAAAGAGTGCTAAAATTAAGTAAAGGTTAATGAGGAGTCATTTCAGATTATAAATTATTTAATACTTACTTTTTCATATGTATCTAACATTTCTAATAAGACGGCAACAAAGGCATCTATGGTCATTGCTCGCGCACCATATTCACTTATATAGTACGACAGACTTGCAAACTGATGTCTAGGCAGTAGCGAGCGTGCTTTTTCCTCTACCATTACAGATATCTGTCCTTTTCTTCGAGCTCTACATTTAAAATGAATTTTATTAAAATATGAAACATATATAAGAACATCACCGAGTGTACCTTGTGCCGGTGGGACTGTACGCGTCCCAAGGCTCTAGCTCTATCGATGTACATGAGTGTGGAACTTTACCAACGTCACGTATCACTAATGACATTCTTTTATGGTACTTTAGTTGGCTAACGGCTTCATCGTGAGTTACATCTAGAAAGGATTGCCCATTTACTTCCAAAATTTCGTCACCAACCATAAGCCCCGAACGGTCTGCAACACTGTCTTTGTCGACTCCGGTAATAAATATACCAAGACCATATTCCACACCACCTCTTATCATAAGGCCTAGAGACTGTCCTGGTTCGATTAGTAATTCAACCCGTCGAATTCTAACAGTATTTATTCATTAAAGAAGTCCAACATTTCTTTATGAGATCTTTTACCTATCTCTTCGATCACTGCGACGCCCTCCGTACTCCATGGGTGGAGAGGCGGGTCGTCCTTGTCTATCCATCCAGGAACATGTTTGTCGAAATGGCGGAGAGCCAGGTCCACCTAGGGATCCGGAAAACGGTGGTGGCTGTTGTACTATTGATGATGATTGTGACTGCTGCAGCAAAGGAGCTGTTGAAGCATACGTTGGATCACGAGAAGGTGGTCCAAAGCCGTGAAGTGGTGCGGTTGAGTTTAGTGTAGGTGGCGCTCGGACTGTCATGCTGATTTGACGTGACGATTTCAATATCTGCACACATCTCTGCATTAAGAAAAAATGTGGCAATAGAAGAGACGCGGGAGAAAACGAGGAAATACAAAAATTAACTGAAATAATAAAACTTAAAAAAAGGAAACCAAGCAAAATCGGTTGTATTTTTTTGTACAGTCAAACGTTACTTAAAAAGTCCGTTAACAAACCAGACTGATGCTGCTATGAATCGAAAAGGGACACTTTTTCCCATCTAGATGAACCCGTACAGCTCATTAATCATTTTTTTTAACTACATCATAGTACATATGTATTTCGTTATCATCATTTTTCTTCAATTAAAATTCGTTATTGAATTCTTTAACTTTCAACTTATCCTTGACATTACTTTAGGGCTAAAACAATGCTTAATGATATTTTGGCTGCAAAATAAGTTAATTACAAATGGATCAAATGAAATTTCCATTTAAATATTGAAGGCGCTTTAATATAATTAATCGAAAAAGGAAAAAGGATATTTGTAAATCTTTTGATTTTAAAAGAAATGATACTCGTACCATTTCACACTTTTCAAAGGACGAAGTTTCAGGAAATTTCGTAAAGTTTAAATAATAAATAGGATAACTTTTAAAATGCGAGAGTTTCGATTGACATAAAAACAAAAATGTTTCCTGTTAACATATTTTAAGTCCCATTGATTTTTTTAACAATTGGAAAATAACTTCGAAGTAATGGCATGTATTTGTGCAAATAGATTTGGGGAAAGAAGAACAAGTGTTTTACTCCTCACTTAGTCCATTTGCTAAAGCAAAACTTTAAACTTAGGTCAAACGAAGCACTTATCTGGCAATTAACGCACAAGAACTCATATAGGTTGAAATTAAATATTTAAGTTCCGTATCTGCAAACGGATCTTAGTGATACAAAGCATCTTTTATCGACAATTTTGTGTCTATAAAACCAAACATAAGAACATTAATGAGATCCCATTTGATGTAAATAGCTAATAAATCTCACTTATTTCAAACTCTTTAGTTTATCTTGTCAGCATAAAATAGTAAAACAAAAATTATAGGAATAATTTAAATGCATAAATAATATTAAGTTTTAAATTGTTGAAACAAAATTTATACCAATAGGAACATACATTTTTTGACTACAAACAAAAGATTTTTAACGAATAAAAGGAAGAACAATAAAGTATGAAAGATATTAGAGGTACATTAGTCATCGACTTAACACATTATGCAATAATTTCTGTGATAAAAAGATGGAAAATGAGCCTATATATGAGTACATAGGTATATAACAAAAAAAAAAAAATATCCATATTTATTTATTATTACTTAAAAACACACTGAGAAAATATACAACGTGCGTCGGTGTCATCAGAGAGAAAAGTGTGTAACTCGCATATATAAATAAAATACAACTGAACGCACTGCATAAATACAAATTCACGCACAATATTATTTCTATTTTAATCGCCACGTTACCATTAAAAACATTTTTTGTTAGTATTTTATTCGATCAAAATTTAGATCTATTTACAATAATATCCATATTATTTTTATTAAAATCGTTAGAGTAGTTTTCGGAGATAAATAAGATTTTAATTAACGGTTGTTTTATATAATCGTATAACGTTTTTTTGGAGATTTGAAAACTTCAATCTCCCGTCTAGGGAATTTCCTAAGCCCCTAAATACCAAGTTTGAAGTAAATTGCAGCCATACAAAATGCCGAGTTCGATTTATTTTCAAATCCAAACCTTGCAATGCAATAAAGGCTTTTTCAATAAGAGCGGGTAATAACAAAGTGTATTTGAAAGGTTAATGGATGCCATTATGTATGAAATATGACATCTTTCAAATGACGCCGCCGCCGGCTCAAAATACACGCACCAAACGGTAACTTTTTTGAGAATGCATCGTAACGTGGTGAACTTCATGTGAGCTTGTGTCATCCCATATACGGAAATTTTGCTTGTTAACAGCCATTCATCCAAAATTGCGCCTTGTCGCTAAAGACGATTTTTCGGCCGGAGTTCGGGTACTCTTCCAAACTCCTGGTATCCCAGTCAGTGAACAAACGGGCCTTACCTACGGTCATGAACTCACGGCGAGGAATCGACTGCTTTGGGTCAGGGGGATATTGGGTGCCTTTGACCGTTTGACGCCACCGTGGCCACCACCACATGCCGTCAAAATCTACCCACGCCAACAAAAAGACACAGTTCATTAAAATATCAATGGGTACTTTAAAACGACATTAAATAAAGGGAAGTAAGTCACGTTTCTAATCTCTTAATGGCCAGTTGTCAAAAAACAACTTCCAATAAAAGCATAAAGCAACTTTATTCAAAAGATGAATGTTAAGTTAATCAAGAAAAATCTACCTTATTAACTATGTATTTGTGCCAAAATGTCAGCTTATTACATTTTATCACTGTTTTGTTTTTTTTTTTTTTTTTTTTTTGTTGAAGACTAAACTTATTTCATTTCAGCCCTATAAGTGATTTTCCCTCCAATCCTCATTGAATATGTTTGATCAAAATTTCGAATTGGATTTTTACGAATAGACAACTTAGACTGCAGTATACCTTACCTTCAACACGAAATACAAATAAAGGACTATACAATTCTTAATAAGTGGATATAAGCCGAGAACTGATTTATGAATAACTGCTGCTTATAAAGCAAAAAAACAACTCAATAAAACTCGAATGAACTGCGAAAGATTAATTGGAAGATTTAGGTGAATAAGTCTATCAGGAAATCAAGTCTCGCTCGTCTCCCATAGTTATGATATCTAAAGAAATTTCGAATTACCGAAGTGGTTGTTAAGCAAATAATTTCGTTTCAACCATAACCTCAGACAATTTTTAGCTACACACTTTTCTGGATTCACTGACGTTGAGTTTATCATTTTTAAATCATTTGCTGAATTGACAAAGTTTAATGATAATTCTGACATTTAGTCATGAACCATAATATACCAAACATAAGAAGGAAACATGTTTTAAGTAGATACTTCACTTTGTTCTTATTTATGAGAATTATTGAAATTATAACTATTACAGAAACTATGTAAAGTAAGTATGATTGATACAGAACTCCAAAAAAAAAAATGTTAAATACGAACATAAAGAAATACAATTTTATCATGGTACATACTTTAAGGGCTTCGTCGTGACTGATTGAAGTGAAAGGCGTTCCATTCACCTCTAGGATAGTATCACCTGGACGTAGACCCGCTCTTTCAGCAACAGAGTTTTCTTCTATTCTAGAAATGTAAACGCCAAGACCTAAAAAAAAAAGAAATTCATATGTATATTTTTTTGAATCTTACAAACGAATGATAAAGTAACTTATTCCTCTCAAATGGTTTTTTTCTTTCCTAAAATGTTTGACATTGAAGATAATTTACAAAATAAGGTATCTAACTAAAAGTATAGCTGCATATTGCAAGTGTATACCTTAAAACCGGAATCGATGAAAAAAATAAGACAAACCTAGTTTTTAAATAACCTTTAAGCACGTCAATTTGTGAATGGAAAGAGTATTCTATTCTCATTCAGCAGAGTATTGGTGCATTCCGTACAATGACATTATAGTCATCACTACCAACATATTCATATTTATAAAACTACTTGACAATCAAAGAGCCACACGTTCACAATGCATTATAAGTAGTTTACGAAGTACCAACCTATAATGCTCAAAGTCGAAAATAAATCAATACTGAAATATTTCGTATGGATAAATTCGCCCTTAATCTGCAATACCAAAGATATATTATACCACTAAATACATACGATAAGGGTGGCCAGTATAGCGGTTTTCTTCAAATTTTAGATTTCATTTTCATAAGTTTTTAAAAAAAGGCTGAATGCTGGCAGAAGATCATTTGAGAAGTTAAGAGCGTGTGTGCATTGAATGTCGAGAGTGGACTTCTACTTATTGACTGGATTTTATTACTAAATTTGTATATCAGAAGTAATATTTAAGATTTAGTTTTGTATTGACAATGAGTTAAAAAAACAATATTGAATTTAACTGATTCTTTTTTAAATTTTCAAACTCATTTTGAGCATAAGAACCACAACCCCTTAAGTCCGTTCTCTTGGTAATAATATAGGTACTGCATGGTTTACAGAATAATTCTAGTTTTTGCGCGCCAACTTCTTGACTAGTCCAAGGCAATGATAACATTTTTTAGGAGAAATGATATTTATTTCAATATTATGGTCATTATCTTAGATATTAACTTCATTTATTTTCCCAATTTTAAATCAATCGAGAAAAATAAAAAAACATATCAAAGTTAAACGTAGAATATCTTAGTCAGTAAGTAAATAAATTACAGGAAACATTTTTTTAACTGACCAAAAAAAGACCGGGTTTAGGTTTTCAAATAACTACTTTTCGTAAAGAAACTTTACCAATTGGGACAGTTTTCAACCTTTGAATAACAATGAAAGATTTTAAAATATCCAGTTTTTAATGTATTATCGTATTAAGACTAATAAGATGAAACGTAGAGCTATGCGATGGCATAGCCACCTTCCAAAAATAAGCCTAGTATGCGCATAAGTCTCTACTTAACCTAGTCACAGAAGTACAAGAAGTTATAGATGTTTTTAAGCAGCATTTCCAGCAATTGCATTACACAGATCTCTATTAACGGGGACAGAAGAATAATATGCACTTTCACAATCGCAGGATTTGAAGGGCGAACTGCAGAACCATTCAAATGCGGAGTTGTTGTTTTGCTAGAGAGTATGCATCAAATCATCAATCAAAGGTGGGCGAAGACGTGTTAGTTTGTTTTGAGAGGAAGATTTTTGGTTCCGTTTACTCAGAGATGAGTGGAGGAGGAGATAAATCGGGCCAGATAGCAGAATTTTCTTGTCCGTATTTCATGAAATTTAAATGAAATCAACAAAGAGTTGTACAGGCTGTTCTGTATATCGCTGATTAACCCAACGACTGAAGTATAGTTGGTTCATATTAGGTTCATTAACACCAATGCTCCGGTCCATTTTAGAAGAGTTAAAACACAAAATGAAATTTCTCCTCTAGAGAATCACATACAAATATGTGAAGGTCCCAAATGAGGTAGTTCAAATGAGGATTGTTAAAAAAACTATTTTCAGGAAGAATTATTTATTTCTTCAAATTTTTTTAGCAGAATCCAAATGCGTCTGAACATTTTTTCTACTGACATACATTCCTATAATCTTTGGACATTACTTACTCAATTAATTTCAATGACGAATTGACATGTTGGTACAATGCCAACATTTAAATTGGCTTACTATTATTTTCTGTATAATACGGTAAACAAAACAAGCATGGACTTTGGTTTTGCTTTCCTTGAAGTTTTCCTATTCTATTTCAAAAGTATTAAAAATATTCATTAATACAAATGGCCACGATGATAGGCTTTTTGCAATTGCTCCCTTTTAAAACTTATAGCAGCTTTTATTATGCTTGAATGAGATGCTTACCTGAGTCTTTTCCACCCTTAACGCAAATGCCAAATCCATGGCTGCTATCTGATTGCTGGTCTCTGGACATTGTAACAGTTCTTGTGGAAAGCTCCTGAATATTTTGTATGCTTCGGTCCCTGTCCCGATCTCGGTACACCTTCAATCAAACGGAAATATAAAACAGTAATGAAATAAAAGTCGAAATGAATTTTTGATTAACTACCAACCAAACTTTCGGTGGAATCATCTGTTGGTGTAATCATTATTATGCATACCTGATGTGTTGTTGATGGCGGACTACTGGCCGGGCTCCTACGCCCACTTCGATCCCTTGTGCCATTACTGTAATGATAACTTGTAGGAACTGAAGATGAGGTTGTTGCTCCGAACATTCGCAACACCTGTTCCGGAGAAATTGGACGCTTCTTTCCGTTATGTCGGGTGGAATTTGGAACTGTGCCTGAACCAGAAGTGCCTAGTGAAGCTGGTATATGGCTGGAGGATGAAGATTGTAAGTATGAAGATCCGCGGCCAGGTAAAGATCCTCCCTTTGAAGGAACACCTGCGGTATTGTAGTAATAATGTGGTGAATGTGGCCGCTCAACTATTGTGTATGATGTTCCTGGTGGTGAATAGTAAAGCCCCGATCGGCCACCTCGCAAAGAGCTGGTACTATTTGCAATTCGATTAGCATTTATGCCATAAGGCCCATTATGGGGAATAGTATTGGCAACTGGAATTCCGCCTATGTCCTCTGCTTCGAAGCTGTTCGAACGATGATGGCTCGAATGAAGTCCTAAGTTTGGTGGTAGAATAGATGTTGAATGACCAACACCGGTTGCGTGCAGTGATGAGCTGTGTGAGGGGTGATATCCTCGTGAGCTCCAACGAGAAGGACCTAAATCGCATAATTCAGCATAGTCGTTTCCAGCTGCGCTCATCGTTAGGGGGTCTCCGCCACCGTGGGCACCCCCTAAGCGCATAGCCTCACACCTATAATACATGAACAATACTTTTTATATCATTAGGAAACAGATTATATAATGCGGTTTTTCAAAAACGAAAATCATTAAATTTTTCCTGATTTTGTCTAAAGCTCAAAAACATTGCAAAATATAAATAGTTTTTGAACAGTCTTTTTGAACATTTTAACCAATTATTAAAAAAATTAGAATATGTTTGATCCTAGAAAAGGCTATAAATTGCCCACTTTTTTTTAAATAAGTACACATCAGATAGCACATTGGTTAAGTTCAAAAATGCCTCAGTTCCTACATAACATAACAAGCACAAGTCTGATGACTGGTAGTTTCAGTATTATTTCCACCGCAGTTATTTCTTTTTTGCATATTCATTATCCTTCAAGGACACCCGCAATTCAATGTGGTGGTGTCAGCTTGCTTCTATTTCTAGTTTCTTTGAATTTCTAATTGAATATTGTCATTTCTAGATGAGGTATCTATGTGTATGTGTGTAGGTAGTTAACTTTGTGACTTTTTGTCCTCTTCTATATGTTTGTTAGGAACGAATTGATTATGGGCATACACTTTATTTTTATTACAACTGCATTGTTTTAATATATTCATTGCGTTAGGATTAAATAAATTGTGCGAACGATATAATTGTTCTGAAACAAGCTATTAAGGTTAGACGCGATGGAGTGTGTTGTATTATATTAGCTCATAGAATATCATTGCGAGGAAAAAAAATAAACCTATTTTGCATAGATATTTTTAGATATGTAAATATTATTGTCAAAATATTAAGACGTTTTTTTCGACCAAAGTTTGAAACCTTCAAAGTGTAACTTTTTTTTATATAAAATAAAAAGTTAGCAAACATAAGAATATTTAGAAATTTGATTCTAGATTTATGTTTTTTAATGATTATTTAAGAAAATTCTACATTTAAAGAAAACCTAAGAGCTACATATTTTTCAATTTTAACAAAAGGTTTTCTGAGACCATATTTTTCGAAATTTCGTGATTATCGAGTTCGAAGAAAGAAATACAAATTGGTGGTATGATCTAAAGTTTGAACAATTCAATAGAATTAAATGACAATGAGTAGAGTTAAATTAAAAAGTTTGAAATCAGAATTCCAATTCTTTGAGATTTCGATACGATTAAAATTATATAACAACACTGATGGAAAATCATCTCCAAGGCCAACTATTCTCAAAGTTCTACTTAAAGGCCGATAAATATAAAAAAGGTCCACTCGAAAATGCTGCCTACTTATAATTTCTTTTCTTATTCGTGTTTTATAGTACGTGTTTATATGTACGAGTGTATTCTTTTCAAGTTTTTGAACTATGTTTAGAAGTCTATACCTACTTTTTGTTTCCATTGCATAAACAAAACTTATTTCAATCTTATTAAAAAAGATTCCTCGTTTGAATCTTTTAATTTTTTTATTAAATAAATACCTACAACCACTTATTTTTCAACAAGTTTCTTGTGAACCGAAGCTTTCTCTTGTGTCTTATTAACGTCTATTTCTCGTGATTTATATACAAAAGTTTCATTAATCCTTAAATTTATATAAAATGACTGTATACAGATGTCATTTCAAAACTTTCCGTGTTCGAAGATGATGTATTACACACATTTGTCAACTTAAACAATATTTTTGAATTATGGGTGTGAATGTTCAATTTTGTTAAAATTAAAAATGCTGATATGTGTTGTTTGTAGCATTTAAAAGATTTTAAAGAAAAGCGAAGTGTATTTTCGCTTTGTATACTAATTTCAAATCAGTAATAGGAAAAATAGTATCATACAATTTGTATTCTAAAATCTTCTCCCATAAACAGAGGCGAAGAGCGAAAATTCCAGGTTTATCACGTCATAAAAATTTAAGCAATATGAGCAATCCTATTTATAGGAAATATGTTTTCAAGATATTGTTATTGAAACCAAGCTATATTTATTTAAGTGTGGGTTTCAATTTCTTGACAAAGATTATAAGTTTCAAAGGTAATAATAAAAAAAGACGAGTTTCAGTACTACCATATGTAGAGTTATGACTAAAAACTCCTCATCCAATCAAATATTCCAATCAAAATATTTAGACACGATTGCGAAAATCAATAAAAGACATTTTTAATTCTTTGTGCCTCTTTGATTAAAGTCATTCATAGTTATGATAAAAGTCCCGTAATGAAGAAAAACTATGTCTTTATTGTATCCAAATCCAATACACTAAATCATCATCTTAGCCTTAAGAAGTTCTAACTGAACTCTGTAGTTTTGACGATATAATGTGTTACATTTTAAAATAATATTGCTTCTTTTAAATAAAATAGGTTGTTGTTTACAAATTTTTCCTTCACCTACAAATGATTGCTCACATGACAAGAGTATCGATTTTCTAATTAAATATTAATATACGTAGTATGGGCTGGTGAAATCTTAATTCTTGGCAAATGAAAATGTAATTACTCAAGCGCATTATTGTCGTTATCGTCACGAAAGCAGTTTTCCTAAATAAAATAGATGAATCACGGGAGCTATTTTTTTAAATAGTGTTGTCTGGATACCTTAAGGATTTAAGCTATCTAGGGACTTACCTGGCTTAAGTTTTTTTATCAGAGTTCATTTAGTTCGCAAGTTAAGCCCAGCTAACGATTGTTGAGGATGTTATGCGTGTTATTATTATCTCAGCATTGTTTTTTTCTTTTGAAAACTCATTGACTCTTTTTTGTTAGTAGCTTATCACCTTGAACTCAATGGAATGCGCGTTAGCAATCCTTTTCTGTATTGAACGAAAGCACTCCCGTTTGACTATTTGGAAAATAACTATTTTGATGTAGTTTATTTCTATTTAAATTTGTTCGATCCGAATAAGGGTTGGTTGGCCTTTAATTAACGTTTTCACATTATTTGTATTTATTTCAATTCACTGGAATGTAGTCTTTATAGAACATAACTAAACAATAAAATCAGTCTGCAAATTAAGTATCCGTTGAGCGACGTTTTTAATTTGGTTTTGACAAATCCTTTTTATTCAATAATGGTGTATCTAGAGAAAAAAAAAGCTTTGAATCTGATTTTTTTTCCATTGGGATTTTGTTCAGAAAATTAACAATATTTAGAGGAAATATCATCACCAACACTGAAGGTTTAAGCTTATCTCATTTAGGAAATGTATCTTTTATATTAAATTCATGAAATTCATGAAAATGCAGTACTTTTTTTCTATCTATATTATATCTTATCACAGATTCATTGAAATAATACCGTTTACTTCTTCATAGAACGACTCCTTTCCTCAAACTAATTTCCGTCTATACCAGGGAGCTTAAATTTCTGAAAGTTTTTTTTCCAATTCAACATGGTGGTGCTTTCCATAGATGGTGAATCCTCTCTCAAATCTGTGACGACCTTAGAGTTAAGACTGATGTGACACGCCAGACACCACTATACCAATACCAGTCAAGTACTGACATTACGGGAGAATTCTGTTAAAGGAAATAAAAGTAGATAATACCCCGTCTCTCTCGACTCTCGCTCGAGGGTAAAAGTTGAAGAATCAGTTGTCAATTTTTGGCTATATTGAACGTTGACAACGAATCTCACCTCAGTACCTCACTTGTGTTGGCAATTTTTGAAAGTGAAGTTAGAAACGGCTAAATTATATTATTTCGATGTAAAGCTTTAAGGATTATGGTTTGTTTTGTTATCAATCAACGGCAGATAAATTAAGCCATCTATTGACAAAAAGAAAACTGACATAAAATTGATTTGTTGCATGTAAAGAGAAGATCCATTCGAAAATACAACTTTCCAATTGCTCATTTCAAATTATAATACTGAATGATTTTCAAACTTACTCTGTTCAATGCAGAGATCAAGGAAAACAATCTTATTGTAATATACGCGTACTACCAATTTTTTTTTGAATACAGACCAGGCGCCATTGAGTCTAGTGTAATATTGATTTTGTATAACTTATTAAGGACAATAGAACTTTTAATTTACATTGTCAACTCCCACGAGGCTGACGCCATTACTTTTTTTGTTTTATGTTCTGTTTTAAGGGATGCATATAGGTTTCGTAAATTATTGATTAAAACAAATTTAAATCGGCAAAAAATATATTTTTTTATAATGTACATAATCATTTGTAAAATGTAGAAGAAAGATGCATTAATTAAAGTTATTGACGCTGGTCGAAATTTCTAAAAAAATGTATATAAGTTTGAAAATAAATGAAACTTGTAAGTTAAAAAGTGTAGCCAATTTTTGAAAATCGTTTTGCAGAAAGGTCTCAAGATTAAGATAAGAAATAAATATTTTTCTTGCTTAAAGGCAAGTATTGGTGAGGTCTCAGAAAATTAGGTGAACAAAACGCGCCAAAAGTTACTAGTCGCACATCGTCAGTAGTACATCCATAAGACTTTGCTAGCCCTAATAAATTAAAATAAGTCCCAAAATTGGAGTAATTTTTCATATCGAAATTATGCCCCATGAAATAAGGCCCCAACATTGTTTCCATATTAATCTTTATTTTCTAAAACAAAACAACACTCCATACTAATATATGTATGCAGTCGCATCTTGATGGCAAAATTGATTTCTAATTCTCTGTAGATGTACTTATTGAAGACAATTTACATTTAACAATGAAGATTTGGGGTGCTGTTTTATTATTTTTTAAAAAGTATTAATATGAAAATAAAAGTGCGGCCCTTTTTGATGGGGTACAATTTCGTAGTAAGAAATTACCCCAATTTTAGGGACTTATTTCAATTCATTGGGTCTAGCAGTCTTATGAATGTACATACTATGTGCGTATCAGGCGTATTGTCCACCCAAATCGATTTTTCCAAGCCATACAAATGTTTTATTGATTTGTTCGTGGGTACCTACATTTTATGCACATATGTAGATATTTTTCTCGGGGGAGTCATGTTGACTCTATATTAGGGTGGCGCTTGTTTTTAAAATGTTTGTAAATTTTTTTTAACTTCGCACTTACATACACTGAAAATAAAATCTAGGTATATGATAAAAATCGAGGTTGATTTGACAAAAATTTTGTCAATATATGTACGTCCAACAAGTTTTATCATATTGACAAAAATTATAGAATTTTGTTGAGGTACCTAACAAAAAATATTTTGTTGTATCCACAAAATTATTTTGTTATGCTAACAAATAAATTTGTTGAAATAACAAATATATTTTGTTAATATGACAAAATTTCGTAGAATTTACAAAATTAATTTGCCATATTAACAATTCTTTTGTTGTATTAACAATTTTTTTGTTAGTGTTATTGTTTTTTTATTATTTTCGGATTAACAAATTTTTTTGTTAAATTTACAAAATTGTTTTGTTAAATTAACAAAATTGTTTTGTTAAATTAACAAAATTGTTTTATTACATTAACAAAATATTTTGTTAAATTAACAAAATTTTCTTGTTATATTTTGTTAAATTAACAAAATATTTTGTCAATTCAACAAAATATTTTGTAAATTTTACAAATTTCTTTTGTTGAATCCACAAAAAAACAAAATTAATTTTGTCAAAATAGTTTAATCCACAAAAATTGGCGTTTCGTCCCTACGATCTCACATGCAACCATCTGTGAGGGCGTATGGACAATACGCAATTTTTCTTAAGTTCAGTTAATCTTACATCGATTTCTTAACAAAAACCAAGTGTGAGCTATATCATACACAAAAGAAATTTTTTGGTTTCCTTACAAAATAGTTTTATCTATATCTGATAATATTATTTTATCAATATTACAAAATAATTCAACCCGAAAACAAAATATTTGTCATTTTAACAAAAATGTTTTCATTTTTTTTTTAAATTGATAAAAAAAAATAACAAAAACTTTGTGATATTGACAAACATTTACAAAACAGATTTTTTGTAGATACAACAAACATTTTGTTAACATCACAAAAAAGTTTGTCGATGTGACAAAAATCTCTGTTTTATTTTGTTATATTAACAAAACTTGGTTTGTTAAACTGACAATATTATTTGTAGTGCATATTTTGTTAAACTGACAAAAAATCATGCTGGATTATAAAAATTTTGTGAAATCAACAAAATCATTCTTTCGTATTGACAAAAATTTTATCAAAACAATAAAATTGTTTTGTTAAAGGTCAACAAAACGTTTTTGTCAATATTACCTAGGAATTTATTTTCATATATGTAAAGTAGGTACTAACTTATAAGGAGCATACAATTATTTTAAATTCTTTCAACAATATTTATACAATTAAGCTTAGTTTATTGATGAATGCCACATGAAATCAAACAGTGACTAAGTACAGACGATTGTTGGATTTTACAGTATTGTCAGATATGTCGTTGTCTGATAATAACATGACAATGAGTTGATAATAGCCAACTGATTACAATGCTAAATTTTCAAATCGCACGGTGGGTTGTTTTTGTACCAAAGACTGACAATTTAATTTTCAGGTGGTTGGCCACGACAATGACGTTTCTGACAACGTTGTTAGACTTAAAGTGAACTGACATCACAAGGTTGGAAAAAGTTTACTCCTTGAAAATTGTTCGATCCGTTTAAACTGCGTCGCGCCTCGATTTCAGCTTATTTGCATCATTTGTTTTCCACATTTTTTCTTTAACGATTTTAACATTTTTATTTTTACTTGCGATATATATATATATACATATATACATACATATGTACATATATAGGTACAATATAGCGAGTTATGCATTCGGCAAAAAAAATCGAATTCGAGATTTTATTCAAACTCGACAATACCGAAAAAGAGGGACTCGCAATTCTCTCTTTCGGGTTGAAAACAGCATAAATGGACACGCCAATTTTCTTTAAACTTTGTGAAAATCATTTTGAATTTTTCTTCCGAAACGTTTTTTCCGTTTTTTAGGACCGAAAATAAGTGTACTGCCATAAACTTTTTTTTAAATTTTAAAAAATATTTTTTTATTCAAAAACTGTTTTACAGATTTTTTCAAAAATTATTTAAATAAAATTCACTATTTATTTTTTAAGCTGTTTTCGAAAAGGAAATTCGAAATTAAAAATTGAAGAAGCTTCACATTTAAGATTTGATTCAGCTTATATGAAAAATCGATTTTTCTTTAGGGGTTCACATACAAATGCTACTTAGTTGTGACGTCACAGGAATACGAATAAGGCGAATTGGAAGCAAAATTAACAACCATACATTTAACCCCTTTTTGACTACACTGCTATTTCTCTATTTCAACATAAAATCAACTGAATTTAATATGGGTTTGTTGTTTTCTTGGTTTAGCTTACTTAGCAAACAGTAAAACGACAAGGCTCTAGAAACGAACATCGGAATTTTATTGAAACGATTATCGTTATAATGCTTAAAAACGTAGAACATAGAGAACGCTGCCCTTTTCGTATTATTTAAACACCAAAATGTGGTCTCTGGAGCCTTCTCGTTTTAAAGGCGTTTTATTAAAACGACTACCGAAATAAGGGTGATTTGATTACAAACTTCTCGTTTTGGGGGTTTTCGAAAAGATGACTTCTGCATTTTGCTTATAAGAACATCTTGTAATCACATTTTTGATGCAAATGACGTTTTCCAACACAGCCGATGAGAATAAACATTGATACGAGTAACTCTTAAACACATATAGTCGAAAACAGCCTGCAGGTTCGCAAGTTATTTTTGTTAATTAAAGTTTACCTATTTTGAAAAATAGAGAAAACCTTTTAAGATCAATAAATAGAAAACCTTTGGTTTTAGTTGCAGAATTGCGATAAGATTGTTTGCGCCTACCGTCGCGGTATTTTGTTTATATAATTTTGTATTCGTATATGTGTACATACATATGTATGTAATAACAATTATTTAAAAATACGATATTAAGAAATCCTTATACTTTTAAAAATAAATTAATAAACTGACCCTGGATTGAGCGAAAATAAGCTGAAATTTCATATAGCTACCTATTCCAAAAAATTAAAACAAAATTATCAAAAGTTTATGGTCTTTTATTCATTTTGTATATTTTTAAAATTGCATTTACGCAAATATTTTCAGAGTAAAATTATTTTAAATTATGTTTCTATATATATATATATATATTACTTGTAAAGTTAGATAAATACTAGGTATATAAATATAATATACAAAATAGTACATAAATCTGCTGTTCTCAATAAAAATAATAATTGCGTTTACATGTGCCGCTACTGAGTTCCAACAAATATAATAATTTTACTTTTATTGATTTTTTTATTCACTTTAAAAAACACTTTTTAGTGTTGTCATGCATACATTTATAATTTTGCACCAGTTGATTTATAAAAAAATATATGTTGTTTTAGAATTCTCTAATAATAAATAATATTATAATAATGAATAAATTAAAACGAATAATATCATATTTACTACGGGTAGGTATTTATTTTTCTTCCAAAAATTATATAAAATAAAAATAATAATAATGGTAAGTCAAAATAAATTTAAAACGTACATTGAGATATATTTCGAAATAGCAATCTGTGTCTAGCAAAAATTCTTAACCTGCATTTTGTTCTTTAGTGGTCAGCTCTCTTCTATCTTAGGGCGCAATATAAAGTTTAAATTAAAATTCGTATTTACTGCGTAATAAACATTTGCGTTCTGCGGCATCACGAGCTCTTTGTCTGGCAGGACTTGAGCCAATGTAAATCGATCAGGATCGCCCTCAAGTCCTAGCTTAACCATTGCATTACGAATAACTTGTGGAGTGCGCTCATTATTTCCTAACATTATACTTTTATAGAGTACTATTCCATCTAGTTCAATATTGCTGGTCTCATATGTTACTCGAATAATATAAAAATCGGGGATAGCATTTTTGTCGCCAACCGGTTGTACTAACTGCGCATTTATAAGTGGTATGCCATTACTTTGATTTTTACCATTTCCAATATTCTTTGGGTTAGCTCCTGCAGTCTTTTGGCCTCCGGAATTACTTGAACCAACTGATAAGTTGGAAACACTACTTGACGCGGAGAGTAAGGACGCATTTGGTGGATGAGTATCACGATCTAAAGAATTGTGTCTGGAATTTTGTCTTGAAGCTCCAAAACTACTGCTTATTTCACAATAAAATTGGGAACCAGCCCCACTGCTTGAATTAGATGCTATGGAATCAGTCTTACGATGGCCTAATGATGTGGATGTGTTCGAGTTTGACTTTCTTGGTTCTGTTGGTGGTTCTAATTGACATGATAAGGCATGAGCTTCTCGCTCGTCCAGGACTAACATTGACGCAAACCATCGATCGAAGTTGGGGTCTTCTCGGAGGTTATAGGTATTGGCTGCTCCCTGTAACAACTTTATTTGTGCTAAAACTTCGAACTCTTTTCTTTTTTTATCAAAATTAATAAGATTATCTTCGGTTACTCGGTCAGGTATAGCTGCATGGATCATCGTCAAATCGGTAAGAAATGTCCCCAAGTATGGAATCGTCCCATGTGAAGTTTGAGTACTCTAAAAGAAGAGCATAAATTAATAGACGTAAATTAAAACGAAGATTCTACATTCTATAAACAACCCGCACCATTTGAATAGTGACATATTATTATTCGTCTATCTATCACACCACATTTGCCACAAAGTCCCACCCTCGACCCTTGTCCATAAGACAGAGCTATGGCCAAAATAATATGAACGCTCATAGCTTTTCAATGCATTTAAATGTAATATTTTTCCATTAGTTAAATGAAGGTGGGATATTTTCAAATGAATGATAAATATGTAACGTCGAATTCCAGGTATAATTACAGGCTCATATCAAGCAGATTGCATTCAGGTCGCTACATTTATTTTGATTCAATATACATACATCAGCGGCGTAGATAGCTTTTCGCTATGGGGGGATGGATCTAGTTCGCTCATTTTTTTTAAGTTTTATTAATTAAAAAAAAAAAAAAAAACAAGACTTCATTGAATTCATTATGTACGCCATAAAAAAATTATATTTTTTAAAGATAATATATTATACGCATTAATCTGAATACCAAAATGGGAATGACACTTTACTATTTTTTTTATTGAATGGCATCACTAATCAAGTAAATTGAGAAGAAAAAAAGTTCCGTTATTTTCTCTTCTGGTGTTTAATAATAAAAAACAGATTTTTATATATTGCAAAAGTATAACCGAACAATGCAAACCTCTGTGAAGCTTCATTCAGTTATGTGCTTCGAAATGACAAGCAACAATGCCGCGTGGTAAACATTTAAGCGATATGGAAAAAGTCAAAATTCAAGCTTTTCGGTTAACTGGCCTAAGCTTAAGGGCTATTGGTAGGAAAATTTAAAGATCCGATCGTGTCGTCAGAAATTTCTTACAAGATTCAGAATCTTATGAGTGAAAATAAGACCCGGGCATCTGCAGAAGCTGACACGTCGAGATAAGAGGCGTTTAATAAATGCTGCATCCAATTCGGCGCATTCTTTGCCGGACGTTCGTGACGAATTTTGCTTAGGAATTTCGGTTTCAACGGTTTTTCGTGCCTTAAAAAGCAGTAAAGTGATTGTTCGGCGCAAAATGATGCCAGCTCCAAATTTGACAACAGTCTACAAAAAAAAGTAAGAATTTGTAAGTAACATTCCATTAATTTACACTTAACTCTTGTTATTCCAAATGGCATAATCTAATGAATGTTTTTTTTTTAATTATTTTAGATTATTTTCAGTGGCGAAAAAAAGTTCAATCTTGATGGGTCAGGTGGTTTTAACGGATATTGGCACGATCTGAGAAAGGAAAAAAGTTTTTTTTTCAAGAGGAATTTTGGCGGTGGCAGTTGTAAGGTTTGGGGGGCCTTCTGCGACCGTTGTAAGGTTGCACTTACCTTCACCTCTGCAAAGATGAACAGCTCAGCTTGCACCCAGGTGCTTCAGGATAATTTGGTACCCTACTTAAGACGATTTCGTCGAGTTCGGCATGTCTTCCAACATGATAATGCCCCAATTCACGTTAGTCGTCAAAGTTTGGGATGGTACGAATCGAATAACATACATTTTATGGTGTTCCCGGCACATTCTCCAGATTGTAACCCTATTGAAAATCTTTGGGGAACTTTGACCCGCAAAATGCATGCCCATAATAGGCAATTATACAGTGTTGCTGAGCTGCGAGCAAGGGCGCAACAACGGGGGGTGTCCAGGGTTACCGGACACCCCCTAGAGGTCGGTGGACACCCACTCCGAAATCGATAGACACCCGAGTGACTTTTTAAAACATTATTAACCCCACAAACCCGGGGCGTAGCGAGGTCAAGCTTAAGGAGACGATGCAAACTATTTCTAAAGCCATTAACCCGATAAACCCGGGGCGCAACGGGCCAAGCTCTAGAAGACAATGTAAAGAAATAGCTCCTCCCAAAGCTGTGAACTCTTACAAATCCGTTGCTCGATTTACGATTTCAAAGCGCGTCAATAAAAAAAGATACGATTGTACTATGTCAAACTAAAAAGCTAGGCGAGGGAGGTGTTCCACGATTTTCAACTATAACTTACCTATCAACGGACATGGACAATATTTATTACAGCTATTGTGTTTATATTTTATAAAGTATATAATATTAAATTCTGTAAAAATAGACAGTTTTTTACTATAGATTTTACTCAATGGGGACCCTGTACTAAAATTAATACGAACCGAGATTTCATTATATTTTTGAAAATTTTCCCACCAAAAAAAATCAAGCCGCTAAAAATCGGAAATATTTTAAGCCTAAACACACTAGGATTGGATTGAAAATTGTACATACTGTTTTTTAATAAAATTGTAGTGTATTTAAGCTTTAATTATTCCAAATATTTGTTAAAGTATGAATTTGAAGCGATTTTTTGCAACAAAGTCTTTGGATTTTTAAAAAATAAAAAAATTAGAGAAAACTGAATTTAATCTCAGTATCAAATGTAGTGCTTGATGTCTTTAACTTGAATAAATTTTTTATTCCGACTTTAGATTATAAGATTGTGTAATATAAGGGTAAGAATGTTTTAAAAGTTGACACCGCAAATCAAGAGAGCTGTTGAAATTAATTTTTTGAAATCCTCTTCGAGAGCTTGGCCTCGCTGCGCCCCGGGTTTGTGGGGTTAATGGCTTTGGGGATAGCTTGTGTCGTCTTCGCGAGCTTGGCCTCGCTGCGCCCTGGGTTTGTGGGGTTAATGGCTTTGGGAATAGTTTGCATCGTCTTCTTAAGCTTGACATTGCTACGCCCCGGATTTGTCGGGTTATTTGGATTATTTTGGGTTGGACACCCCCCTAGCTTTTTAGGTTGTTGCGCTTCTGGCTGCGAGATGCGATTGTGGAAGAATGGAACTGTATAGACGATTTCATATTAAATAACCTTGTCAACAGTATGTCAAAAACAATTTTTAGATTGGTCGAAAATAGGGGCAGCAATGTCCTTTACTAATTTAGCCGACAAAATTTGCTTAAAATAAAAAAAAAAAAACAGATAAAAATAAAAAAAGTGTGAGTGCCAGGACTCACGGTTAAGATGTGTAAACATCAACGTTCGTCCGAGTGCCAAATTTTTGTTATCGAACGTACTCAATAAACATACAATGCAATCGTACTATTTAGTTTGTGACTTTAGATATGTATATACATAATATATTCAAATGGAAGCCACTTTTTTCCCACAATTTAACCCTTTCACTTGTACTTAAATCTAAAAATATCTCTACATATGTAGCTTTACACATAGAAACTATAGACATCTATGATTATTCCTTATTAAAAAACAGAGCCTTTTAGTCAAAACACAAACCTTTTAGTTGCTGGAGCCAAGCAGTTGTGAACTGCCGTGTCTGCACTTATTCATTTCACACAACCCAAAAACCTTATCGACAATATGCTTCGATGAAGTAGTTCGTGGCGTGTGTTAGGAGTAAGTGGACTCCGCTGCGTAACGTAAAGTTTGTTTGACTTATGTTTAAACAGGGATGTTGCTTTTTGCACTTACATATATTCAAACAGGGATGTTATCTGATAGAAAATAGACTGTTTTTACACGAATCCGATTTTAATCTCTGTTTCTCCTTTGGCTTAATTTCGAGTACATCAGTGCTTTTAAACACAGCGATTTTTAATGTAAGTTAACTTTGTTCATGCAAAAAGGAGACATCTTTTCACACTCCTTACTCTACTCAGTTAAGTGAATTTCACTGAGCGAACGCCAAATATAAAAAAAGAAAACCACAAAGAAGAATGAACGATAACTCCGCCTTTTTCTCAACCTCAGCAATTGCGTTTAAAGCTAGATATACATTGTTCAAATGCATGACAAGCACGCGTGTAAATATATTATTGAAAAAGTCACACATATAGATCGGATGTAGGCTTGAAGAAAAATCCAAATCCTTTCAATCTAGCGTACTGCATAGAAATATTGTATATGCAAGATTGATGATTGATCATGCATTTATTGGTTCATTTGCGTATAGTACGTCGAAGAGATGAGAACACAGCATAATAAGCACTGATTAAAATATTAAAACACCAAACGAAAATTATATGATGAAATGGACAGACAAAATAAAACAAATTACTCGGATAAAATTACAAAAATCCCAAAGAAATTCGTAAAAACAAAATTTTGCTGAAAAAAAAACCACAAAGTGCAACGTTCTCTCGCCACTGAAATAATAGAATTGAACGTGATTTTCATGCATTTGAACAATGTATATCTGGCTTAACGCCGCCAACAAATATACTTGTCATGCAGCGAAAATGTCAAAACTTTTTTTTTGACAATCCTAGATGGAGCGTTCACCTTATCAAAATCAAACCAATCCCTTAACTTTTTGTTTTAGGTTTCTGTACTTTATCTTTCTCCCTCTGTCAGAGATTTACAAACCAATTGACATCATTCCCACCTTGTAATGGAATTATAAGTGGCAAAAACTAATTTTTTTAATCCATTGAAGTCGTAGTCATCATCCAGTTCATGGCTTGACAGATGGAGAACGATCTATATTTTGATATAGTGAATGCCAAAAGTATACTTTGATATAATAAAGAATATTTAATTCGATAATTAAAATAATTATATGGTATATGACAGATATAGAGGACAAATTAAATTTTGACGTATCGAGAATATTTCGTTGTAGATGTCAACTGATTGCCCTGAACAACATTTTAAATGGTTTTTGGAACATTTTTTTAAGTTTTTGATTTTTTCGTAAACGGTACAACCGAATTTGATCGTTTTTTTTTTATGGTAAAGCTCCTCAAAAGTTTGAGTATTATTTTTTTTGTATTTAGAAACAAAATTCCAAATTTTTTCTAGAAAGACAAAGATGCAAAATTTTAGTCGAATAAGTACGATATTAAAGCTGTTTTACAATGAAACTTGGTTAAAACGACGATTTTGCAAATACATAAGAGCAAGTTCGTGCGACCCAATCGTACATTTTATTTAATGTCAATTCTGAAAATACATTTTTGGGAGCATAAAATAAAACTTAATTGTCCATCGCTAACGTGAACTGGATTTGTTTAAAAAACATTGAATGAACACACTATGAAATCTTTCGTTAATGGATTGAATTTAGTTTTAGCCAGCAATGGAAAGTAATAAAATCGAGATTGCAGTACTCAAAGTTTCCAATAGGCGCGTTTTATTGTTAATCTATATCTAGCGCAGTAATACAAGCACCAAAAAAACGCTTTATTCACTCTTTAACTCACTCTTCCTTCCTACTTGTTGAATTAACTTACACGGATGTGTTCGAAAGATCTGTATCTCGTTTTAAGGTGGAGTTGAAATATTCATGAAAATGCAGATCGAGTTGATTTAGAGTTTTTCTCACTGTTAAATTTGATTTAAAACTTACAAAAGTGCGAAAATATATATTTTTTCTACAATCTACTCAAAATGTTCTCACATATATGTATTGGAGTATTGGAGAAAAAAAACATTGTACTCAATAAAATAATATTGGCGCAAAATTTTAAACAGCCTCTTATTAAGGTAGTAGTATTATACTTCTTATATATTTCCTAACTTTAAAGTAGTTTTCTAACTTTAAATATTTTTTAAC
Organism: Philhelius festivus; assembly: GCA_963931855.1. Lineage (NCBI taxonomy): Eukaryota > Metazoa > Arthropoda > Insecta > Diptera > Syrphidae > Philhelius > Philhelius festivus. The sequence goes on from OZ007557.1 coordinate 108,857,122, forward strand.
TAATATCATCCTAAGGCTAGGAGCGCACATTCAATTTTTAGTTGCACAACTGTTTGGATACTTATAGGAAACAGATGACCAATTTGGTTGAATGTCCGCGCAGGTGCATATTATTATATGTTACACAAAATAGCGAACTAATTTTAGGCAATCGTTTTGTTTGTGTCAAAACACAAACTTTTTAGTTTCTTGAACCAAAAAGTTAAGAAACCGCCTAGCCTAAGGCAATTTCTTTTAATAAATTGATTCTGAGCAACCTTAAAACAATGGTAGTTCGTGCAAAAAACTAAGAAAACAGACCTATTTTGACGTTTTTAAATGTTAAAGAGTCATATTATGAGAGATTATTTTAAAAAATCTCAAATTGATTTGAACACAAGAAAAGTATATTGAATTATTTTATGCAATATTTCTAAATTAATTAAAAATCAATGACTTCTTCTTTCAGCAAAAACTTTATTAATAATATATGTAGTCAATACTTGAATGAAAGATATTACTAAGTAATACAAAATAATATATTTACATTAATGTTAAAGTGTATGAAAATGTCTTACAATATGAAGTTAGAACGATACTAACAAAATAAAATAGGTACCTATTCTGAGAGTTTAACTTCAATAAAAGTGTAGAGAAAGTATGATGCTGTGTCTGATTAAAATTTTGCAAAATCATTGTCTTAACCTAGTTCCATACTAAAACAGCCCTAACATCGTATTAATTAAACCAAAATGTGCAATTTTTTCAGTTGTTATATAAATTCAACATAATGCCGCAATTACATGACATTTTTGAACAAATGCCAGTGAACCGATAAAATATATCAGTCGAAACCAATCACCTTCGCGTAAATTGATTCAATATTTTATGACAAAATTAATGGCAGTAGTGTAAAGCCGGAATTATGGTATGAATTAAAGTTTTGTATTTGAAAAAATATTTGTTCTGTAAATTTCGGAGCGATCACACTTTGGATTAGTAACGGCAAAGTATAACAAAATAAATACCAACGAACATACCCTCAAGTATGCCACATATACTTTTTCGGACACCACCTAAACACCTCCTACATTTCAACATCCGAAACTCTATCTTCACTAAATTATCCATTTCAATTACTAGCTTATTTTTATTCACTAATCGTTTGTTGTTGTTTTCAATGTTAAATTTTGATATGTAGTGTATTCACTAACCAATAAAACACGGCTAATGTAAACACGATGTCGTAAGTTCGCAATATTTCCAATGTAAACATGGTGTTAAATGCAATCGTCGGTAAGGTAGGTTGCTACACAGAACGTGTAACCGTAACGTGTAACCGTAATGTATAACCGTAACGTGTAACCGTAACGTGTAACCGTAACGGGTTACAAGTTTTACCCACGTTTTGGATTCACTCTACCGCCGGGAAAGATGTTTACACATCAAAAAGCGGTTATACTTTTGCAATACAAAAAAAAATCTGTTTTAACTTTTAACCACCAGAAGAGAAACTAACGGAACTTTTTTTTCTTCTCAATTTACTTGATTAGTGATGCCATTCAATAAAAAATAGTAGAGTGTCATTCCCATTTTAATTTTCTACAAAACGCATTTTTACAGGTGCGATTATACTTATGCAAGGCACTAAATCACAAAATAAAATCCAGTTTTCTGTTGTTTTTAGATAAAACACTTATAACCTCGTTTGCTATTATAGGTATTTCGCGATGAATAGCTAGAGCAGCCAAACCATTCAAACGATCCTGCAAATAAGTAAACATCCAAAGCTTATCACACTGTTATTAAAATAGACATATTTTTAATAATCTCACTTCGTTGGTCATGCTTCTTTGTATTGTTTTTATTCTCTTTACTGACTGGAGAAAGTTCTTTCGGGAGTTGACATTGAAACCGGCAGTGTAGCTAATATCTTTAATAAAATATATATAGCTGGATGGAAGCTCTTTTTCTTGCACGTTTACATATTATCAATTGGTGAGAGACGTAAAAAAAACTTCATTGTGCGTTTCTTTAACTTATTTGGTTCATGACTGGTTATGTTGAATAATTATCGATCCCAATGGGGGGGATATATCCCCCTGATACCCCCCCCCTCCCTATCTACGCCACTGATATACATAATTAAATACCTAGGCAAAGTAAGGAAAACATGTGCATTCTTCGTTTTTTTTTAAAATTTATTTTAAATGTAACGGTAATATTTGGTTTTAGAACCTTTATTTGAAATGACTGATTCTTCCCGACGACCCAAATTTTTGGCATTGCTCGGGCGATATTGGATTCTAAACCTCTTATTTTATTCTACAAAAATCCACTTTAAAAGAGGGATGCCTTCTGCTTACTTCAATCTTAAACTCATTCAAAAGATGCTCTTTCGGATTAAGGTCCGGGGATTGAGAAGGCCACTGTAAAACAACAAAACTGTTTTGCACAGATCTTTTTGTTTTTTTTTCTGTCAGATTTGCTGAGTGTTTGGTATAGATATCTTGTTGAAAAATAATGTTTGTCCTTATGTGGGCCCAAGGTCAATTATTTATTTTTTTTATATTGTGACATTTCGGGTGTGATACCACCCTTCTTGAGACAACTTTAACAAATAAAAATATTTTTTATTTGTTTGTTTTTGGTATCCGTGTTTTTCAAATATCTTTGTATTAGGTGCGTTTTATTATTCACAAATCTATCTGGATCCGGATCTGGATCTTCCCTTGAAAATAAAACGATACGGATCTTAGTGACAGCAGTGTTATAAGTCCGTCTCTTTTTATCCTTGGGTTTGTTAATTTTCAATTATTTCTTGTCTTTTTTCTTTACACTATAGCTTACACTACCTTACCATAAAAAGCTATCTACTCGCCAGTGTAATAACTGATTTTTGGATCTTTGAAATAGATCCCGATAGAAAACAGGATCCCAAATTGTTTTTGTAATACATGTTAAAACTTAATCCAGATCCGGATCCAGATAGATTTGTGAATAATAAAACGCACCTATTATCTTTGTATACCTATATCTTTATCTCTGTTGCTCTCTAAAGTTCTTTAGTAAAAATGTTTGATCGAAGTGCGAGTTTTTAGGTGAAGATTTACACATTCGTGTAGTGCGGCTAAAGAAAGTACCTATGAATTTAACAGTCCGTCCGAAGTTGGGCTCAAGCTTAGGCCCTAAAGCAGAACACTGCTTATAAAAATAACGTTGAAATAAATTAAATCCACATACGAAGGACAAGGACGTGAATCTGGAAACGAATATGAGAAGCTGAGAGTACTGTCGTAAGTATCGTAAGAACGTTCATATTTGTTTGGCCATAGCTGTCTTAAAACGAAAACAGTGTAAATTTCTAACTTCACCATCTTCAATTTCAATAAATTTTACGAAAATTTCGCAGCATTGATGGAAATAGAATACAAACTTCAAATTTTTGTTTAATAGAATTTTCGTTTGGTGATCCGGAAGAACTATCCCAATCGGAATTCTAAGCGAACAAGCTGAACACTTTTTTTAATTCTGGAGTTAGTGTTTCGTTGTATTTGTGAATCGTCAAATACATATGGCAAATTGAAGTTCTTTTCATATTATATATTTGGAGACATGGCCAACACTAATTTGTACTTTGGAAGATTTTGATCCTATTCGCAATAAATTTCCCTCATTGATTTCCAAAAATATCTCCTCGTGGGGTTTTTCACTGAGTAACCTCCTTTAGTAAAAATAAAAGTGCACATGCGTGTGTGCTTCTGGTTGTAATTCTGTCTTCAAATTCAGAATCTATTTGTTCTCTTTTAGAAGAAGCACTGTCATCTAGTGCCGAACAAACGATATCAGACACATTCCGGACGACCCAACGAAAACGCTATAAATAATGAGTAAAATCATACCTATTGAATATAAGTATACAAAAGTACAAAAAAAAACAATGTTTCAAAAAATACCAAAATTTTGCATACATTAATCTGTAAGTTTACTTAGAGACTACATACATATACATATGTACATAAATACATAGGAATATAAGCTACAATTATTTTTTTTTATGAACATAAACTACTGTCTTATGATCAAGTGTAAATACTTACTTGCTTTTGTATAATTTTCTGCAAATGTCTGTCGTGTTCCCCTACGGTGTCAGCAAACTTCGCTGTTCCCTCTCTCATAAGAACCTCACGTTGCGCCCAGGCATTATTGTCTTCTGAGAAAATTCTAGCAAGTTCACTAAAAATTTCCATCTGAAGACAAACAAAATTATCTTACTTTAATTTCTAAGGCATTTTGTTTCGTTATATAATTTTACCTTTTCCTTGGCAAGTACTGCCCAAACTTTTGACAAGCGATATATTGCGTTTGACTGAAGTCCTGATATAATCGCCTTAAGAGAAGAGAAGTTTTTTAAGAGACGCAACTCCTGAGCAATATCAATCCAAGTAGATATAAATAATGCTCGTTCCTATGATATAAATGAACAACATAAATTAGGTGCAGATTCATTATTTGTACAAATTATATTACCTGAGGCTTAAGTTTTTGTTCAATTATTATGCTGGATATTACTCTAAAAGAAACCGCATTAAATTGTGTTACTGTACCAACAACTGTCTCAGCACCGTTTTTATCACGCCTAGCCCAAGTTGCTCCCAAGCATTGGTGAGGAATCAGTCGTTTGAATAGTTCGGAGTCCATTCTTGTAAGTTGCTCCGCAAAGTGCTTAACATCGACATGAGGGAAGCGATACGCTTGCAATAAATGAGTTGGTCCTCGGAATGCAGGAGCTAAGCAAAGGCCAGAAAACTGTTCGGCAAAACTGTTGTACTCATGGTGACCAGTCCAGGATGAGTTATCCTCCGAAAATACCATTTGGGCTTGAACACGTAAGACTCGTTCTAAGCGATGCAAAACTTTTATGTGTAGGTCTGATCTTGGCAGACGCCTTGCGGCAAAATTTAATATGTGTCTCAAATGTACTTCATTCCAATCCTCAGGAAAACCATCTAGCCAAACGTGTAATGCTGAGACAAGAGTTCTTTTGTGCTGTTCATATACCGAAACATCAACTTCCTTATTGTTAGATCCAACTTGAATTTCATGATTTGACATTCCGTTTAGAGTATCATAACGTTTGACTAGAAGGTCGAAAACATCTTTTGGTGTTGAAAAAGTTCTATATGTTGAAAGGAATACGTTTATAAAAGTACTCTCTAATTCACCATCATCTGTCGCAAGGGCTTCTACTAATCTAGCTAAAGATGCAGCTTTGACGAATCGAACTCTTACTGTTTCCCATTCTAAGTGAGAAATTTCATCATCCGACTCCTAAAAATCACAACGAATTAATTTTATGAGCTCTACGGAAAACAAAAAATTATTTGATTTAAATACTTACACTACCGGAACGTGGTGTTGGTCGGTGGTATCGTACTTTTTTAAGGTAAACAGTGAAGATTGCATCTTTTTCACGCTCCTCACCCCAAAGTCGCCACGTGGGCTGCTAAAAGAAATAACGCATTAAATAAATTGTAAACCAATAAAGTATGTACCTACTCCGTTGGAATAAAGGTTAAGCTCAATTGTAAAAAGTAATATTTAAATTCATAATGCATATTTTTAGTATTAAATACTACGAGTATCTAATACTGTTATTGAATAATTGAATGCTCAAAGAAGAATGTAAACTAAAATCTCAGGAAGACATTGATTGGCCTACGTACTTCAAAGGAAAAATTCGGATGGAACACATATGTGTGTATATAAAAATACCTATAGCCCATAAAAACTCGCGGTTCAATAAGTAATTGCGTCACCTACAGCATATCATTACTTGCAAAGTAACTCACAAAATCTAATTAAACCTCAATTCCTTCACGATTCGACCTGGTTTATTTTAAGAAACTTTACTGCCTTTTTTCTCTAAACTACAGAAAGTACGATTTATGACAATATTTGCTGAATATTTGTTGGCCACACACTTTTTAATAGGAACTGAAATAAATGGATTTTAAAAATAGGGCGGGGGGAATAGGGAGCAAAATAGGGCAATAGATTTTTATTGTATAAAATCTAGTAAAATATTAAGGATGAAATCTTTACCATTATTTCGAATTTGATATGAAGCATTGTTTTTGCTTTTTTCAACCATAGGCTAACGTCGCATTTACTTGATTAACAAACTGCCACAAATCATTTCCTTTTATGACATAATGTTTTCGTGCAAGCCTGCTAGTATTTTTTGCAACAGACTTTTTATTCCGCCATTTCACTGGCATCATATTAATTCTGTGCTCGCACGATCCGGAGACTTAGGGGGCTTGAATAGGTATAAGGCAAGTTTCAATTCTCTGATCGACTAGAAAGTAAGTTAAAGAAAACCGCTTTCCGTTCATATCCTCATAAAAAGTATTATGGACCAAAAACAATACTTTGCCTTGCTAAGTGTCTAAAAAATAAATGTGAAAACTTCTAGACTTTCCGGATAAATAAATCTTAGAAAGAATATGTGTATCTACTATGCATACATTATTATGTACATATGTTTTTTGAAACTAAAAAATATTAAATTATTATATCTAATCGTATTGGTTTGTGTAGTTACTCACAATATCGCAACTGAAAATGATTGACACAAATAGTTACCTTTATATACCATTTCACATTCGAATTATTGCCGTCTTCAATCCTACGAGATGTGATTCTAAGGGTGCCGCCTATGAAATCACTTAAATATGTCAAACCATCTTTTATATCCGATTTAAGAATGTTTTCTGGCTGGTTGGTATTGTTGGATGATTTTTGATTTGGTTGAATTTGATGAGAACATTTTTGAGCTATTATATTCTTTGTTCTTACTGTCAGACTTTGAATTCTCTCGCTAGTACCACAAATCATTTGTCACTGATGGATATTGTGAATAGAAAATATTTTAAAACTATCTGATCAGGGATCAAAATTTAGTTATCTCAAAAATAAGATTTAAATTTATAAGGATGACAATACATTACATTTATACAAATTTTTATGATTTTGATTGTCGTTTTTTATTCATTGCAAAAAGGGACATATGTATTTACTATATAAGTATGTAAAGCTCAGTAAATAAAGTCTAGGCTCAAGAGCAAAAACATCTCTTTAAATTAGAAAAAAACAATCTCTGTACCTATAGTTTAAGATAAGAAAAAACACATAATGCCTACGTTTTTATTAATAATTAATTTTGTATACCTATAGAAAATAATTTAAACATTTTTATAAAAAAATACTACTATTTTAAGTATTTAAGTACAAACACTTAATTATACAAGAAAATTCATTCATACCTTGTCGAGTTGTTGAATTTTCATCAAAATATGTACGTATTTAATTTTTCTTTTTTTTTTCAAGAAATGCAGAAAAAATTAGAAAACAGATTTTTTTATAAAAATTTTAACGTTTACGCGAAAGTCTAATATCAAAAAAGGTTGCACACCTATAACTATTATTCACATATTTTAGTTAAATTTCACACAAATGTGGATCATACCTGCAATAGTAGGTATACACAGATTTTTTTTTAAATAACACTTCATTGCGAGTTTGGCCGTTGTTAAAAAAATCTATGTAAAGGAATTGACCCTCCGGCCTAAACGGTAAAAAAATAACTTATGATTTGTTTTCTTTCCTTGTTCCCTAGCCCATTGACACTCTCTTTGTCTAACCTTCGCTTAAAATGAAATTCATTATAAAACAGTCACTTATCACAAAATACACCCAAAATTTAGCATTAAAATACATCGACTAGGGCGCAAAGAAAAATCTGAAAAATTGACATTTTTCTTGAACAATTTTGAAAAACTATTAAAGTGGGGTAAGTTTTCTTTTGACAAGACCAGCCTAGATAAAAGAAAAATAAGTACCACCGGAGATGATAAGAAACTACAGCGAAACTTCGATATACAACTATGGATGATTTCTTCTATTCTCTTATTTTCATCCAACTACTAATATTCCCACCGGTCAATTACAGTTTTAACATTAGGTCCATGTGGCGAAACAAAAAGGTGAATACCTAGGTACAATAAACTGAGAAGTGTTACCTACCCATAAGTATCCATTTTTAGATTAATAAATTACAGCTTTTTCGTTTTTAAATTAAGAACATGAAAAAACTAAACTATTTTGTGACAAAATTGTTTCAGAATTAACTACACTTTGAACACTGTAAATATAAGGATTTAATATTTATCCAGAGATCGGTAAGACCATAATCTGTTTTAACGGAGATAGAAAAATAATGTTTTGCTATAAAGTGGTTTCATTGAGATTACAAATAAACATCAACCGAATTACATTGTTGTTGAATTTTACATCCAGTCACTGACATAAAATGGAACTACAAATACAACAAATAAACACTGGCTAAAATAATGACTAATTTCATATCAAGTATTATTGGTTATATTTCGATTGATTTAATGTTTTATCTCTAACACTCAGGATATAGGTATAGTTAAAAACCAAAAAACATCCCAACTTCACTCCAAAAACTTTTTAAATTCGTAATGTAATTTTAGATATCAGAGTTGTTTTATCGTAATTGCTTATCAAGAAATGTTTTAACCATTCCATAATATTAGTAGATTTTTTTGTCTGAACACAGACTGGCTATTTTTGAATCAAAGCACTTAATTTACATTTTACAATAGATATGAGATTTATGCCAACGGACATGAAGAAGAAAGAAGATTTCAAACATTGTTCATCGATCACAGATCCCCAGACAGTTATCTATAAATCACATACAATTCTGAAAATCAACTATTGAAAGGTGGGTGCACAAAGTATACACCTATAAGGTAAATTAGCACATGAAGAAAAATATAACATCGAAAAGCTAATGTATTGCCAATCCCCTAGAAAACAGTAACTTTACAAATAGAATTTTTATCAATCTCTTGTTTATATTATGTGTTGTTGTCCTTTTTATTTACCACCATTCACTTTTAAAGGGTATCCTTTTAAAATAAATTTTTACATTTATACATATGTATGATGATGCGCTAAGGTTGAAAAATCGATAAAAACTAAACAGTTTTAGAGAACACAAATTCTTCAAAGTACTTAAAAACTTTGCCAAGATATTTCTGCATCGTCACTAAAAATATTTGTTTCTGTTTTGAACAGAACTGAATGTTGCACTATTTTTTATTTTATAAAAAAAAAAAACAAAACAAGAATAAAACAATATGAAATTTGTTTAAAAAATGAACAGAACAATAGTCTATACACCCGATACACTGCACGCCGCTCTAAGCAACTCGAGAATATATATAAGTATGAGCTAAACTAAACGAGAACGAGAATCCCCCAAATGTTATGACTGGTGAGTGTGCTGAAAGATTCCCAGAGTATCTCAGAGACTTGCGCGATTATAAGAAAAACAAAGCCAATCATTGCAAGTCAGCATAGGCAGTGTGTGCTACGAGAAAACGTTTAATATGCATTTGAAATGCAAATGATCTTTGTAACGAGGTTTGTAAGCACAAATCACTAAGGGTTGATTGCACCAAACGGTTATTTTAAAAACTTTTAATCGTAACTAACCTTTCCCCTTTTATTTCAGAATTGAATTTTAAAAATGGATGTTATTAAAGGAAAATGTTCACAAACGTAAAATTTATTTCTAAATTTGCTAAAATAGTTGTAGTTTTATACAGAAAGCCATGTGATTCCTTAGTCAAATATGAATGTACAAGAACAAAAAATATAAATGCTTGTAGCACTTTTTTTAAAAAATAAGTATTTATATAATAATACATACGAGTACCTATATAAAATCTTTAAAATGTTTTTAAGGAAAATGTTTGTACGTTAATTTCAGGTTTGTATTATTGTACAAATAAGAATTAAATTTCATTTAGTTTTTGAGGAAATCGAAAACAGATTTTTTTTAAATTTTTTTAAACCATTCAGATTTTTTTAAATGATTTTTTTTTTATTTTTTTTTACTCTGTGGAACTGTTATTGGAAAGAAATTTCTTTTTTATTTTTTTTTATTTGAAAAAAAAATATGTATATATATACGTATATATATGGCAGGTACAGTTACTTTTGCTTTAAAAAACGTGTCGGAGGAAAAACGTACAAATTCTACGAGTATCTACCAAGTTTAAAAAAAATCGGCTGAGTCGTCGAACAGACAGAATTACGAAACCCACTCTTTTCTTCTTTGCTATATCGTTATCAAGTCTGCATCGTTGTCAATGCATAAAGTATCTACATACCTTATTGCGCAAGTAAAACTGCAGGTAAAGCTACTAAAACTTTGACACACTAGTCGTGGCAAAAATCAATATCCGTTGTTTGTGTCTGATGTACCATGTATCTATGTAGTTTACGAATGGGTATATGTATAAACTGAGCTTCAGTTAAATGTGGCTGCATGAATTTACATTCCGATGGAAAAATTAAATTTGACAGTGCACATTAAATTCATTAGACGATGAGTTTCAAATCGCGATCGAAAATTGAGGAAAGATAATTTTTCTTTAAAATTATGAAATCATTCTAAAAAATAAGTAAGATTTTTTTAATTTCCAGAAAAAAATAAATTTGAATTTGTTTGATTGTAGTTTTTCCGGGTAGTTTACTCGAATAACATTTTTAAAATGTAATTTGGAAAAAAAAGTAAATTTATCTTATATTGGATTTTTGGTAATTTTATACTCTTTCGCTGTCCCCTAGTTTTTTGGATCTAGAAAATCGAAAAATCATCCGATTTCGATGATTTTATGAAAAAAAAATAAAATGCACGACTGAGTCGCACGAACTTGCTCTTATGTAAAATTACTTTGGAATTTAAGATACATTTTATAAATACAAAACATTGATTTAATGAGATAATAATGTTCAAATGCATAAAATTGCCGTCTGATTTCTATAAAAGTATGAATTAAAAAATCGTTTTATTATTAAATACATTTCTTGTACACGAAATTTCTTTAAAATTTTCCAAGAAAAAAATGTGGGATGCGAATTTTAAGTATTTAATAATATTGATTTTAGGAAATAATTTCAAAAAATAATCGTTCATAGGTTTTGAAGATATTGATTAAAAAAAAAAATCAAAAAAACCCAACAAATTTTTTTTCGAATATTTTTATATACAATATTATTTTAAACTTAAGGGGAATCCTGCTGAAATTTTTTTGTTAAAATCCTTAGAGCCGTCAATGAGAAAGTCGAAAATTAAACAATCGGTTCTAATGACAGGTACCGTTAATAACATTTGGCCCCAAAATTCTGTTTGACCAATATGTAGCCCATGTCCATAATATAACACCCAATTTTTTATCAAAATCGTTAGAGCCGTTTTCGAGATAAATAACATTTTGTATTACGGGCGTATGGGGGTAGCGTTAGTTTTGGAGCTAAAAAAAATTTTCAATTTCTCCTCTAGGGAATCACCGAAAACCTTTAAGTACCGAGTTTGAAGAAAATACCTCTAGTAGTTTAGGCTGTAGTGAGAGGTACAGACATACAGACAGACATTCAGACAGATAGACGGAATTGTCGGACCCACTTTATTCGTCTTCGCTATCATCGTAATGTCAACTTTGATCAAAATCTCGAGTTCGGTTTTTTTTTTCCAAATGCAGAACTTGCCATTTCACCCGAAGATTTCATATAGTTTTATGACTTTAAATGTGATCATAAACGCACTCAATTTTTTTCAATTTTGTTTTATTGAACATACTAACGGGTGATTTTTTTGAGGTTAGGATTTTCATGCATTAGTATTTGACAGATCACGCGGGATTTCAGACATGGTGTCAAAGAGAAAGATGCTCAGTATGCTTTGACATTTCATCATGAATAGACTTACTAACGAGCAACGCTTGCAAATCATTGAATTTTATTACCAAAATCTGTGTTCGGTTCGAAATGTGTTTCGCGCTTTACGTCCGATTTATGGTCTACATAATCGACCAAGTGAGCAAACAATTAATGCGATTGTGACCAAGTTTCGCACTCAGTTTACTTTATTGGACATTAAACCAACCACACGAATGCGTACAGTGCGTACAGAAGAGAATATTGCGTCTGTTTCTGAGAGTGTTGCTGAAGACCGTGAAATGTCGATTCGTCGCCGTTCGCAGCAATTGGGTTTGTGTTATTCGACCACATGGAAGATTTTACGCAAAGATCTTGGTGTAAAACCGTATAAAATACAGCTCGTGCAAGAACTGAAGCCGAACGATCTGCCACAACGTCGAATTTTCAGTGAATGGGCCCTAGAAAAGTTGGCAGAAAATCCGCTTTTTTATCGACAAATTTTGTTCAGCGATGAGGCTCATTTCTGGTTGAATGGCTACGTAAATAAGCAAAATTGCCTCATTTGGAGTGAAGAGCAACCAGAAGCCGTTCAAGAACTGCCCATGCATCCCGAAAAATGCACTGTTTGGTGTGGTTTGTACGCTGGTGGAATCATTGGACCGTATTTTTTCAAAGATGCTGTTGGACGCAACGTTACGGTGAATGGCGATCGCTATCGTTCAATGCTAACAAACTTTTTGTTGCCAAAAATGGAAGAACTGAACTTGGTTGACATGTGGTTTCAACAAGATGGCGCTACATGCCACACAGCTCGCGATTCTATGGCCATTTTGAGGAAAAACTTCGGAGAACAATTCATCTCAAGGAATGGACCGGTAAGTTGGCCACCAAGATCATGCGATTTGACGCCTTTAGACTATTTTTTGTGGGGCTACGTCAAGTCTAAAGTCTACACAAATAAGCCAGCAACTATTCCAGCTTTGGAAGACAACATTTCCGAAGAAATTCGGGCTATTCCGGCCGAAATGCTCGAAAAAGTTACCCAAAATTAGACTTTCCGAATGGACCACCTAAGACGCAGCCGCGGTCAACATTTAAATGAAATTATCTTCAAAAAGTAAATGTCATGGATCAATCTAACGTTTCAAATAAAGAATCGATGAGATTTTCCAAATTTTATGCGTTTTTTTTTTAAAAAAAGTTCTCAAGCTCTTAAAAAATCACCCTTTATTTACAATTTGGCTTACAAACTAATAAGATACTACATATGCATGAAAATTTACATTTGTTGGCTCATAGGGGGCCTAACTATATACAGTGACTTAAGTTTAATTATTTTTATATAAAATTTACATGACAAAAAAAAATTAAATTTAAAATGTTGGTTGACTGTATTGTCCTCAGGGTTTGAGGTTCATTCCTGGTTGTCAGTGATCATAAACGCACTTCTTCGAATATAATCGTTCATAACTTTTTGCAAAGCATTAAACGAAGTTCATTTATTTTTTTTTGTTAACGAACATTTAAAAAAAAAAACCTTGAAAATTGTTTGTTTATTTATAAAAAAGTGCAATAACGATTTGTTTTTTTCTCTAAATATTCGAGTCTAATAATTCTTAATGTTCATTTATTTTTGTATCTAATCAAGAATGCATGTATTAAGTTATGTATGTACATACGTAAATACATAAGTATTTATGTATGTGTTTTTCTTAAAGTGATTTTTTTAGTTGTGATTATGTAAATGTAGTTCATGATGATTTGATTAGACATGTCATTTGGGCTCTTCAAAGTTTGCTTTTGGAATAATGAATATGTTCTGCATTTTCTTTGGACAGGTCGATTTTTTCGCTTTTTATATTGTATTGGGGCTTAGTTTACTTCCGGATAAAATTTTGTTATTTTTATTTATTTTTCATTCCATCACCGAGATCAATCGCCAATTTTTATTTGGATTTCGATACTTCGGTTTTTGTTAATTCGCTATTTGTTGTTCTGCTCTGTTATTTTCCTTTCAGATTGTTTGTATTGCTATATATTACATGTTAAAAAATTTCGCGCGAAATATATTTACATGTAAAAGAATTAGTTAGATCAAAGCACAAATAGTTGCAAAGTGTAATGAAAACCTTTATGAAATATCGTATTATTTTGTGCTTATTTATTTGCTACCTCTATTTTACAGAAAACTACCCTACAGAGAACTACCCTGTCAGCCGAGCTTAGACAAACCGATACAAGCTTTTTACAGACCTTCAACGAAGCACCAAGGAAGTCTCTTTAGCGGTAAGCTAATTCTAATGGAAAAGAATAAAACAAAGTCATGAAATAAAAATTGTAAAGTAAATCCTTCGAGAGCAGAGTTGATGGTAAATTGAAATTCTCGGAAATGTCTTGTTTCTATAATTTCATTTTTTTAAACCCCGATTTATCTAAACTACTACAAAGAAAAGAATTAGAATAGAGTAACATATCTTATAATCGGACACTCATGGTTCCCCAACTCTTGTCCGGTTATGAGAACTATGCGATTAACGGAAAGAAATAGAAAACACTAGTTTACACAAAAAAAGTACCTCAACAAAAAAGTATTTTCTACACTAATTTTGGCTCTCTGAACACGAAAATGGCAATCATTTATTTTTCCAAAGAAGCGTTTTCGAGATATGACCAAAAAACGTGTTTTTCTGCTCCTTTTCCATGTATAAGCCTAATTCTCAAAAACAGTCGAACTAATTAACATATACTTTATAGTTTTGAACAGATATTTTGTTTGCCTTTCCAACAGTATACGACTTGTGTAAATCGGCCCAACAATCATCAAGAAATAACCGTTCAAAGTTTCAAAAAACACAATTTTTCGCCGTTTTTTGAAAATCGATTGTTTTAAGTCATTCCGTAAGGATAGAAAAAAAATATTTAAAATAGTTTTAAGATCTCAGGTGGAAGATATTGTTTTTACAAAGCTAAAACGCATAAGATCAATGAAATCGAACAATAAATGTGGAAGTTATGAAACATTATGTGAAGGCAGACCATTTCAGTTTTTTTGAAAAAACATATGTTTTTTAGTTTTATCTACCTGTTTAAGAATTGTTGGAAAAAATATACAAATTCAGAGCATTTACTGTAGTGCTTTATAGTAAAGTAATGCTATATTGTCAACCTGTGCTACGTGCTTTGTGAGGTTAATTGCATTTGGAAACGGAAATAGGAAGTATTTATCGTTTGGAAAGCCAGTTGAATAGAGAAACCCAATTGATCATGTGACTGACTGTTACTTCTGCTTAACTAAAATACAAGGAGGGAAATTTCGGAAAGCTTTTTATCCCGACGTACAATCAGTAACAAAGACGGCGCCACATTCTTCTCGGTATCCAAAACAAGAACCACCAGGAACAAAAATAACAGCCGGAGAAGTATCAGATTTGAGTTTCAGTATCATCAGCAGTTTGGAAATTGAAAGTCAAAAACTAAAGCTATTTAATCAATTCCAACTCAATGATTTATGCCGTGATCTCAACTTATCTTAAGAGAAGTCTGAGTTGCTCGCTTTGAGATTGCAGGAATTTAACTGCTTGGAAGCAGAAACAAAAGTCACTTATTACAGAAATCGGAATAAGAAATTTGAAAGGTATTATTCAAAAACGGGTGACTTTTGTTATTGCAATGATGTGACAGGATTATTTGCTGAATTTGGAGAACACCACGAAACTAAGGATTGGCGGCTTTTTATCGACGGCAGCAAGTATAGCGTAAAGGCTGTTTTACTTCATAAAGGGAACACGAAACCATCAATCCCGATTGGTCACTCCACAAATGTAAAAGAGGACTACAAGACCATGGAAAAACTTCTTCAACTTTTGAAATACAATTTCTATAACTGGAAAATCTGCTGTGATTTAAAAGTCGTGGCTTTACTTACTGGCCTGCAGGGTGGCTATACAAAATACTGCTGTTTTCTATTTTTTTGGAATAGCAGAGCAGATGAAAAGCATTTCATCCAACGAAATTGGCCACTTCGTGAAAATCATGTAGTAGGAAAGAGCAACGTTGCTGAAAAAGCACTTGTTGAAAAATAAAATGTAATACTTCTATCATTGCACATACAACTCGGCATTATGAAAAATTTTGTAAAAGCCTTAACAAAAGATCCCGAAAACAAAGGATTAACATATTTGAAAACAAAGTTTCCCAAGCTGTCGACCGAAAAAATTAAGGCGGGTATATTCGTTGGTCCACAGATAAAAAAATTGTTTAGTGACACCGGATTTTTTAATTGTCTAAAAAAAACGAGGAAAGAACATGGAATGCTTTTCAAGACGTAGTTCATGGATTTTTGGGAAACTACAGAAGTCCAAACTATCGTCAATTGATCGAAAAAATGATGATTACATTTTATGCTATTGGTGAGTATTTAGCAGATTAGTGCTTCAAAAACAATGAATTCTATTGACAACTAAAATTTAAATATTAGTATTCCTTTCAGGTGCTCGCATGTCTTTGAAAATGCACTTCCTGCACAGCCATTTGGAAACTTCTCCCTCGAATTTAGGAGCTGAAAGCGATGAAAAAGGTGATTCCACCAGGATCTTGCTATCATGGAAAAGGTTCAACGCCACATAAAAGAAGAAGTGTAAACAATAAAAATTATGAAAAAAAGAAAAAACCTGAAATGATCTGCCTTCACGCAATGTTTTGTAACTTCCACATTTATTATCCGATTTCATTGATATTGTGCGTTTTAGCTTTGTAAAAAGAATATCTTCCACCTGAGATCTTAAAACTATTTTAAATATTTTCTTTTCTATCCTTACAGAATGACTTAAAACAATCAATTTTCGAAAAACGGCGAAAAATTGTGTTTTTTGAAACTTTGAACGGCTTTTTCTTGATGATTGTTGGGCCGATTTACACAAGTCGTATACTGTTGGAAAGACAAACAAAATATCTGTTCAAAACTATAAAGTATATGTTAATTAGTTCGACCGTTTTTGAGAATTAGGCTTATACATGGAAAAGGAGCAGAAAAACACGTTTTTTGGTCAT
Source organism: Philhelius festivus (assembly GCA_963931855.1). Taxonomy (NCBI): domain Eukaryota; kingdom Metazoa; phylum Arthropoda; class Insecta; order Diptera; family Syrphidae; genus Philhelius; species Philhelius festivus. Next base: position 108,873,973 of record OZ007557.1, read on the forward strand.
ATCTCGAAAACGCTTCTTTGGAAAAATAAATGATTGCAATTTTCGTGTTCAGAGAGCCAAAATTAGTCTAGAAAATACTTTTTTGTGGAGGTACTCGCCAAAAACCGAAAATTTGTAAACTAGTGAAATTAATGATAGCAGAAAGACAATTTTTCTATACACAACATAGAAGAGCCATGGAAACATTTACAATATATTCATATACGTAGCTACGTCCAAAATTAAGCTCGAGGGTGTACGGTATACTGATGAGCATTCCTAGAGAAACGGGTTTCGCGAATCAACTGATTGAGGGGAGGAATGCAACTGGCTACTTTGATTAAGCATTGCTTGTGATTTGTGAAAGACGCGATAAAACAAGGAAGACATGAAAAATATTCCAATGGTGTTCGAGAGATAAGAATGATAGTTCTACTTCTGTTTCCAATCAGTCTTAACACTGTTCTGAATTATATCCAATTAATGAAGAAAAGTTTGGACAGCACCTGTCCAAAGATGTGAGTTATACTCGAATTTACGACCATATACATCGTAGCCAGATAAGAAGAAGTGAAAAATATCTTACACCGATATAGAAATCCTAAGTAATTAACTACATTTTTGGCGCTCTCGAGAATGTGGTCATTCCAACGAAGATCGAACACACATTTATTCGAACTTGGAGTTCCAAAGTGATACTTAGAAAAAAGCATAATGGTGTTGGTGTGGATCGAAGTCTTTCGTAAACACAGGTTTATTTACTTAATACTGGTTTCAGCGGAAACAGAATTACTTTGACAGTGAACCGATACAAATAAATGACGAAATATTCTGTCGGCAAGGTTGTTCAACGTGGTTCAGTGGCGTAGCGTGGTTGGGGTGGAGGTGGCGGCCTCGCATATTATATGTTTCGGAACGCTACCTTTCAGTTTCGCGAGAGTTTCGGAACGTTCCGTTTTAGTTTCGTGAGTCGCGCGACAATAACGAAATGCACCCTAAGATTCGACGGAAACGTTATTCTAGTCTCAGCCAGCTCAATAGTTTTGCTCCCTCCCGCATCACAGAAAGTCATTTCGATTGTGTTGTTTATCGCTTAAATACTGTCGAATCTTCTAAAACTAAACATTTAGTACTTCACTCAATCTTTGAACTAGTTTTTGAAAATAAAAAGAGTCAAAGAAAGCGGTGCGGAATACCACACAAAAAAGGCTAAGCAAGAAAAGCAGGTGCGAAGAGGTCTCAAGGTGCATTTCAGTTCTAGTTCTGGTTCGAAAGCCAGCGGAAGTGATTCCAATGTAACATGTAAGTATATGATTTCTCCATCTAGAATCGTGCGTGGCCTAGAATTGTCTTCCGGCCAATATTCATGGGAATGCATAACTTATTTTACAGGCAGAAGAAGAAGACTTGCCTGCCGTCAAAGTTGGAAGTCGTTTTGGTCCCACCACAGAGCAAAGTCAAGACGAAGTCGACTCACCAGAAGTACCTCAAGCATCTAGTCCTGCAGAAGAAGTGAACCTCGATGTTGCCAAAGAGGACATAATTGAAATAGAGCCTTCTGCTCCTGCCGAAGCCAAAGATCTGAATCTCGACGATGAAGGTTGCTGACCTTCTACTATGACCGACGAAGTCAGAAGGGTTGGGGTAAAAATACTGTATGGGTCATAATACTGTATTTAAAATACTGTATCTCAAAATACTGTATTTCAAAATACTGTATGTTCAAAATACTGTATGATCAAAATACTGTAAGTCAAAATTCTGGTTGGACAAAATTCTGTATTTCAAAATGCTGCAAATGAGCTGAAAAATAAAAATCGTTTTGATAATGTACAAAAGTGCGCACTTTTTAACAATTCCGTTTTTATAAACCCGTTTTTTATAATCCCTTTTCTTATTACGTGCCCCTGCTTGGGCACACTATAGGATTTGGGGTAGGTGCGAGTTTGGTTGTATGCAAAGTTTCCTTAGCATTAAAAGAATCTGGAAAATAACCAACATAAAATCAATAAGATATTTGTTAAGGAGTTATCAAGTTTGAATCTCATCGGCATATTTTTACAATTGTTTTGATTATAATCAACAATTGCATAAATAATTGCACCAATCTAATTGATCTGTCAAAACTTTTAGGTGTTCATGCTCATACAGCATTTTGAGATAAAAAATTTTGAGATACAGTATTATGAGATACAGTATTTTGATCATACAGTATTTTGTACATACAGTATTTTGAAATGCAGTATTATGAAATACAGAATATTAACCATACAGTATTATGAGCATACAGTATCATACAGAATTTTGACCATACAGTACTCGTATTTCAAAATACACCATTTTGACTCCCAGTCAGAACGCTTCTAGTACGTCGCGGATCTGACTCAGTACAGCACATCGATTGCAAATTTGCCGATGTTGTTCGCTCAAGGACTTCAACGAAAGGCGGTACCGAAAACTAACCAGAGAGTGGTTCTACAAACCATTATGTAACGGTGAAAAGGTTCTCCGAACACGGATGGTGATGTCGCCTTTGAAGCAATCCTTGTATTGTTTCTGTTGCAAGCTGTTTGGCAATTCCGGTTCGAACTTCGCATCTGATGAAGGATTCAACAAATGGTGGAAGCTAAATCCAAGAATCAGAGACCATGAGAATAGTCTGGATCATAAGCAGAGCTTCTTGAAATGGAAGGATTTGAAAGTTCGCCTGAACCGTAAAGCAACCATCGATTGATCAGAAACAACAAGAAGTTTTCGAAAGTGAGGAGAAGAAGTGGAGGAATGTACTGAACCGGTTGCTCAATAATATCCAATTCTTAGCCAAAATGAATCTGGCCTTCAGAGGACATCGAGAGGATATTCGAGGAGATGATAGTGGCAATCGCGGGAACTGGAGTTAGTCCACCAAAGCTGGGAGCAAGAGTCCCAGTTTCGTATCTATCTCCAGAAACCCAGAAAACTTACTGGGACAGCAAGTTCGATTCACCATCATACGTCGCATTCAAGAAGCTTAATATTATTGCGTAATCTTCGACAGTACACCAGATATCTCGCACAAAGACCAAATGAGCCAGGTTCTGCGATACGTACATGTGAAAAGGTCGCAGTGTGAGAATCTTTTATCGACTTCTTCGAACCAAAAGGAAAAAAAATGCAGAAGATCTCAGCAACGATATAATCTCTAAGATAACATCAGACGGACTGGATATACAGAACTTGAGAGGACACGCTTATGACAACGCTGCCACAATGTCAGGGATCCAAAATAGAGTTCAAGCCCGGATTAAAGCACTGAATCCAAAAGATACATTCCTAGCATGCACAAACCACTCACTAAACTTGGCTGGGGTACACGCTGCTTCTGAATCAGTGAATTCCGTGACGTATCTTGGAAATCTGGAGAAGCTATTTGCCTTCTTTTTTGCATCAACTGCTCGGTGGAACGCTTTGGTTGCCGACACAGGTCAAGCAGTAAAACGAGTCACTGAAACGCGCTGGAGCGCTAGACATGAAGCTGTCAAGAAGCTTAAAAATAAGTTTGAGGAAGTTCTTGAAGTACTGGAAGAATTGACGGATTCATCTCAAACTTCCGAAACAAGATCGGGAGCCAGTCTTAGGGTTGCTCAAAAAACATCGATACATCGAAAACATCGATGTTTACTATTCGATGTATCGAATAAATCCGATGTTTCGCACCCTATCGATGTTTACCGATACATCGATGTTTTTTTATTCGATGCATCGAATGAAGCAAGCATTGAAAAAACTCACAAAACTCACTCAAAGTGCCAAATCTACAGTTAAATTTATTTCACATGCTCTCTTCTCTTTCAATTTATGTATCAGTTTGATGGTGTATTTCATTCGATCCATATTGAATAAAGCAAGCATCGTACAATACACACTCACAATTCACAGTCGCATTACCTAACCGAATCGCTTGTGATCGATGAACCGTCAGTACTGCATAATCTTATTCTGACAGAAATGAACCGCGGTTCAAAAAACTTTATTTTGAAGACCCGCTAGCTTGTGCTCAAGCTATTCAAAAAATTAAAGGATTAATGAAGAAAGATCTACTAAATGAAGAGCAAATGGAATCTGAATCTGATAGTTCGGACAAAATATCCGAAGATTTCAGCCTTTGGAGTGACCATCACAAACTAGTTCACAAAAACTGGAAAACCAACAAAAATGAAGAAAGTGTTTGTGATGAGCTTTCCGTGTACTTGAGGGCACCTGTTGGTCGTCTCAGTGAAAACCCTTTGGAAATAGGTCCGATTACAAACAACAATTCCCAAAATTTTACAAAATTGCGTACAAATACTTGACTTTGGTAGCAAGCTCAGTGCCATCAGAAAGACTTTTTTCAAAAGTCGCGTAAATAAAATTTTGTCTATGCAAAGCTTAGAACAAAAGTATTGGGATTTCTAATTTCAAAATAATAACGCCCATATTATAATTAAATTAAACCGAAATTTAATTTAAGATTGTGTCTTCTAGATGTCAAATCTCTCGATAATAGTGCCAAGTTTGGGAAAATACGCAACTTCAAGCATTCACTAAACATGCTTTGAGACAAAACTTGTTCTGAAATTCGTTAATAATATGGTTGTTAATGTTTCCTTTTCTAATCCCTAAGATTGCTTTATAATGAAATTTATTCAATATAAAATTATAAGATCTTATTTTGAATAAAACTCATAAAAAAAAATAATTTATTTTTTCATTCGATACATCGAAAACATCGATGTTTTTATGCGATGCATCGACAAACATCGATGTAAGGTTACGATGTATCACATCGAATAAAACATCGATGTTTTTTTTCCATGAACATCCCTAGCCAGTCTTCTTCTGACAGCTTTTGGGCTGCACAGTGCTACCTGAAGTAGAGAAGAATTCGCAGAAAAAACACATGCATGGCGATGAATTCGCAGATGCACCTTTGTCTCACGAGCAGGAACTCCGTCGAGAGGTGTTCGCATCATTTGACAAGATCATTCAAGAAATGACGACTCGATTCCAGCAAGCTCAAGCAATAGCGGACAAGTTCGGATTTTTGACGCCAGCGAAACTTTTGGACAGCAAGTACGAGTGTGATCTTTCCCATGTATTAGAAGACATCGACAAGGACGAGTTTCAGATGGAGTGGAAGCGTCTCTAGCAGTTTGTTGTCTGTTCTGAATCAGAGGATGTTAAATCGACATTTCGCTAATTAGAGACACCTTACCTCTGGTGGGGGAAGTCAAAAAAGAACGAGAACGAACTGGTAAATTGCCGTATTAATAGCAAGTGTTTTTATTGTTCTAAATATTCTACTTTTATACAAAATAAATGCTTATGTTACAAAAAATTAATTATAAATAAAATGTACAAATATACAAAAATGCAATGTAAGAGAATATAATTCAATTTATATTGCCACAGGTTGATTCGTGTATATCTGTTGGAGGTGTTGCTGTTGGGTGTTGGTCATGCTGTTTTGTAAATGGTGTCATGTTGTTTGTGTTTTTCTTTTTGTTTGTTGTTCTATCTGGTAGTTGGAATTATGCTGTGCGTGGTGTTATTCTATTGTTGTCACAACAGAGGAAGATATAAGGGGCAAAGGACCACTGGAGCTCCCCCAGTTCATTCAAAAACTGAATCTGGGAATTTCGGTTCCAAATATAGTCATCTTGATTCGTATTTATTTGACTTTGGCAATTGGTGTCGCTAGTTGTGAGAGAAATTTTTCGAAGTTGAAGCTAATCAAAAATTATCTCAGATCCACTATGAGCTCCACTGGGACTAGACTATCAAACTTGGCTATATTGTCGATTGAACAAGAATTAACTGCAAATATTTATTTTGACAAAGTTATATCTGACTTCGCTGCTCGTAAGGCCCGTAGAATCCCCTTGTGAAACCGCTGATCCTATTTTACCTTCAATAAAAGATACCTCATTGCCTGTGAAGTGATGTCTCGAAATTTAATTTTAATTAAGTAATGAATGGGGGCGGCAAAATGGGTCTCCCGCCCGGGCGCAGAGATGGCACGCTACGCCACTGACGTGGCGTGTGATAAGTAAAATAGAAAAATAAACCAACATTTTATTTTGTTGTGGGCAAAATAGAAGATTTTTAAAATGTTTGTATAAGTATGGTAAAAGTTTGACGAAGGGCCAAAATAAGAGATTTTTAACTAGGTATGCTTTAGGAAAAAGGAATTTTTAATTAAAAAACGCTTTAAAACCTGCCATAAAATTTTTCAGTAAGCAGCTAAAAACTTAAGAACTAAAGGCCAAAAATATTGAATATTAAGGTCTTTAAGCCTAGGACCGCACTTGCGATTTTTAGTCGAGGCGATTAAAAAGTCGTAGTCGCTACAAATTATTGTCATGCACGCACTTGCGATTTTTTTGCTGCGCGATTATTTAATCGCGAAAAATAAAACACACTACTTTTTATGTGAGTGCACGCATTTGCTACAAATAAGTAGCGACAGAAAAATCGCTTGAAAAAATAGAACTTGTTTCATTTTTATAATCGCTACGATTTTTAAGTCGCATGTGCATGCATTCAGATTTAAGGCCATGTGTCTTACTTTTTGCGACTAAAAAATCGTGGAATAAAAATCGCAAGTGCGTGCATGCCAATTTCTCTTTGCGACTACGATTTTTAAGTCGTAGTAATTTAAATCGCAAGTGTGGGCATATCCATTTAAGTACATGTGTTTCATTTAAATTTACGACAATCGCATCGCAAGAAAAATGAAACAAATTGCTACTTTTAAATCGTCATGATTTGTTGGTAGCAAGTGCGTTCATTCTCATTTAAATTCATGTGTTCTATTTTTGCGACTAAAAAATCGTGCGATTGAAATCGCAAGTGCGGTCCTAGCCTAACTCTTTAAATCCATACCAAATAACAGCCAAAATTTGAGTGCAAGATAATTAATTGGAGTTTATCCAGGAATCAGTGTTATAGGTAGTTATTATTTCCTTAATCGCCAATATTTTTATTTTAAACAAATTTTATGGTTAGCATATGTATATGCGCCGATGTTTTGTAACCAATTTTATAGTTGGCATATATGCTCATACAAAAAAAAAAACAAACCTTATGTCTACAGTTCGTAAGTTAGTATATTCGAAAAAAAAAACAGAGGTATATCTCACCAAACTTTCAGCAGCATTTTCATTCATTATTGATCCACCGCACAGGCATACAATTCACTTCATCACATTTTGTGCAACATAAAGTCAAATATCCTCGATCACTCTGATTTTCGTTATCCTTCATTAACATTGTTGTAGTTAAGTAGGTAATATTAAACTTTCAAAAATGTATACGCAAATCAAAAAATTAATACGAACTAAGTACTTTTCTTTACATAATACAGGTTTTCAGCAAATTAGCTGCACCTATTAACATAGTTTTATGTTTTTTTAACTTATGTAGGTTATAAAAGCCTACGTCAACACTTCATAATTTTGTAACACGAACAAAAAACAAAACTTTCTGTCATAAAATACACTCATATAGATGTGTATTGAAACACATTTATCTTTGTAAAATTAGTTATAAAAAGAAAAAAAAAACAATTATAGGAAATCAAATTTAAAAATAAAAACCGATTTTAAAGTCTACTAAAATGCATTAAATTTTAATTTTTGTTCTTAAGCACTTTCGGAAATTATGAATTGTGCAGTATCCTCAGTTTTCTGCCGCAGTGCTAGAGACAGTCAAAATTTCCATCTCCGTGTCATTTTCATAATCCTGAATCGCGAAAGAAAGCACTCGCATAATTGCTGACTTTTTGTTATTATGATCAAAGAGAAATTTATTATTTATAATTTTTATATCGGAGCCACTAAACTTTTATATCCATGTACTTCTTTGAGTAAACAAATGCTCGCATTTAAGAGAACTGCGCTAAAGGCTAGTCATATTCTTAAATTTCACGATCACAAATACTAACACGAGACAGACACACTCTCTAGAATGTATGTTCATTGTTTAGAAACACTCGTTGCCAACAACAACAACAGCATTTAATACAGGTAATCATACTTTTCCCAGTTAATTTTTTGCCAGCACGATCGCTTTTCACTTTTTGTTCCGGACTTGGAATGCACTAAAATTGTTGATCACGCAGAGCTCATTTTGAGTCCCATATTTAAATGTAGAGGTGTTTAGTAGTATTATTGAAACTAAAGTATTAACTACACAAAATGGATCATCGAATAAAAAATAAAGAAAAAAATATTTAGATCACTGATCACTCAACCAACATCAATTGGAAACATGTATAAAAAAAAACTACTAGAGTAAGAGGTTAGGTTAGAGTACTAGTTTAGCCAACTTAATCTCTTCTTGAAATGATTGTATTGTATGTAGTTGAAGTCTGTGAAATAGGTTTGACATTTGAAATTTGAGCTGGGGATGAGACCAGAGATGCCAAATTAGTTCATTAGTAGTAATTCATTTTTTTATTTTGAGGTACACGCCTGACGCAATAAAATGTCTCTCGGTAAATAACAATAAAATCAATAGTTATTCACTCTATTGTTTTCTTATTTTTCGAAACTCTTGGTTTTATTGCAAAGAGAAATTTAACTGTGGTTGCTACACCATTTTCTAATAAAACATGCTTACATCCGCTTCATCTGCTTACTATTTAAATTAAACTATTAAAAACCGAATTTATTTCAACTTAAAATAGCAAAATGAAGGTATCATTTGAGCTTTTAATCTTCCATCGTTTTGTAAATAGGTCAAATATGAACAATTGGATATATTATCCCAGCGGGAAACTTTTTGTCACGTCTTTGGCATTATAAGAAAAGGTAAGGCCTTAAATTTGGCTCCCGTACTTTTCGCTTACTTTTCACAAACTCCAAGAGATTTTCACTTTTTACTCTTTCAATTTTTTAAAGTAGTTGAATCTGAAAGCAGTTGTCTAAAAGTTTGGTCATTAAACTCATTAGATATGAGTCAACTTCATGCTAATAACGGCCAATATGCGATAAAACTTTGAATTTCCCAAAATTTTATAATTTGGACCTTCGCCCTTTTTTAACCAAGATACAGATATAATGGACCTTACCAACAATCAAATTAAGACATGACTTAAATATTTAAGTGGACTCTAAGCAATTAACCATACTAATAATCAATTTAATAGTCAGCTTAACGCTAAACGTCAACTAAATTTCAAAGTGAAGAAACTCGTCTTTAACTTCGCGGCTTTGTATAAACGCTACGTTTATACTGTCATTCTGATAGCTCAAAGCAAAAGAAAGAGAAAAAACGATTAAATTTTCATTCTATCTGTGTTAAAAATTTGTTTCGAATTTTGTGCGGGTTCAATAAAAAAGTTAGCCAGTGAAATAAACAATAGTATTTGATTATTTTTCCATTCGTTTAATTATTTATAAATTTCAGTTTCAGAAAGAATTATACTGGGTACAATAACATATTTATATCGTTAATTATGTCCGTTATTAGTAAAACTCGTATTTAACTTTTGGTTATTGGTAAACGCAAAAATTAAATCGTCTGTAAAGTTTAAACTTCCAATAAATCTTACTAATATTTTCTGATCAGATCTTTACCCTTAGGCAGGCGATGGAAAAATGTCTAGAATTTAACATCCCAACATACCATCTGTTTATAGACTTTAAGGCCGCCTATGATAGCATAGCCAGGGTAGAACTTTACAAAGCCATGAGAGAATTCGGCATCCCAAATAAATTGACACGACTATGTAGGTTGACCATGACCAACGTAACAAGCCAAGTAAAAATAGCCGGATTGCTATCCAGACCAATCAACATCTTTAATGGACTCCGACAAGGGGACGGTTTGGCCTGCCTCCTCTTCAACCTGGCGTTGGAGAAAGCAATCCGTGACTCTGGCACGGCAACAAGAGGGACCATCGTCAACAGGTCCAGCCAGTTACTAGCTTACGCAGACGACATTGACATCATCGGAAGAACCGAACAAGCTGTACACGATTCCTTCATCCAGATTGAGCAGGCGGCACTAAATCTGGGGCTGCACATTAGTGAAGGTAAAACAAAGTACATGGTGGCGTCGAATGCGAGAGGAACAGTTGGTCAAACAATCAAGGTTGCGGAGCACGAATTTGAAGTGGTGCAATCCTTTAAATACCTTGGGTCAATAGTAGCAGCCGATAACAATATAGAAGAAGAAATACGCGGGCGGCTTCTCAAATCCAACAGAGCCTACTATAGTCTGTCAAAGCTCTTCAAATCCAGAAATCTCACCATAACTTCAAAACTGCTGCTGTATAGGACCATGGTCCTGCCAGTACTCACATATGGATCCGAGACTTGGGTGCTTAGCAAAAGGCACTCCGACCTCTTAGCTGCGTTCGAGAGAAAAGTCTTAAGGAGAATTGTTGGCCCCGTATGTGAGGAAGGACGATTCCGGAGACGGTACAATCATGAACTGTACGCAATCTACCTTGAAGCAGATATCGTGACAAAAATTAAGCTCGGTAGACTCCGGTGGGCAGGGCACCTAGCTCGCATGAGCGAAGAGGAACCTGCTCGGAAAGTTCTTTGTGGTACATTCTATGGTAGACGACAGCGTGGTAGACCATGCTTGCGCTGGAGAGATGGCGTAGACCAGGACGCCCGAAGTCTTGGGGTGCGCAACTGGATGGCGTCGGCTAGAGACCGGGATAGGTGGAGAGACTTGTTGAAGGAGGCCAGGACCGGAACCCGGTTGTCGAGCCGATGATGATGATGAATATTTTCTTAATTTTAATCACTTTCTCGCTAGAATGGTTCTTAGGTTACTTTTTTTTAATAAATTGCTTCTTAGCACACCTAAAACAATAGTAGTAGTTCATGCAAAAAACTAAGTAAACAGAACTTTTTTGACGTTAGCAGCATGCTTAAAACATAAACAGCTTATGATTTTAACTTTAATATGCGTGTTTTGTTGAGCTTCTTAATGTACACATTAAGAAATGTTACACATTAAGCTTATTTTGCACATTTAAATACAACAACAACAAGTTAATAGCACATTCAATCTTCAGTAATTTTAATGTAACATTTCTTAATGTGTACATTAAGAAGCTCAATAAAACACGCCTAATAAAATGCTTGAAAAAGTAAGATGCTAAAATTCTCTCAAAATTCCCAAAATCACCGTTTTAACTTAGTATCATACTAAAATTTCAGCTCAACGTTCCTTTAAGGTAGCACGCGTATAATTTAATTCGATAGATTAGCACTTTTTAATAACGAATATCATAATTTATAACTATGTATTTTAAATTAATCTTTAAAGTTCCTCAATTTGCATACAAAATGACCTTTTTTGTTGTTTTTTTTTTTTGACATTTCGTTGACATTTGTATTGTATTACAAGAGTTATTTTTGTGACATTATTGGGAATTGTTAGTCAAAAAACACTTTTAAAAAATTGAGGTTAAAACTAAAAAGTAAAACTTTTTTTTATGATTTAACGATGATTCCCCACTTTAATATTTTAAATCTGTTATAAAGAGGCATTGAGGCCACTAGCTATCTATAAAAAAAAAATCAAGATTATACACACGTGCTACCTTAACGCTAGGCGCGCACATTCAATTTTTAGTTGCACAACTGTTTGGTTGCTTATAGAAAACAGACGAACTATTTGGTTGAATGTCCGCGCAGGTGTATATAATTATATGTTACACAAAATAGCGAACTCATTTTAGGTAATCGTTTAGTTTGTGTCAAAACACAAACTTTTTAGTTGCTCGAAACAAGCAGTTGCGAAACTAAAATGAATGTGCGCGCCTAGCCTAAAGGAAGGTAGCCCCAAAACTACTACTAGTTCAACTTAAATTTGACCGAATGATTTTAATAACAAATTTTCAAAAAATTAATATTTATTTTTCAAACTAAAAATTTGTATGAAATTTCAAGTTACCAAACAGACCCTTTATGTCATATACTTTCGAATTTCGACATTTCGCTTGGAATCTTGACTTGAAGAGTAAAATTTTCCCGCCATTTATTTGTTCTTGTAAATGAAATACAATATCCGATATTCATTTATTGTTATTTAAAAAAAATATATATAAAATTAAAATGCCTTTAATTGCAACTATACCCGATTTGCCCGAGTTCTTAAAGGATGAGTCTCATTACTTAAATCTTCTGGAAAACAAAGAAATCTGGCGCAAAATACCTTTTCTCAACTATGCTCATTTACACGAATTGAAGGACTTGTCGCTAGTGCGTTTTCGAGGGATGATACAGGATATGCTCGACCCAGAAATTTATTTGGAGAACTATCAAGTTATTTCAGTTGATGGCAATTGTAGATTTCAAAACGGCAAGTATCGTGATTGTTTAGTGTTGCAAGGCAATGAAAAGCCAGACTTCGAATCCAGAGGTAATGTGCATGCGGAAAGAAGAACTTTGTTTGTTGTGACTTTGCCTGGATTCAATCAATGGGCTTCCATATTTGAAGAATCCAATTGTAGCAAAGGAGATTTTACAAATACAGAAATATGTACTTCAGAGAGAGTTCCAAAGCGTCCAGCCCAGGAAGAAGTGGAAGTAGAAATGATTGATTTAGACGAAAGTTCTAATATTAATATAAATAAACGCCAGTGTACGGACAATAACAGCTCACCCACCTCGAATGTTCGTACCTCGGCATTGTCTGCTGAATATCTTCTTAATTCTCCTATCCCGGGCCGATCTAGCAAAGCGTGCCTGATCAAACTTTACAGTGACTTTGACAGTCATACTCTAAATTCAATCATCGATGTTGTCGGCTTCTTATCCGTAGATCCAGCGTTGGATGCATCTACAACTGCATCTTCCTTTGATGAATTCGTAAGCTGCGATGAGAGACAGGCTCAAAACCCTCCACCATCGCTCATACCAAGACTTCATGCAGTTGCAGTGCGTAAGTTGGAGCACAATAATCCTCTGCTGGACACATCGATTTGTGAATCAATATTTTCAAGTTTTGGTTTTGAGTCTGTTTACAAAGACCTCAAAATCCTGCTCACACAGTGTTTGTTAGGTGATGATCTAGCAGCAGAATATCTCCTTGCACATTTAATATCGACTGTGTAAGTAGGATGATCAAATTATTGCTTATATCTAATTTATTTGTCTTATACCTCACCATTTTTAATTTCAGGTACATCCGGTCCGATCTACACAGCCTGGGTAAATTTGCCCTAAATATATGCAATATACCTGAGCAATTACTTCCCAGCTACACTAAAGAACTATACGAAATCTTGGAACTCTTTCTACCAGCCAGTCATTATTTTCCAATGACTCTGGACAACATGAATACAGTCCAGTTTTTCCCCAAGTGAGATAGTAATAAGTTTAGATTTTTTATGTTTTTCTAATATGTTTTGTTGTTATTTTATTCTTTTAGCAGTATTTTCCGTTTTTAGATACATATTTAATCCGAAATTATTCGATTACTTTTTTGAACCAAATTGGTATGATCTGGGCTAAACTGCCACTAATTAGTTCTTAGTTAAATCATTTAATTCGGGCGTCAAACACATTTTATTACAAAAACTAAGGAAGAATCAAATTCGAAAAACTATCCATGAAAAAGTACTAAGGTATAAAATAATAGGCAATTTATTTGTAACAGATTAGTAATGAAGATATATTCAGACTTGATATCATGCATGAACATTTTGAGACACATTTTTTGAAAAGTTTAGTTCTCGAGAATACGAAACATGTTAACTCAGCACTCAAAACACGAATCCATGGCATTTTCGAATGAGAACGCGTTACAGTTTACAGAAAGTGAGCTAACACAAACAGATAGATATATATTAACATGCTACTTCTTGCCATCACCCACAAATTTAAGATCGTCTCTACACTGGATCAGTGCTTTATAATATATGTTGCATCGACCATATTGACCACAGAATTTCCCTTCTTTTTTGTTTACAACATTCTCAAAAAAAACGTGTGGTAAAAAAATTAGATAACAAAGCTTTTTTGCCTGCCTTACATTAAAGGCGTTAAGCACGGATAAAGAAAAGTAGTCAAATGCTGTAAAATCCAAAAAGGTGATTCGTTACTTGGTATCACCTAATGATCGTTTTCAAATTCACACGCCTGGCTCATTATATGTAGGAAAAACCATTCAAAGGAGCCCTGCTACGAGTTTAAAAGAGCATAATATGTGAATGCTATAAGCTAAAACCATTGGGGAAAAATCAGATATATGTGAGCACATCTTAGATCATCCAGTTGGAAACTACTGGACATGCTGAGGATCTTGCTCATTTATATATTACGTGCTCACAGTCAACTGATGAGTCCATGTGAGATCGCCAGGACGAAACGCCAATTTTTGTGGACTAAAAGCTATTTTGAATCAATAATTCAACAAGTCCAATAATAGTGCTAAGTCTTGTACTTGGCTGATTTATTTCAGTAGTATATAGAGTTTGTATTATAAAAACCTTCATTATATTACGTCTAGTTCGCTAACCGCTTGAAATAAATCAGCATCAAAAAATCAATCGGGCGACGGCTTTAAATTGTCGCGTACTGGGAATCCCATCATTATTGTCGGTTCAGTTGCCAATACGAACATTTCCTCTCAACCCTCTGCAACTCGTCAACAATAAAAGTGAGATATAAAGCCTGAGCACCATTTCATCGCTTATAATATTTTCCTCGCAGTTTTCATGCTATTTAAAGCGAAACGTCCAGGATTTGTCAATTTTAACAACTTGATATTTCTCTTCCGCTTGTTTACGAAAACATTTCGAATATAGTTCAGTATGAATTATTAGAAAATTTCGGTAGTTCACCAACTTAAAAATAGCTCGTTTTTTTATCAAAGCTAGGTGATACTCCTCAATTGTATGTTCATTGACATGTTTTTTAAACATAAAGTAAACTAACGCTTTCCAAGCTTAACCGAATGAAATGTTTGTTCTTTATTCAAAGTATATCAAATTTTTCCTCGTAGCGTTGAAGAATTTTCAAAATAATTATGACTGTTGGATGGCCAAAATTATAGTTTGCCATTTAAGTTTTATTTAAAGTTCGATTGAACTAAAGAAGCCCCAAATTAATTCAACGGAACGGTTTCCTCTTTATTTCATAGTCAGGCCAGATATTTTTAAGAAGTCTCCACTCTTCGCAAAGAATTGATTGTTTTCGCAAGAATTTTGTTGCTTTGTAAGATAATCAAAGACAAATTTCGTTTCGCATATGCAGCATCCAATTTTTAGTAAAATGACATCAATTGAAAAATATTATAAATGTTTAATAACTAGGCTTCAAATAATTAAAACTGTAGTATGCTTGTCTTATTAATCTATACATTTTGTAAAGCATCCTTTGTTGTAGGCTTTTAGAATTTAAGATTTTACATTGCTTAGAAGAGTAGAAAAGTACTACTGTAACAAAACACCAAAATAGAATGTTGCCTCTTAATTAAATGTGAAAAAATAGTAGAAGCTTTACATTTGTCTCTTTTATTTTTAATTTCTAGAAAAGATTACCAAACAAATAAACTTACATCGGGCATTCTTCAGCTGGCACCCCATACACACTTGGTTTTAGACGAAACTCGCTTGCAGCCAGGCAAGCTGGAAAACAATGGAGTTCGAGGAGTACAAAGCCTAGCTCATTTCATCAAAACTCAACAACTTAAATGTGATTTCCAATACTACGATATAGATATCAACATAGACATTCCAGTCCTGGTACTAAGCGAAGGAAGGAGTATGCTCCCTGTAAGCAACTCTAATCTAATTTTGCCTTTATGACATGTCACTATGCTTTATGCAGGATAAACGAGGATTTTTTTTTTTTTGCAGAATGACTTCCTAGTTCCTCTGAGCGTTGATAACGATAGCATTGCTTTGATCGGAGAGACTTTAAAAGCAGCTAAACATTACGCTCAGCCCAAGTTGGATGCCATTAGAAGTTACCTTACCGCTGCCAAATTATCTAAGTTTGACATGAATCCGGAAGACACTGAAATGATACAAACTGATTTTGTGGAAATGCGAAAATCAGATGCCAAAGTTGGCGCAGATGAACTCCACGGACTATTGGTTCTGTCACGGCTTTTAGCCATAGCAAGTGGTAAATCGAAACTCGATAGAGATAGCTGGGAAAAAGCCAAAAAGATGGAAGCAATACGACGGCATCGCTTGGAAAACATTCCCAAGTCGAATAGAAATTTATAGTTTTTGTTTATTTTAATTACAAAGCGTCTTATATATATCTTAAACAAAATAAATTATTTAATCAATTAACACAAAAATTTACATTCAAACAGAAAATAAAAAAAAGTAAAATATTTCAGTTACTCTCCAGGATCTACATACGTTGCCAACCTTACTCGTATTCCAAAATATTTTTGTGATAAAATAAAAGATAGCTGCAAAGGCATTACATTAAAATATATTTAATAAAAATGGCAATTCCACACCTACCCTTCGCTGTCAAGTACTTGATTCAAAGTCGAAGTTGTTATTGTATCATCGTCACACTTAACCCAGGTGTCCTTGTGATGGCGAACATAGGCAATGTAGTGCCCGGTGTCAATAGTGCCTAAGTGGTTTACAACCGCATAAAGGGAGTATCGGTAGTCTCCGTAGGGATTGTTCTTTTCCGACATGAACGGTTTCATATCGAATTCAGCTGGAAAAGAAATGAACGTCGATATTTTCTTATCGATCTTATCGACGCTAGAGTGCTCGAATCGTTTGAGATGAAAACTTGCCACGCTGGGAAGTGTTCGGAGGGACAATTGCTTCGTTGATTCTTGGTAGCTTTGGCAGATGGAGCAATTTATTTTAGCCTTGGAACCTAAGTGTTCGGCTCTTGTGTACCGCTCCAGGCAGTCAATCAAACTTTTGGGCGATGTTCCACCCTCAACTTCACCCAAATCCAAAGATATATCCCAAAAGGGATCGATTGTTGTTGACACATTTTTGCATGACTGGCAGACGACGTCGCTCTGCAACATTCCAGTAAATATCTGGTCGATGATACATTTGCATTGAGTGGGATATGTTTCATTGCTGTTGAATGCTGGCGCTTTATTTTTTTCGTCATTTTTGGAGCTTATGCAGTGACGGTGCAGAATTTCTAGTGTTGCGATAAAAAACTCATGTGCATCTTGTTGTTCGTAGCCGGCCAGGTGTTTGGCATGATTCCATATTAGATGCAAAAAACGATGCAGAGACAATGGTCCACGTGATCCAGAATAAAACTCCTGTTGTTGCAAAATCAGGGACAATTGATGAGAGAAAAGTCTAACACTCATACCTGAAAAAAACGTATCTCTCCAACCATCTTACCTGAAACAAACGTGAAACTTCGCAAACTAGACATTTCAAAGAGGATTTCAAGTTGCACTCATGCCGTTCGGAAAGGAAGTAATCGCTTAGTAAAGGTGTGTGGATAAGAGCCTACGTGATTGTCTTGTGTAACATATATTTAAAAAGGAACAATAAATACACATACTTGCACTATACAGTTCATGAAACAAGTCGCTCCCAGATTCGTAAGACCTCTCAAGCCAATTGTTTGGTTGGCCTTAATCATTCTTCTTCTTGGATTGCTTAGCAAGAGGCTTATTTCTGTTGCAGTTGGCCTCCAGCACTTGTAGGTGAGGCTCTTTTGAAGATCTTTTGCTTCCAGCCGTCGGTTCTTCTCTTGTATTTCCTGGAATCGTTGGTCATAGGTGTAGTCTTTGCAGGAATTGCAATACACAGCACCATGCGAGAGTTCCAGCGCAAGAGGGTGCTTGGAAGATTTCAAATGATCAATTATATGGGAACCTTTGCAGCCGAAAAAAATGCAGTGAAGGCAGGCGAAGATCTGTAGGCCAAAACTTCCGCATTCAAAGCATGAGCAGGATAAGGCCTTTAAATATAACATACATATGTTTGAGCAATTAACCTGTTAAAAATTACTTGGGGATTGAATAAAATACTTTTTTATTACGTGCGTCCTTTGAGATGCATGATGAGAAGAACGCGTCAACAACGCTAATTGTATCCAATCCGTAATCTTTGATATAATTTTGAAAGTGTCGACATCCTACTTCAGCCATTTTATCAGCATTCGTATAATTGATTATTTATTTGATTTATTTAATGTTAACAAGTAAGAAAGAATATTTACTTTATGCAAAAAGAAATTGTTTTAAATAAAATAAATTAGATATATATATAACATCGATGTTCGCTGTCAAAATATTTCGAACATAAAAAGTGTGTTTGTTTCCAAAATGCAAACCTATTTATTAGTTCTTAGGCCCGTTTGTTTAGTTCTCAATATTAGGTGCGTTTTATTATCTACGGATCTATGACTGCTTTTAAACGAAGCAATAAGGGTATTCATGTAACGAGATAATTTTCCGCTTTGTAGAAAGATATAACTTTCCGCAGCATGTTTTCATGAACCTCCCTAAGAAATACTTGCGTAAATGTGGGAAATATTTCGTGAAATGTCAAATTAAAAGTCAGAATCCATACTTTTTTAGTTTACAAAGTTTATTTCTGCACTTTCCGCAGCAAATTTGTGAGATAATTTTATGCGATTTGCAGAAACTTTTTCCCATACAAATTTTGACAGCTCGTTTCTGCGGAGATAAAATTATCTAGTTTACGAGGTTTACGAGGGTTTACATGAATACCCCTAATGTTTAGAGCTATTCTGCCACATCTGTTATTCTGTTATAGATTTTCTGTTATGAATCATAAAAGATTTCCACCTTAAAAGATCTTTTTTGATTGGTATTCAGAGGTTCGAACTTTTATAAAAGTCTGTTATGCTACTTCGAAAACGAGATCTGTTATAAAACTGAACTAAATCTGTTATCATAATCAGCTGTGATTATGTAAAATATTTCATCTGACATAATTAAAATGGATGACGAACAAAAAAGTAAACTCTTACATATTATTGGTATCCATACCATGGAACACCATTTTACATCATATGTTTCTCGGAATACCATGGCCATACTCTACTTATATGTATGTTTATATGATATGTGTTTTAATATATTTTCTTTCATTTGTCTCCCTTAAAGAACATTTCGTTGACGAAATAAAAGATAAATATTCATTTTTACATGATGCACCTGTGTACTTATTGAAATCTTTTATGATAAAAGTCACAGAAGTTTGTCTTTTATTCTTTTATGATTTTTAACAGATTTCATAACAAATTTTGGCATGCTGAATGTCAAAAATGCTATTCGTAAAAGATTTTTTCTATGTTCAAACGTTTGACAGTTCATAAAAGTTTTCTTAGCAGATTTTTTAACAGATTTTAGCGTGCTGAATACCAAAATTAAAATTCATAAAAGATTTGTTGACAGCTCAAACATTTGTATGGAAATTCATAGCAGTATAACAGAATAGAAAAATAAAAGATCTTGCCGAATAGGCCTAATTACCTTGCGATTTTTAAGCCCGTAGGAGAAAGACGTGTGTGGTGGCGGGGTACACAAAATTGCTGGGGTTGAACAAATTGCAGAGTTATCGTTCTTTCTTCTTTGTGGTTTTCTTTATTTTTCGGAAATGTTTCATTTCTATTTGGCGTTCGGTGAGCGAACTTCGATTAACTATGTAGAGTAAAGAGTGCAGAGAGATGTCTCCTTTTCAATAGAACAAAGTTAACTTTGATTAAAAATCGCTGTGTTTAAAAGCATCCAAGCAATCGAAAGGGAGCCAAAAGAGAAACTAAGATTAAAAATCGCTTTCGTGTAAAAGCAGTCTTTGTGGATCCGGATCTGGATTAATTTTTAACACGTATAACAAAAACAATTTCGGACCCCGTTCTCTATCTGGGTCTATTTTAAAGATCCAAAATTTAGTTCTTTCTCTGGCGAGTAGATGGCTTTTTATGGTAAGGTAGTGTAAACTACAGTGTAAAGAAAAAGACAAAAAACATTTGGAAATCAACAAACATAAGCATAAGGGAAATGAACATACAACACAACTGTCACTATGATCTGTATCGTTTTATTTTCAAGAATTATAATCTATATGGATCATTGGCGATAATAAAACGCGGCTACTATCTTTGTATATATAACGTATAGTATTATCATGGAGCGTGATTTTATATTGCAAACTCTAGCCTGGTGGTGGTACTGAAATTAGCGCAAGATTTTACAGTGGATAGTAGGATAATACTACGTTTTCACCAAGAGTAAATCCGCTAGAGATTTAAAATAAATCTTGAAGTGTTTTCACCAAAGAAACTGAGATTTATTTGACGTTTTCACTCTGTCTTGTCATTCAATTGTCAATTTGGACAAGAGAAAAAAAATTGCAATTGGATAGTAAACAGGAAAAAAACAGATATTTCTATTTTGTGTTGATTGTCAATGAATAAAGTGGGTTTAAATAGGTCCGTTCTACAAAATAAGGTTTGTTTGTTTTGCAAACCTTCTGATTGCGAGAAGATTTCAAGGAGATTTATTTTAAATCTTCATTTGAGGTGATTTATATTTGTATGGTAAATCTACGTGATTTAAAGGAGATTTATACTTTTTCACCAAAGGTAAATCCGGGATTTAAGTGGATTTACCATAAATCTCCTTTAAATCACGTAGATTTTTTAGCGGATTTACTCTTGGTGAAAACGTAGTATTATAGTAAATCTACTTAAATCCCGGATTTACCTTTGGTGAAAACGTAGTATAAGATACAAAACAAGTAGTAAAAAAGAGAATACTTTATCACTCAATTTAGCAGAGACAAATCTAACAGGTACTGTCCACATACTTAAGATGTCGCCACAATCTTTCGTCTTCTTGATCAATCGACTATTAGACTAGGCACGCATATTCAATTTTTGGGACTTCGCATACTTACAGCAAAAAGTTTGCGTTTTGATACAAACTTAAATCAGTTCGGTATTTTGTTTCACACATAATCATATGCACCTGCGCGCACGTTCAACTTAAATGTTGAATTGTTTTCTATAAGCCCAAGAGAGGAAAATGTGGCAACTGTGATCGAAATCAAATAGTTTAAGTTGATAGAGGAGCGCGCACATTTAGCTCTTCACAAGCAATCAAGAAACTAAACCAACACTTGCACAAAATCTCATAGAAAACAATTCAACTATTTAATTGATTGTTCGCGTAGTTGCATATGAGTATGTGTAACATAAAACAGCAAACCGATTTTAGGCAATCGTATAGTTTTTGCTAAGACACACATTTTTTAGTTGCTCGAATCGAATGCCTGTATGTGCGAGGAGTTTCATGTAAGCCCATATGTTTCATTTTAGCAACCAAAGAGTTGCGAAACTAAAAATTGAATGTGTGCGCCTGGACTTTAAGTTGCCTGCTTTTATTTAACTTGCGATTTTTAAGCCCTATGGTGAGAATTAACTTTAATTAAAATCGCTGTATTTAAAAGCATCCTTGTAATTGAAAGGAAGCCAAAAGAGAATCAAAGATTAAAAATCACTTTCGTGTGAAAGCTTCGTGTATTGCTTGAACCCACACGTCACCATAAACAATAAAATAAAATTGTATTTATTAGTGTTAACTTCGCACGAACAATAGATAGCTTACTTAAATAATTAATTTAGAAGTTCAACTGTTAAGTTACTTGCTTATCTATTGATTTCAGAAATTTTCAGTTTTCGGGCAAGATGCTAATACGCTATTCACACCAAATCAAAATCTAGATTTCGAGCAAAATTCTCAAAATCTCATCCAAATCTACTAGATTTCCCATACATTTTCAGATTTCCAAATCTACTAGATTACGACAAAATCTCCTCAAAATCTACTTTCAAACACAAGATTGTCAAAACAAACAAACCTTTAGAAATGTTCTGCTTTGTCAGCAAATTGTCAGCAAGAGAAGAGGTAGATAAAAAGCAGATAATGGAGTCGAGTCTCGAGTGACTATTTGAAATTTGAATTGTGGGGAGAGAAGGAGAGAAGATAAATTATATCCGAGAAAGCAGGATAAATGGACAGAAACGTCAAATGAAATCCTGGTTCTGTTCAGTGTGAACGCTTCGATGAGATTTCGTAATCTTGTTGCTGAAATCCGAGATTTTAGTTCGGTGTGAAAAGCCTATAAGTGGCCTGGGGTTTTGTTTGAAAAGAAAAATATTTTTCATTAAGAATTGCCCATGTAGGACTTGAATAATAAAAATACATCTCCTGAAATTCAGCAGTCAGGAAATTTTTGACGTTTCGGGCCGTTGTTCCCGACTTTGAAGTTCTGGAGCTATCCTTTCATTCAAAATTCAAATTTAAAAGAAGGAAAAATCATCTTTCTCGGCCAGTGGCTTGCTTTCAAATGAATTTTATTTCTTTTCGCCCGTTTTGATATATTTATTATTCATTATGAATTCTCTGGATAACACTCCTTTGCGCTACAAGAACCGGTCGTCCATGCAAAATTTTTTTAGTAAAAATCAAAGCAAAAGCAACCATGGCCAGAATACGCCTTTGATGTCCCATGCCCATGGGCACTATAGAAAATTTAGAGAAACAAATAATAGTTATGATGTGTTTCCTGTTGTAAAAACCCCGCCAGCCAAACGTTTCTCAAAGGTGGTGAATCCATTTGAAGCCGCTCTAACCGAACGCCTCCATTTGCCAATTATAGGAAGGTATTTATATATATTTGTTCTGTTGTGTTCGTTTATAAAAATAAATCCATTTTTAGTCCAACTTTATTCCAGCGTCCGCCAACGCCACAACATTCATCCACTCAATTTGCTTGGACTATCGATGATGTGTCTTCTTTGCAACCAGCTAATGTAGAGCCGCATGAAACGCAATTCCACGACTCACCAGACCCGGAATTTGAAGCCAAAGCTCAGTCAGCTATAAGTTCCTTTTTCAAAGAACAACAAATTGTTCCTAGTCCAATTGACTGCCCGTTGCGAACCCAACGCATTATTCTCTCCGAAATCACTGGCAACACACCGATTTCTAAGCCAGGTCGTCGAATACGGGATAATGTTGCGCAAACAGTTCTTTCACTTCCACCAACACTGCCCAAGGACTTGGAGGCTGCATTGGCTCCGTACTTCATGTTCACCGAATGCCAGCAGAGCACAAGCAATCTGGCGGACACTTCCATCAGTGCCATTGAGTACGATCTCCGAGATGCATCTCTAAGACGCAAGCTATTCGACTACCAAAGTGTTGCGTGCATGGAGGATGAAACCTTCGCCTTCGGTAGAGTAGAAAGTTGTCAGCTAACTGCAGGCAGTCCCCCACCGCAGTCTCCAGATGTGCTCATAACTAAAGCTGCCAAATTTGACGACACATTTTTCAAATCGAGAATGTCCGATCCTATGGACAAGAGTTCTTTTGGATCTCTCTCGCCAATTGCCCAGACATCTTCGCCACAAGACTTAAAATGCAGGTCACGAATAAAATTTCAAAAGAATGAGGCTGAATCAACATTCCACCCTTCTAACATATACGAGAACTATAGATGTCCCAAAGTGGAGGATTTTGCCAGTCCTCTTGCCACTAAGTCGCCAATGTATATATTCACCACTCCCGAACGGAACGCGAATTATCAAAGCTCTTCGCCTTATCGAGAGAGTGAAAAGAGCGACTCTGCATTCAGCATCAAAATCAGCGGATTGCTTGTCGACACCACAAAGAGATCACGAGCATCTGCCGAACTCGACTTGTTTGCTGACGAAACACAAGACGTCGACGAAGACGAAATGCAAGTCAGTCAATTATCTGCCATAAGCAATATCTCCTCCGAATCCGACACTCCTCGTAGTAAACGGCGGTCAACAAGTAGGAAAAACCTTTCCCAGTCATTCACAAACCAGCGCATTCCGAATGACTGCGATGTTGACAATCCACAGAATCATGACCAGAATGATTCGTTGGAAGTAAAAACAATATTTGTTCCGACACATCAGAGTATCGATATAAATACGAAAACCTATTTAACATCATCAGAGAATTCGGTACTGTATCGCACGGACAGCGGATTCAATGAGATGACTACCAGCAACAGTACACAGTTTGATGGAAAGCCACATTTTCAACTATCGGGAGAGGAGGAAAAGACTGCCAATGAAAACGGTTGTGATGCGGATGTTAGTATGATATGCTGCTCAACGCCATCCAAGCACTGCCCCATCCCTTAATGGTGCATGCAATGCTAGATAATTAAGTTTTAGAATAATAATTCAATTTTTGTTGCAGTTAGCATAATTATTATGTAACATAAGTTTCTATCGATTCTAGACCATTTTAATTTTTGAATTATTATAATTAATTATTGCAATATCCAATTGAATTTTAACGAGTGTCATACATTATTCTTTTAAGACATAACAAATTTTACTGCTGACCCAATCAGTTTCCTTTCGGTTGCAGGTAGATAATAAATTGGGATTTAATTATTAAAATACATGGATCATGCGTTTTATTTTTACACAAAATGGACTGAATTAGTAAGACAAAATGGGGTGAAACATTAACATGTTCCAAAACAAATATGAATATGGTTACCATTTCAAACACCCGCTTTGAACTTATGAACTGAACTTTTTCGTCTATGTGTTTGTATTAAGACTAAGAATTTTTATTTTCCAATTTGTTTTATATACAATTTGACTTAAAACTAACTTATTACTAAATTAAATCATATTGGCTCAAGAATAGTGGTCCAACGTTCTTTTGTTGGCTTTACATAATGGTATTCGCTTACAATATCATATCAATGTTTTCTTAATCTAATTCATGATTTTTTAATATAACATAAGCAGTATAATAATTTTTGATGAGTGAGACTTTTATGCCCTGTAGTCTGTAGTAGTACTGATTGTTGTTCTTCTCGTTATGTTTGTATATTCTGCTCCGCTTAATTTTTTTTTTCCGTCGCCTTTCTTTGTGAATCGAAATCTTGATTATATCATCCCTTCTGCGGTACCTAGATTATTTTTGATTATTACCCAAATCGGACTTCCAAGTCAAAAGTAATTTCCCTTGAACCAAACATTTTTTTAAACTAATTGTAAAGTGATGCAACGTTCATTATACATATTATAAACAAGTTTTGCATTAAAAAAAATTGAACTCGAGATTTTTACAAAAGTTGACATTTAGATTAGAGAACACGAAAAAAACTGGGTCCCACAATTCCGTCTGTCTGTCTGCATACCTTAACCTTTATGTCTGTTCTGTAACTTGACCTATAGCCAAACTTGGTATTTAAGTGAAAGCTCAAATGACCTAACTCCAAGGTGATTTTCGCAAAGGTACGACAGTGGTCTCATCAGTTAGATGCTGCCGTACTCTTCTAAGACGCAAAGACGCAAATATTGGTCGATGTTTACCGACTCTTATAAAATTTACAGCATTATTTTCGTATCTTCCTTTATTTTTAAAGTTTTTCGGTGATTCCATAGAGGAGAAATTGAACCTTTTACTTGCGATATAGGTACTATAGGGCAAGTTTTGCATTTGGAAAAAAAATCGAGCACGATATTTTGATCAACTTTACAATGATCGAGAACTGACATCCCAAATTTTGTTCTTGAGACATTTTAAAGAAATTTTTTATATAAAAAATTACTTCAATAATAAAACGATTTTTGAGCGTTGTTTGCATAAATTCATACTTTTCTGGAAATCAGACGGCAATTGTATGCATTTGAACATTTTTATCTCAATAAATCCATTTTTTATTTATAAAATGTATTTTAAACTCCAAAGTACATTTACATAAGAGCAAGTTCGTGCGATCCTGTCGTGCATTTTATTTTTAACTGAATTTCACCCTCGAAACACGGTTCGAATTTAATGTACTTTTTAGGAAATGCTTAAGACAAAATCCATATTTATGAAATTATTTTTCGAAATCAAAGTCTTATTTTTCCGGTCTATGTCCATAAATGTTAATTATCAAAACCTTAAAATTTATATACATATGTCTGTGTTTATACAATTTTTAAAATCCTAAGAAATTGTTAAAGCTATATATGTACATACATAATTATTTCATCTTTCCTTTTTTCATTATTTTCTAGCCAAAATAGTCAAAGTACTCGTAGACAACTCTCTTCGATATTTTGAATTTATTTCAGCACTTTTGAATATTCCAGACAAGCAACTTTAATAATCACAAAAAGATAAAGTTTAAACAAATTTATGTATATAAAAAATGAGCGATACGCCCATCTAAATTCTGCGTTCCTACGTTTAGTCAATTTAATAGCCAACTTGAATAACCGGCAAACAAAATTTATATAATCATTTCCCTTTTTATCAGTAGCGCATTATGCACTTCAAAGAAAACCCTCGAAAGCAGATAGACAGATTGTGTTCCCTTACCCTTACAGTTTTTTTTTAACTTTCAATCTCGTTTACAACGTTTAAGTCTAGGTTGTATTCCGGCACTGTTCACTGTTGTATATGAACAGGCACGTAATGTGAGTAACTTAATTATTATTCTATAGGTGTATAATTTGAAAACCATCAACTCTGGATTAAATACTATATCTTGTTAATATACCTGCCTGTTTTCCTCTTAAAGCTTATGGAGTGGGTCTGATTTTGTCAATTGTCGACTTGAGTTTTAGTGCATCAATTCTAGTAGTGACATACGATGATTTTTAAAATTGTGCTTCTTATTTTATGTGTTCAAATGAACAATTCCAGCGCTCATAGTGCAAGGGTTAAACGTATTGTTGGGGGTAAAGAGGCAGCTAAACCTCCCCCAGACGATCCAGTTGTCTTCACTAGAATGTACAATAGACACGCACGCGTAGAAGGATTCCGGAATTCCAGAACTGGAGTCTATACATTTTTAGGAATAAGGTTTGCACATCCGCCAGTAGGTCCAAACCGGTTCTCTAGACCAAGGTATCGTAGATTAGAAGGTGATATCAATGCAACAAGGCACGGACCAGCTTGCCCACAACCACACCATGAGAAACAAAATTTTGTCGTGGGAAATGAAGATTGTCTTCTCCTTAATGTATACACACCGCAGATGCCTGATGAAACTACGGGCCTCCCAGTCTTAGTGTGGATTCACCCAGGAGCATTTCGTTATGGCTCTGCAGCTCAATATGATGCGGAGCCTATAGCGCAGAGTGGGATGATAATTGTTCCCATTCAATATAGGCTCGGGACGTTGGGAATCATTGGCGATGGAAGTAAAGAGTTCAATGGAAACCTTGCTTTGTTCGATATGACGGCCGCCTTGAGATGGGTAAAAGAGTACATAGCATTTTTTGGAGGAGATCCTAAGCAGATTAAACTTATTGGTCACGGATCAGGGGCAGCAAGCGCTATGTTCTTGTCAATGTCACCCCGTAGTGATTCAATTACAGGCGTGGTTGCAATGTCAGGCTCTGCTCTATCCCAATATGCTAAAGATGAAGAGCCAATGAAGTCGATGCAAGAGATTGCTAAAATAAATAAATGTCCAACAACAAATGAAACCGAAATTGTTTCATGCCTGAGAAAGGTATTTTCCAAAAACAAAATTGAACTTCAAACTGATAGTTTGTATGTTTGTTATTGCAGAAAAGTGCCGAGGATATTGTAATGAAAGATTCTCAAGTGCAAACAGAACGACTTCATGAAGGTGCGATTATTAAGAAAATATCTGGATGCATTGGATTTAACCCACATGTTGAGCAGCCTGACGATGGAAGGGGCCTCCCAGGAATTATTACCGACAAGCCGGAAACCTTAATTTCTAAAGGAAATTTTTCAAAAATACCTCTTCTGATTGGTGTTTCTAAACAAGAAACGGCAAACGCCATAAATCTTAATTCTAGCATAGATATTCGAAACTCGGCCGAGGCTATTTTAAATTATCTGGTAGATACTTTACCCAGCTTAAAATCGTTTCTTCGTGTAGATGAATTAACTGGAGCCGTTTTAAAACCGATTTTACCAGGTGCTGAAGCTTTTAATTTAGGATTAACTGATATACTCAAAGTTCCCGAATCCCTCGATGCTCTCCAAGTGATTTCCAAGGTTATCTCATTTCACTTTTGTTAATTTTTTTAAAGCACGCAATTTTTTTTATATTTACATATGCAGGTTACCGAACTTACAACTGACGCTCTATTTAACCTGCCCGCTGTTTTAACCGCCCAGGTATGGGCAAAGACAGCATCTGCTTATCTTTACAGCTTTGAGTATGAAGGCTCAACTTCAAAGGGTGTCAATTTTCTGCGTGGACTTCCAATTGTTGCTTCGCAAACTGATGTGCCGTCTATCGGTCACGGCGATGAGCTTGGCTATATGTTCAACGCGAATGACATCGAAGGCAATCCACTACCAAATACACGTCTAACTAAACCCGAAGATATTCAAGTTCGAAAAAATTTGTTATCTATTCTGACTAAATTTGCCAAACCGAGTATTGGCGATTTATCTTCTGTTTTTAAAAGTGTAATCGATGGAGGAGATGGTACCCCTTTTATAAGAATAGACACGAACCTGAAGGTCGTCCCAGATTTTCGCGTTTGTGAACTGCTGCTGTGGGGCGCTCCATTAAAGCCATTACAAACGACAACATGTAAAGATATTGTGAACACCATAGATTCGATTACAAATATCCTGAGTAATGTTACAACAGGTCTGACCGATAAGGTTCAGTTAAATGGTGGTCGCGTTGGGTTGGTATTTAACGTCAGTGGTTTACTTGGATAAGATTTGTATTTTATATCAAACAGCACCCTTTAATTAGAGGTGCAGATCTCTTAGATAGTATAGACCCCAAGAACAAAAAATTGGAAATAAATGAAAAGTTTTGTAAGCAGCGCATTCTCATTTAGTCTTTTTTTTTCTGTTCGAATTCTTGATACATTGATTGAAATCTATCATATGAGTTGACACTGATACTCATATTAAATTGTTCAGACAATATTCTAAGTTAAAATAAAATGCATGTAGAAATTTTTCGTTAAAAAATTTGAAACGTGAATGATGCTCGAAAGTTTCTCTTAGAATTTATTGTTATTGGGATTATTTTTTTCAAGAGAATTTGGCTGATATTTCATTGGATTTCAAGTGAAAGTTTGAGGTTTGGGACTTATTTTCGGGCAATACAATAAAATCAGCTTCGTGAATCGCGAAAAGTTCCAAGTTATATTTTTTTTTTCAATTATGATAGATATTTAGCATTTAACAGCTTAGGACCGGTTTATATGGAGGCAACCATATGCCGCGAGAACCAAAAATCAAAAGAATCCATACAAATATCCATGTTGTGTCTACTTTTGAGGGGTCATTTTGTACCTGATACAGAAAATAGAGTCATCTTCGCGTCATAGGGACTATAACCTTAATGCCAGGGGAACAAAACTTATAGAAAGGTAGAACAATTTTATGACCGCAATTAGGTGTTAGCTTTTTAGTATTCAAAAGCTTGATGTTAAAAGAAGATACTTTTGTGGCATGCTAATAATAAAAAATTAATTAATAACCTTTTATATATACAATAGGCTAAGCGAAAATGTTGTGGTACTATTTTCTCGAAACGTATTCAACCGATATCGATAAATCTAATATGGTTCGAACCCATAGTCTCGGAGGTGTCCAGAATTACACTTTTACACACTGTAGGTTATTTTAGTTAAGTAACATTTTACGCTGCTGATAGCTGTGTTCATTTGAATATTAAATATACAAACTAAAAAAATGCTTATTGCTTTAAATTCCAAAAATAGCATTTTATTGTAAATATACGTACATATGTATGTAGTTTCGGTCCACAGGATCACAAACAAAATGGTTATTTAAAAATGGTCGAAACAGAATGAGGCTGTATAAGTATTATCTTTGATTTTCGTAGGAGTTGTGGCAACACTAAGCGAACGTACACGAAGACAGTGCACTTACAAACGGCACGAAACACCCTGAGGACAACAAAGTCAAACGACTAGATTAATATAATTTACATTGCGTTCCTGCTGTAAATTTTATTTTTGTTGATAATCATCGACTAACATATTGCGTCTTAGAAGGGTACGACAGCATCTAACTGATGAGCCCAACTGTCGTACCTGGGCGAAACGCATTTGGACTAGAGGTCACAATAAGCTTTCAATTGATTCATTCAATATAGTCCACGAAAAACAAAAAAACAAAAACTATAAGAATTTTTTTTAATTGTTTTAACTTCTTCTTCTTAAAGTCAGACGACTATTATTTATTCTTGACAAGTATAATACATACATATGTATATGTACATATACATATTTACATATATTGAAATTTTTTTTTTAAAACCATGACTCCCTAGGTTAAGGTAAAATTGTATATACATATGTAAAAGGGTAAGTATAGGCAGCGTCTCTATATAAACCAATCACAAAGTGGCTCGCCAAAAACAAAATAAACACAGAAGTTTTTGATATTTAAAACACGGAAACACACAAACCAAATGAGCAAACAATCATCAAGAAGTAAGACATTCCGCAATTCTTCATTTATCATGTGAATAACCAGTTTTGATCAAAAATCCACAAGTGTCAAAGCCTAGTGTTTTTTAATTAATATAAATTTAAATAAACAAATAAAAGTCAACAAAATACTGCATATCATTTTTTTTTTCAGATAAGCATGTATGGTCTAATAACACCAAAAGAAGCACTGTCCTACCAATATACAAATCAATGGAAACTGGCCATGGAAGGAGAGCACCGATCATTAAAAGATCGAAAATCGCTAATCTGTAAGGAAATAAAATATAAGTGACACAACATCATATAATATGATGTTATAAATCGCTATAAACCACGATAAGTGATGAAAAGATATTCTGCAGATACAGATGAAGGTATTCAACAAATGCGAAGTATTCCGCATAGAGTATATATATTAACCAGTGTTGCGACAAGGAGGAAAAAGCCCTTAATGCAAACATATATGTAAGTTGACCCATGCATTTTAAATGGGGCCAGCACAGCTTTGTTGAAATCTTATGGATTTAGAAAAGTAGTCAGCTTTCTGTGATAGTTTGGAATGTTGGGTTATGCTACGAATGAATGAATTCGCATCATAAGTGCCGAAAGAAATCAGAAAAAGATATTTAAATGGTATTTATAACACAATTGATTAAAGTTTTGATCATTGTGAATTGATAGAAAATTAAAAATTATAATCGACTAGTTCATTTATTCTTTTAATTGCATATGCTAAATTGGTGGTCTTTTGTAGAAATTTAAAAATATCAAACGGAAATTACCAATTGAAACTTATAGACAGATAACAATGAAAACTAAAAGTTTATGTAACACTATTTTGTTTTTGTTTTTATAGTTTGCAAACATTCAAGGGGTTAATGCTATCCTTATAATGTTTTATATAGTAACACAGTTTATATAAAGTGGATGGGATTTAAAAAAAAACACTAAATAAAAGAAAAGCTGATTAAAAAGAGTATGGTTTGATTTTTTTTATTTTTTAGATATAAATTTATATATAAATGTATTTCTTATACAAATATATATTAATTTTTAAATAAAATGTATGAGCTTATATGTGATTTATATACGTTTTTACCTTAATGAGCGCGGGCTTTTGGATTTTGTTGGCATCCATAACTTTACTATAATGATGTTCTTATTTTATTAACTGAACAAAAAACTAGACAAATATTATTTTGTTTGTTAAATTAATGTTAGACACACAAAAGCTCTTATTTAGAAGAACGTTATAACATAAATGTATAAGACGCGCACTAGAAAATCACGTTGTTGCATTAATATTTTCGGTGTTGTTCTCATGGAAATTGGCTCCGTTTACAATAAAAGATGTACCCAACCCATAAAGGTGGCCACAGTATTTAGCGTTGTCAATATTATCCTCGAAAAACATCTACGGAAATAGAAAAAGATAAACAAAAAAAAAAAATGAACTATGAAGATTCGATATTAAAATTATATCTCTTTTGATGGTGATGGTGCCTTTTTTGAATGCGGTTAGTATTATGGGGATAGTAAAATTACAAATGAAAATCGAAAACAAAAAAAAAAACAAAGTTATTGTGTTCATTTTGTTTAATTTAATAAATTCATTATTAATTCCAAAATTCAAATGAACAAACAACAATAAGAATGTAAATGTATAATAAAAAAACAACAATGTAGGTGAATATTCAAATTTCACCAGTAACAACAAAATAAAACTCAAAATTTTCAAAATGAGGAAAAAAAAGAAAGAAATAAAAATGGTCAAAGAAATGAGGAAGTTAGTTGAAATAAAAAATATGATGATCTTTCATTTTTATGCTTCGAAAACAAAAGAATTAAATTCAATTGCATGGTCAAGGTATGGTGGGGTGAGTTCAATATTAAAGTTTTTATCATTTGATGATAGTTTTTGTACCTCTCGCATTTTAAAGAATGCCATTCCAGTCAAAAGCGCATCAGACCCGGCTTGATGCTGCGGTCCGACGCGACGAAGCTCCAACTGATCGGCTACTTCTTGCAGGCCACCTTTAAGATTCTTGCAAGATTTCATCAGATATTTGATGTCGTAAATGTTTGGGAAATACAGGCGTAGCAGTTCAAAAAATTCGCTTTCATCAGCTGGCAAATTCTGGTCTGTTAATAACTTGAGCAGATATCCAAAATCATAGCCAGAATGGAAGCATAGCCACTTGATGTTGTCCACCAAAACAATGCCCGATGACATCAGTAGTTCGGCAAAATCTAACGGATCAATTCCATCTTCTTCGTGCTTCTTGAATTGAATACCAGAGTTCTGCAACAAATCGATTGAGTCCTGTGCGTACATGTCTTCCCTATAATAGTAACGTTAATGTTTGCAAGCAAATATATTTTGTTTAATAAAAAGTAAAGAACTTACGAAAGGTTAAATTTAAAATTGAACTGCCATGTCGAATAACCTGGAGGAGTTTTACCCTCGTCATCCATAAAGGTCAGACCTAGTTGGATGATACGCAGTAGGTCCACGTTGCACCTAAGAAGCTGATAATGGTAGTCGGCTGTAGATCTGAATTCCCCTACCGGTCGTGCAACAACTCCAGGAAACTCGGTGTCCATGGCTACATAGTGGTACTTTTGCACCACCTTCCGGATAGTACGGAATTCATCCTCGAGGTTGTGCTTCCAAACGTCCCGGATGCCGCATTCTTCGTTGCTGGGTATACTGACCGTGTGCGATGAATGTCCACCGCCACCACTTATTGCTGAAGGCATTGCCTAAAAAATATATTACAAGAGAGATGTCATGGCAAGGAGCACGTCTTTCAATTCAATTATCGATAAGCTTTCCAAGATTTCGTGCTGGGGCAGTGTATATTATATTAATAAAGTAAGTTGTAGTTTTGTTCGCAAAAATTGAATTTGTAATTACTTAAAAAGAGAATTTTATGAGGAAGAGGTAATGATCGATAGCCAATTGGTAAATAATAACACAGAACAAACCAAAAATTGCAGGTATCTTTACGAAAATAAAACATCCGAACGTGATAGGTGGGTGGAGGGCATAAAATTAAAAGAATATATTTGTGTAAAATCGTTTTTGAAAAGGAACCGTATCGGGAGCGAAAGAACAACAACAAATCAAAAGCGATACAAAATATTTACTTACATCAGTTGTTGAATTAGTGGTTACTTCACTGGCTTCAGCCACGGTGCTGTCAGCCGATGTGTATTCAGTTTCTTTTTTTTGTTTGATTGAATTTTGTACAAATTCCTAAAGAGGAATTCAAATCAAATTTTTTTACGCTCTATTGATAGGGTGCGCGCTTGAAGTGATATAATTTTTTAATTATTATTTTATATATTTTCCAAATATCCAGTTTTGGTTTATGAACTGAGCAGTTAGTTTGCTAACAATGCATTGGGTCTTTTATTCCTGTTGTCGCGTCGAAAGAAATTACAAAATGCAACTTTTTTAACAAATGTTACGAAGAGATAAGTAGAATTCTTTATTAAAAGCTTACGAAAAATCAAGAAGGCATTGTTTTATTCTTTTTATTTGTTCTTACCCATTTCATAGTTGTTAGTTATTGAAGAAGTTCCGTATCTTCTTTAATATTATTAAGTTTGTTATTGCTGTTCATACAAACGAAACGTAATAAACAAAAAAACAAATATTCTGACATAAAGCCACCATAAAATATAAAATAATTTTCCAAAAATTTGTCTTTTGCTATTACTTCTCTTTTTTACGGTCTCGTATTCGGTGTATTTTTCTGTGTTGATTTTTGAGGGAGCGAACAGCAAAGCGAAACTGAACGTCAATTGTCAAATGAATTCGCCTCATTCAGCGGAGCGCGGTATAATCTTTGAGTATATATAATATGGAGGGCTCGTTTCTATTCCAAATGCGTGACTATCAAGGGGGCGCTACTCAAATTTGTGTAAGACAAAGTTATTGCCGAGTGCTTCATATCACATGTGACGGTGAACTATATGCGAGGAGAAGGTAAGCACAAATCGGAGGATACGGCTGTATCCTTAACTTACAGAAAGTGAGACAGCGACCCCTATCACAACTTCAAGTACTACAATGCATTAGGGATAGGACCGAGCCCTCCATATTATATATACTCAAACACCCATATTAATAAAAAACGCTTATTCCTTCTATAGTCCACTGTCTTACTAAACCATAGAATAGGAGTTTAGTCCTGGATTAAATATTTATATTAATAAAAACAAAATGTTCCCGGAATAGTAAAATGACGTTTACCAAAAATCCTTTTAAGAAAATCTTCTACAAAAGTAAGCAATCTCTTTTTTTATATTCTGTGGCTACCTAAATTGATTGTCAATCGCTTGTGTCTGACTGTGGACATTTCTATTTCTTATTCCTTCGCTAAACCACCTACTTCGGTGGTTTAACTTAATCATAATAAGTAAACGTCACTTAACAGAAAATTTGTTTTATTAATGAAATTTCGCATAGGGATGTTCATGGAAAAAAAACATCGATGTTTTATTCGATGTGATACATCGTAACCTTACATCGATGTTTCCCGATGCATCGCATAAAAACATCGATGTTTTCGATGTATCGAATGAAAAAATAAAATATTTTTTTTTATGTTTTATTCAAAATAAGATTTTATAATTTTATATTACATAAGTTTCATTATAAAGCAATCTTAGGGATTAGAAAGGAAAACATTAAAAACCATATTAGGTGCGTTTTATTATTCACAAATCTATCTGGATCCGGATCTGGATCTTCCCTTGAAAATAAAACGATACGGATCTTAGTGACAGAAGTGTTATAAGTCCGTCTCTTTTTATCCTTGGGTTTGTAAATTTTCAATTATTTCTTGTCTTTTTTCTTTACACTATAGATTACACTACCTTATCATAAAAGTCATCTACTCGCCAGTGTAATAACTCATTTTTGGATCTTTGAAATAGATCCCGATAGAAAACAGGATGCCAAATTGTTTTTGTAATACATGTTAAAACTTAATCCAGATAGATTTACGAATAATAAAACGCACCTATTATTAACGAATTTTAAAACAAGTTTTGTCTCAAAGCATGTTTAGTGAATGCTTGAAGTTGCATATTTTCCCAAACTTGGCACTATTATCGAAAGATTTGACATCTAGAAGACACAATCTTAAATTAAATTTCGGTTTAATTTAATTATAATATGGGCGTTATTATTTTGAAATTAAAAATCCCAATACTTTTGTTCTAAGCTTTGCATAAATAAAATTTTATTTACGCGCTTTCCTTGAATCCTATTACGTTGCTGGTGAAGCTTTTGAAAAAAGTCTTTCTGATGGCACTGAGCTTGCTACCAAAGTCAAGTATTTGTACGCAATTTTGTAAAGTTTTGGGAATTGTTGTTTGTAATCGGACCTATTTCCAAAAGGTTTTCACTGAGACGACCAATAGGTGCCCTCAAGTACCCGGAAAGCTCATCACAAACGCTTTCTTCATTTTTGTTGGTTGTCCAGTTTTTGTGAATTAGTTTGTGATGGTCACTCCAAAGGCTGAAATCTTCGGATATTTTGTCCGAACTATCAGATTCAGATTCCATTTGCTCTCCATTTAGTAGATCTTTCTTCATTAATTCTTTAATTTTTTGAATAGCTTGAGCACAAGCTAGCCGGTCTTCAAAATGAAGTTTTTTGAACCGCGGATCCAGCAAGGTGGCGATAGCTAATGATGAAACTTATTCTATGAGGCGCATCCGTTTGTTGATTTTTGTCAGAATAAGCTTATGCACTTGCAGTACTAACGGTTTATCGATCACAAGCGATTCGGTTAGGTACTGTGACTGTAAGTTGTGAGTGTGTATTGTACGATGCTTGCTTTATTCAATATGGATTGAATGAAATACACCATCACACTGATACTTAATTGAAAGAGAAGAGAGCATGTGAAATAAATTTAACTGTAGGTTTGGCACTTTGAGTGAGTTTTTTCAATGCTTGCTTCATTCGATGCATCGAATAAAAAAACATCGATGTATCGGTAAACATCGAAAGGGTGCGAAACATCGGATTTATTCGATACATCGAATAGTAAACATCGATGTTTTCGATGTATCGATGTTTTTTGAGCAACCCTAATTTCGCACTTAGTCCAGGACTTAACGATAAACCTCCACTAAACCATTTTTATTAATATGGGTGAAAGGGTATAATGCACAAATGCTAGTATCGTTTTGAAGATATCGCTAAGTCCCCCTTCACACGAGAAATAAATAAGTTGCAAACTTTGGGAATATAGTTTATTTTAAAAATTTTTTGTAGGAGAAATTTACAAATACAAATCAGAATGTGTTGTGATGTTTTTCATCGTTCATGCCAAATGTAGGCGGCATGTAAAGAGAACTTACGTACTTAAAGCGTAGTCCTATTAGCCGCGTTTTATTATCGCCCATGATCCATATAGATTAACCCTCAATAATAAAACGATACGGATCATAGTGACAGCCGTGTTGTATGTTGTATGCTTATGATTGTTGATTTTCAAATGTGTCTTGTCTTTTTTCTTTATCATTGGCTATAATAAAACGCGGCTACTGTAGTTTACACAACCTTACCATAAAAAGCCATCTACTCGCCAGAAAAAGAACTAATTTCTGGATCTTTAAAATAGATCCAGATACAGAACAGGATCCCAAATTGTTTTTGAAATACGTGTTAAAACTTAATCCAGATCCGGATCCACATAGATCCGTAGATAATAAAACGCACCTATTATCCACGGATCCGAATCCGGATCTGGATCAAGTTTTAACACGTATTTCAAAAACAATTTGGGATCCTGTTCTCTATCTGGATCCATTTCAAAGATCCAAAAATTAGGTCTTTCTCTGGCGAGTAGATGGCTTTTTATGGTAACGTAGTGTAAACTACAGTGTAAAGAAAGAAGACAACAAACATTTGAAAATCAACAAACATACGCAAAAGGGAAATGAGCATACAAGACAACTGTCAATTCCAATTCAATTTTGTTTTATTGAACATACTATTTACAATTTGGCTTATAACTACATAATAAGATACTACATTATGTATGAAAATTTACATTTGTTGGCTCATAGGAGGCCTAACTGTATACAGTGACTTAAGTTTAATTATTTTTATATAAAATTTACATGACAAAAAAAAAATTTAATTTAAAATGTTGGTTGACTGTATTGTCCTCAGGGTGTTCATTCCTGGTTGTCAGTGGTGATTTTTGTGGGTTGTGGGCAGGGATGGCGTTTTAGCCGCGGTGGTAGGCTGACCCAATGTCAGCGTAGAACGAGACTACTTCCTCGTTGTCCATGATTACGTTGTCATCCAGAGTTTCCATCACACTGAGGTACCTCGGCTCGGGATGTCGTGGTTCTGTGGTCATCCTTCTCATAAGCTGATTCGGGTGGTCGATGATGTTCCTCATTAATTTCTTCGTTGAATGAACTAGATATTTGTCCAGTGGGATTAAATTCGCTTCTGTGTAGAGATGCTCGTTCCTGTAGTGCTTCTGTCGTTGACGGTCGAAGTAGAGTCCAGTACAGATCCTCAGTATCTTCCTTTCGAATAGTTGAAGTTCCTTCATAGCTGTCTTCGAGATGGAAAACCAGACTGGGAAGGAGTAGCTGATCACTGGTCGCAGGAGCTGCTTGTAGATTAATATCTTTTTCGGTTGGCTAAGACCTGATCTTCTTTTCAGCAATGGGTGCAAATGGCTGAAGGCCCAGCTGGCCTTTTTCAGAACATTTCTTGAGTGCAGGTTGAACCTTACCAACTCGTTGAATTGCACTCCCAGGTACTTGACATTTGGCTTTGCCACTATGGAGGAACCGTCAGGTAGTTTTAGGGCCAGATTTCTACAAGACAACTGTCACTATGATCTGTATCGTTTTATTTTCAAGAGTTAATCTACATGGATCATTGGCTATAATAAAACGCGGCTAATAAAACGCACCTATTAAGTTCACACGAGTAAATTCAGGCCAATTTTTCTTTCAATATATCCATCGACTGATTTTAAAATTGTGCAGAAATTATCACTTTTTGGCAAACATTTTATTTCAAATACTAAATAAATTTTGTAGAATAATTGGCTCAACTTTCCTTTAAGGTAGCGCGAATTTTCACACGAGGATAGTTTTGTTCGGTAGATTAGCACTTTTTAATAACAAATATCACAATTTTAAAGTGAGGAAACATGTTCGCAGCAGCAATAAACATATGCCTAATCTCAAATTCTCAAACTTATAGAAATGCTCTTAACTTTTAACTATAGACACTCATACAATCACTTACAAATAGAATTATATAACTTCCTACATACATGATCTCATCTCTATTTATGTACCTACAATGTATCATCTTTTCAATTTAACATGAGCTGTAATAGTTTTTAACTTCACTTCTTTGTTGATCGTAGTCTAATAAAGATCATATTATTTTGTTTAAACTCTTGGTTGATTTCTTTTCTTTTTTGAACAAAGGTGGTACAAATCAGTACCTCCTCGAAACAAAACATTTATGAATATTTTTAATTAATTTTTAAAGTTCCATACAAATGCAATTTTTTTTTGTTTATTTTGACATCTCTCTTTGTGAGAGATTCGGGTTATTTTTGGGATATTATTGGGAATTTTTCCTTTTTTATTAATTTTGTAAGCAAATTATTTGTTGATTTAAAGGAAGTTTCTGAACCCACAGTAATTTTAAGTTAAAACACTGTTGATATTGGCACCTGCCTGGCGACTTTACATACCTTAAGCGGAGCAACGAAGTTGCGTGAGCGGGTGTGGCCACCGAAAAGGGGGTTAAGATCCTGAGAAGCCGCGAAGCGGGCCACCCACAATACTGTTAAGCTAAAAAAAACTGTTGACATAGCCGCCTGCCAGGAGCCTATTGCACCATCTTACAAAATTGTGATTACAAGCATTTTTTTTAACAAATTTGTAAAAATCGAGTTTTTTTCATATGTAATTTTTTTTAAACACAAATTTGTACTTGTAATTTGTAGTTGGTGCAATAGGCCCCAGGCGACTTTACATAATCCCCCGAAAAGGGAGTTAAAATCCTGAAAACCCGCGTATCAGGCCAACCACAGTACTTTTAAGCTAAGAAACTGTTGCCGATTTTACATACCCAAAGAGGTATTAAATATCGAAATCTGGCCACTTTCAGTACTGTTAGTCAAGAAAACACTAAAAAAAAAAAAAAAGTGAGGTTAAAACTGAAAAATAACACATTTTTTTTATTTAACTGTGTTTCCTCACTTTAATATTTTAAATCTGTTCTATTGAAACCACTATCTAACTGTAAAAAAAAATCAGTACTATATGCGCGCTACCTCAAAGGAAAGTCGCCCCCTTACAACTAACTGAGGATTTCTCGGAGTCGAAAAAATACAGACAGAAAGATTTAACTACAATTTAAAAGACGAAAACTAGTTATTTCAGAAAACGATGAAGCAAATAAACTCAATCAATTAATATCTTGTTGGATATAGTTGTCATATTGAATTTTGGTCCAAAAATACATGTAAGATGAACTGTTGAAATAAGAAAAACTGGGTATGGCCAATATCTTCACTAAGTCAACTGATGAATTCAACCTTATATTCACTACTTTTGTACAATGTTGTGTGTTGTCATTATTTATTTAATCGCTTGTAAATATAAAAAGGAAAGAAGTCAATAGATACGGTTCACATTAAAATACTGTTATGTTTCGAGTGTTGATACAGTAAAAATGTTAACAATAAGAAATGTATTTTTAAATTGCCTGGTATAATAAAAAGGTCCTTATTATTTTTTATTATTATAATTTTGTTTTAATTTATGAATGAGATTAGAGATATTCCAAATTATAACAGTTATAACATTCAATTGCCTATAAATCTAAACGAGTATTAACTAGCTCCCAGCCATTAAAAAATAAAAAAAAATGGGTGCTGGAAATATCACCTTTGGTGTGGCGGAGTGTATTGCGCCGTTGGAAAATAACATTAATTAAATTCATTAATTTTCAAAAATCAATATTCCGTTAGCATATTTTTGCTAACAACGCATATATTTACTACGACAACATTTACAAATGTATAATAATATATAATAATTTAGGCAATTCTGGCAATAAATATTTGAAAAGACTTACGCTGCAAATTTTTAACCGGCAATATAGATGTGGGAGAGGGAAGAAATCAAAACGTTTTTTATTTTTTATTTTAAGTTTATAGTTTTTAATTTTATTATTTCAATTCATAAAATAGTTAGCAAAAAAAATTGTTTTAATTAGAAGATAGATTTAATTTAAATTTAAGGGAAAAAAGTACAATTATTAAAATTTAATATATTCGGGAAAAAAACTTGGCATTAACTTTTCTTAAAAATCTTTCTTTACACTTATCTCAGCTTCTTTACTCTCACTTGACTCAACACCGAATGCTCTCTACCATAAGCTTCAATTTAAGTATAAGTAAAATTATATAAACCAAAAATGGGTAAAGAACATGCGTAGGGTAAATAATGTATGTTTGTTAAATTAATGTTGGATAATAGTTTATGTGATCCTACACTCGGCCATCCTTCTTTTCGGCTGTCTCAGACGAACAGTTGGTTCACATCTTTTCTCAAAACTTGTCTAGATATCAATCTCAGCATCAAAATCACTGTCATTTTGATCTTCATCATTTTCAGAACAATTTTCATCTCGCCAAGGCTTCATAAAATCAGCTGACGTTGACGTTGAGTTTGGACCTTCATGTACTCCAATTTTTTTCACATCGTAACGATCATTCCTTTTAACTTTGATGATCTCGTATGGTCCCAAGTATGATGGAAAAATTTTCGTTCCTGGAGCAAATTGAGTTTTTTTAATCGCCACCAGATCATGAAGACTATATTTTGTAGCTGGTTTCCTCTTTTGGTTAAATGCTTTGCGATTTTCTTCCTGGACCTTCTCTATCTGTTCCTTCGCTTGACTTCGCATATCTTTACGTTCTTCCTCAAATTCACCGATTAGCAATTCTTCCATGATTTTTTTTATGTCCATAGTTTCAACACCTTTCATTGGAACTCCAAACATAAGTTCGAATGGGGTTCTATTCGTACTTCTATTAGTTGTTGAGTTGATAATTCGCTGTAGCCTTGCGGTGTGCTTAAACCATTTATCTGGAGCCTCAACCGACAGCTTAGACAATATTTCGACGATAGATCTGTTGATTCGTTCAACTTGGCCATTGCCTCGAGGAACGCCTGTAGTGACCAGAGAATGTTTTATGTGTCTCTCTTCGCAGTACTCCTTAAACGCATTGGATGTAAAAGCTGACCCTTTATCCGTTACTATACGTGCTGGATCACCAAATGTATCACTCTGCAACATCAGCTTCTTTACCACTTCATCAGCTCCAGTCGACTTCACGGGAAAAATCCATGTGAATTTGGAAAACGCA
Source organism: Philhelius festivus (assembly GCA_963931855.1). NCBI lineage: Eukaryota > Metazoa > Arthropoda > Insecta > Diptera > Syrphidae > Philhelius > Philhelius festivus. Next base: position 108,915,858 of record OZ007557.1, read on the forward strand.
TCTACTATCACGAGCAAGTGTTTATAACTTTTTGCTGTTGATTGAAGTGGACCAAAATGATGATATGGTATGTATTAAGTGGAACATCAAACTTCTCGATAGGATTTAACAAACACTCTTGCCTTCCACTTTTTCGTGACGATAGGATGCAAGGAATACAATTTGCAATAACCTGCTTAATCTTCACTGACATCTTTGGAATACAAAAATCTTTGTTTGCCAACACTTCAATTTTCCTGGCATTAATATGACCCTGTTCGTGAATATTCCTCAGCACCTCCTTTTGTAGACCCTTTGGTACAACTAATGAGTAATCTCCCTCAACGAATTTGTATAAAACACCGCTTCTCATAACGAAATTTTCATATTCTTCCTTCTCAAGGATCTTAGAAACTAACACGCAAAACTCTTCCGTTTGCTGAGCTTTTCTAATTTGATGTAAAACACCATCCTCTATCCTCATAACGGCTGGATAACGACTTAACGCATCGACGTGTCTCATAGATGATCCGGCCCTGTGTAGAACTTCGCAATCAAAATCCTGCAGGAACAATGCCCACCTGGCAACACGCGAACAGAGATCTCTTTTCTTCATCGTCGATGTAAAAGCTTTGCAGTCTGTATATATTTTGAACTTTAAGCCCAAAAGATACACCCTTAACTTTATCAAACACTTAATGATCGCTAACACTTCCTGCTCATAACTTGTGTAATTGGATTCTGTTTCTGATGATTTGTAACTAATGTAAAAGACTGGATGAAGCAAATTATCATCGTGCCGCTGCAGCAGAACACCTACGAACCCTACTTTACTTGCATCAGTATGCAATTCCGTTTCTAAATGTGGGCTAAAAAGTTTTAACACTGGGTTTTTACAAAGTACTTCTTTTAGGCTTTCAAAAGCTAGAATTTGATCTGGGCCAAAACAAAATTTAACATTTTTCCGAAGTAAATCTGACAATGGCTTAGCAATAATGGCATATCCTTCAATAAAACGTCTGAAAAATCCCGTAAGTCCTAGGAACGACTGTATCTTCTTAACGGTATTTGGTCTGGGAAAGTTTCGAACAGCTTGGATTTTTTCCTTTGACGGCCTCATAGCTCCATTTTCAATAATATGACCAAGAAATTCTATTTTTGGACTTAAAAATTTGCATTTTTTCCAATTGATAACAAGTCCATTTTCCGCAGCAACTTCAAGAACCAACTTTAACCTTTCAAAACATTCTAAATCATTCTTAGCTCTAATGACAATGTCATCTAAATAAATGTGAAGCCATCCTAACCAATTTCTCGAATACAGAATTCACAAACCTCTGAAAGACCGAAGGAGAGTTACATAGTCCAAAAGGAGCTTTCAAAAATTCGTACTGTCCGTCGGGGGTTACAAAAGCAGTGTATTTTTGACTTTCTTTATCGATCTCGACATGAAAAAAACCGTTCTTAAAATCTAGAACTGTAAAGCAAAAACCATCTGCTAACTCTTCCAGAATTTCTTCTATTATGGGCAATGGATGCCGATCCTTAATAATCTTTGCATTGAGCAAACGATAGTCGATACAAATTCTATTTGTTCCGTCCTTCTTCTTAACTAAGTCTATAGGACTAGCATAATCCGAACTACTTGAACGAATTATACCTTCTTCCATCCAGTTTTGTATCTGCCTCTTTACATCTTCTCTCTCGTTCACAGGTAATCTTCTAGGCTTTTGGTAAACTGGTCTATCATCAGACAGGACTATTCTCATCTTAACCTGGGACTCATCATTTGGCTTCTTTGGAGTATATTTTTTTACAAGTTCGACTACATCGTTACGTATCTTTGTGTCCATAATATGCTCAACATTATGTAGTACATCCATAACCTCAAAGTCCTTTTTCTTATCAAGCATCTCGACAACATCTATTCTTGAAATATCATTTTCTTCTAGATCGACTGCGACAGGTCGTAAACTTAAGTTAATCTTGCCATTCTCAATAACTACTTTAGCCTTTTCCAAAAAATTTTGCCCCAAAATCATGCCGTCTGACATCCACTCAACTGGAACAATATGAAAACGAATTCTATGCATATGCTCCTCGATTAAAACCTCAATCGAACACGAACCATACGTTTTCTTTGCTTTTCCATCGCCAAACCCGTATAAACATTCTCCTATTCCGTCCATCTCAAACGCACCAACTTTTCTCCAAACGCTCTCCTTCATCAAGGACACATCAGCTCCAGTGTCCACCAAAACATCAAAGGATTTTCCAGCAATAACAACTCTTACACAGTAGTCCAATTTGTTTATTCTTTTAACGTTACCTTGGCTATTTCCTTGACTCTTATTATCCTTTCTAGGGCAATTTGTTGCAATGTGCCCAAATTCATTACAAGAGAAACACCTTGCACCTTTACTTTTGTTCGGACAAGCTTGCTGTTGGTGAGACATTGAACCACAATTGATACACCTTTTTTGATTTGAGATATTTTTAAAATTACTTGATGATGAAGACATCACACCTTGAGAATTATAGCTTTGATTCCTATAATTTGAACTTTGGCCCTTTATAGTTTCGTACACTAAAAACTTTTTCTTAAGTCCATCTAAAGTAGTTGCCTCATATAAAACCGTTTTATTTGCAGGACTGTCCGCAATACCCTGAATAATATAAGCAATCAGCGAAATATCATCAAACTGCCCCTTCATTGAAATTTGTTTCATAGAGTACATATACTCCAAAAACGATTCGTTTGGTTTCTTTCTACGGGATTGCAATGCTTTGTGTAAACTTATGCATGATGGTGTATCTTGAAACTCAGCATTTAAAAATTCTTTTAATTTGTCCCAACTGCAAATCCGATTTTTTGATTCGACTGCCAGTTTAGCAGCTCCTCGCAACAAACGTCTAGCATAAATATACTTTTGAATTTCGTTCCACTTGCAAACCGTTGCAATGTCTTCGAAATCTTTCAACCAAATTGTGAAATTTTTGCCTGATTCGCCAGTGAATTGATCAAGAGAATCCTCTACATCTTTGAACACAAAATGATTTGTTTCAGCCATATTGTCTTCAACCTCTCCCCTAACAACAACAACAACAAAAACTTCCTTAGCAATCTTATTCGTATTTCCAACTTTCACGTCTTGACTACTTTCCAGCAATAGTGCCTTTTCTCGTTCATCAAACTCAATGTCCTCGCTATTATTAACTTTTTTAGCTTGATTTTCTTCAGTGACTCCCTCTCCCTGAACATGTTTTGTAACCTTTAAATTTTCGTTAACAATAGCTTGAAATAACCTTTCGACTAATTCCTTTTTTAAATTATACCGATACGATAAATTTTTTTCTTTTAATAGTCTTTGCAGTTCTTTAGTGCTTAATTTATTTAATTCTTCCATTCAAATAAAATGCGCTTGTCTAGTAAAAGAAAATCGTGCATGCAAAATAATATAACTGACAAGTGCAAAAAAAATAAAATCTGTAAAGATTTTGAGATTAAATTTGATCTTAACAAATCATGTCTAAATTTCACTCAAATAAAACTTTTACTCAATTGTTTGCGTATAAGTAATATATTAAAGTTCTTTATGTCAAGCAATACAAAAAATGAAACGATCTCACCCGCTTTTTGAAATATCCCGTTCATTTGACTTACAGCTAAGATTTTTTTTTTGTACAGTTTGGAGCATGACTATTAATATATATATTTTTTAATTTGTTAGTTACACTTTTAGGTAAATTTGTTTTTAAAGCACTTTTAATATAGATTATACCTCTCTTTTCACTTAGTTTTTACTTTTCAGTATAACAGAATTATTGACATGTATAGCTTAAGGGGTTTCACACTTAGATATTTGATAGATATTTTTATTAAACTAATAACCCTTTTTCATATTTAAGGAATTATAAGTTTATTTTTTCGCGATTTGTCCAACACGGCACTGTAGTTCAGTAAAACACTTCTGATACCAATTGTGGGAGAGGGAAGAAATCAAAACGTTTTTTATTTTTTATTTTAAGTTTATAGTTTTTAATTTTATTATTTCAATTCATAAAATAGTTAGCAAAAAAAATTGTTTTAATTAGAAGATAGATTTAATTTAAATTTAAGGGAAAAAAGTACAATTATTAAAATTTAATATATTCGGGAAAAAAACTTGGCATTAACTTTTCTTAAAAATCTTTCTTTACACTTATCTCAGCTTCTTTACTCTCACTTGATTCAACACCGAATGCTCTCTACCATAAGCTTCAATTTAAGTATAAGTAAAATTATATAAACCAAAAATGGGTAAGGAACATGCGTAGGGTAAATAATGTATGTTTGTTAAATTAATGTTGGATAATAGTTTATGTGATCCTACATAGATACTACTTTACAATCTGGTAATTTAAAGACAGTTTATTTTTTTAACTTCAATCATTCTCTAACTACAAATTATATCGTGCAAAGGCTAAGAACCTAAACAAAGATACCTTCCGGGAAATTTATAAATTTTAAAGTTTTATATATAAAGAGAGTTGGCACGACAATAAAAGAATAGAATAGTTATTCGATAATTTAAACTTTAATAAAAAGCTAGATATAGTATTGTTCAAACATGAACATAGTACCTAAATATAGATAACCCCATGTGCATGAAAATAAATAAAGATAACACGGATCATCGTGAACATGCACTGACGGTTATATTAGATAAGCATAAAACCTAGATAAGAATACTCATAGAGATAAGAATAATGTAAATTCATCTGTAAATACATAGTATTTAAGGAAGATTGTGTTGTAAAATAAATTTAGTAATGATTTGGATTTACACCCGGATTGTTACTCAAACATGGTCCTTCGAGCCGGATCATTAGTAATGATTTGGATTTACACCCGGATTGTTACTCAAACATGGTTCTACGAGCCGGATCATTAGTAATGATTTGGAATTACACCCGGATTGTTACTCAAACATGGTCCTTCGAGCCGGATCATTAGTAATGATTTGGATTTACACCCGGATTGTTACTCAAACATGGTCCTTCGAGTATTTTTAAAAATTTTCCCCCACCAGTGGTAAGAGATTTTTAAAATAAACGAACTAGAATCATAATAGCCTTGTCAGAGCTACAAATACTGACATAAAATAAAAAAACATATAACATACAGTTATAATAGCCTTGTCAGAGCTACAAATACTGACATAAAATAAAAAACGTATAACATACAGTTATAATAGCCTTGTCAGAGCTACAAATACTGACATAAAATAAAAAACGTATAACATACAGTTATAATAGCCTTGTCAGAGCTACAAATACTGACATAAAATAAAAAAACATATAACATACAGTTATAATAGCCTTGTCAGAGCTACAAATACTGACATAAAATAAAAAACGTATAACATACAGTTATAATAGCCTTGTCAGAGCTACAAATACTGACATAAAATAAAAAAACATATAACATACAGTTATAATAGCCTTGTCAGAGCTACAAATACTGACATAAAATAAAAAACGTATAACATACAGTTATAATAGCCTTGTCAGAGCTACAAATACTGACATAAAATAAAAAAAACATATAACATACAGTTATAATAGCCTTGTCAGAGCTACAAATACTGACATAAAAATTAATACTCGTAACATACAGTTAAAATAGCGTGTCAGAGCTACAAATACTGACAAAGTTAAAGTCAAATCAGGAAAGTGAAGAAAGCGTTGTCAGAGCTAAAATACTGGCAAAGTGCAAACTTAAACAAGATAGTGAATAAGCGTTGTCAGAGCTTAAATACTGGCAGAGTGAAAATCAAATAAAAAAAGATACAAGCCTTACAACAAAAACAAGAGGTGTATTTGATGCCACAGCGAAAACACCCAACAGAAACACCCTCAATGACGTAATGTTGATTGGACCTAGACTACAAAACAATATTTTCGACATCATCATCAAATAGAGGCAATGGAAATATGTAGTTACGGCAGACAACATAGCTGAAGAACATCAAGAGTATCATCGAATATTCTGCAGAGTACAACCAGCAGACAAATTAAAAGAATATACAAGCAACTATAATAAACAGCAAGCATGAACTACTGAAGATTCAAAGGGACCTAGAACAGTTTAAGGAAGAAAACATTCACCATAAAGGGTTGGACTTTTACCACATATGCGGTCACTGCAGATTTATGTTAAGTAGCATATTGCTTGTTATTGTAGCAATTTATATCGTAAGGAGCATTATATTCAAAAAATTATTTTAGCACTTTCTGTTGGCCCGCAGAATGTTCAAACATGAACATAGTACCTAAATATAGATAACCCCATGTGCATGAAAATAAATAAAGATAACACGGATCATCGTGAACATGCACTGACGGTTATATTAGATAAGCATAAAACCTAGATAAGAATACTCATAGAGATAAGAATAATGTAAATTCATCTGTAAATACATAGTATTTAAGGAAGATTGTGTTGTAAAATAAATTTAGTAATGATTTGGATTTACACCCGGATTGTTACTCAAACATGGTCCTTCGAGCCGGATCATTAGTAATGACTTGGAATTACACCCGGATTGTTACTCAAACAAGTATGATGCTAAATTCGATTAAAATTAGCAAATTGGTTTTTAACCTAGTATCATACTAAACCAGTTTTAACATCGTATTAGTTGCACTAAAGTTTTGAGCGAATATTTTGATAATATAGAAACTCCCAAATACGCTTTGTGTAATGTTTCGTTTTCACATTGTAAAATCCCTTGTCGCTATAAGACGTGTATTTTATTGTTAGTACCTATACAGAATATGTACTCTGTTAATAATTATAAATTAAGTTCCGAATGTAGCCTGCAAGCAACTGTATATGGGCATATCTACAGAACTTTTAAACTTGTGATTTTGAAACTTTATTTTTTCAAATACTTCGCACACCGCTGAGACTTTGCGCACTTTTTATTGAACCTATCAGTATGTTGAATAAATAGTTGTGCATCGATTTTATCGCGGGCCGTTGAGGTAGGGTATATATACAGTATTATAAGAGCAGGACCCGAAATTTCATTTATTTGAATAATTACTCTAATTAAGGTTGATAATTTTAAAACTACAATAATTACTTTTGTGGCCCATTGTTTTTCTAGAAATCTGTAAGCATACAGTAAGATCAGAAGTAGAAAAGATCGATTTTAAGCCTTGCGAAAGATGTGCTATACATTTAAGTGCAAATTTCCATTCTTGCAGAAATTCGATCTCTGATTGAAAACATTTCTAGTCTCGAAAATTTATTGCGCACATACTTGATTCATGGCTTGATTTCTTCGTTTTTACTTGAGGAATAAAGATAATTAAAAATTATAGTGATATTCCTTGGGCCGTCTTCAAAAAAACAACGAAACATCGAAAAAACATATTTTTATTAAAAAGTTATTACACTTATAGAAAGATCTATAAGTTATCACAAAACTGGCGCACACTTACGAAACTTACGATAATATTTCTTATAGGTAAAGACAACATTTTGCTTTTAAAAGTAATGACTCAAGTTGCGGGCCGCGAGTACATCAGAGCATAATTTAAAAATAAACGAGATTATTACAATTGAGATTTTTTAAATTTAGCTTGTTTAAGAAACTATAAAAGCGCAGATAAATACTTAGATGACTCAATTAGGAAAATACATATTCTTAATAAAGTAATTCACTGGAATAAAAAAGAAATTCAAGTATATTTTAACTTGGAGCTAAGATATTCATAGCTATATGCTCATAACACAGAGTTTAAAAGTTCTGTAGAATTGCCATATGCAAACTGTTATAATCACAAGCAATATTAAATATCTCTTAATTCAGAGTGAATTTTAGATGTTTTAATTTAGTTGACAGCAAATTAAGAGCTTTTTTGTGTTTATGTTTCTAAGAATAAAGAGATCTCTTAGATTTCACAGATATCTAAGCTATGGGTAATATAGTACATATATCTAGGTGAAGGTATTTTGTATGTTCATCATCATCAATTTATTTTAATTTCAAGAAGCAACCAATCACAAAACCACTGCGCAAGTTCTAAAATCTCTTGTTTGATTTAAGAGAATTGAAAAACCCTTTGTATATATTTTTGCCGCCTCATCACAAAGGTACAAAAATAGCACAGAAGAGCTAAAAGGAGGAAAAGCGAAACATTTGTTAAAAATCCATAGATACAAACGGATTTGAGTTGAGTGAATGGAGAAACCGCATAACTTTAGTCGTTCATCTAATGAAAACTGTTTTTCAAGTAGTATGTTGTTAATTTTACATCCTGATGTTTCCTTTTCTTTTGTGATTTAATAAAAATATACAGAATATTTTCGTTACTTTGATTTATTATTTAATATGTAATTTCTTGTGATAAAGCAATATTTCCATACAAAGTGATATTATTTCTTCCTGCTGTTATATACTTTTAAATATTCCACTGAGTAGTATAACATAAGTTCGTATAGTACAGGCCATGGTCATAGCAAAACAACTAAATTTTCTTAAAAAAAAGTATAGAAATTTACCATGGAAAATGGTGTGAACAGTGCCAAATATATTATTTTAAATTGTGTGCATTTCTAAAATATTTAATTTTAAAGTAAGTAATTAAAATTGAGTGACATTATTTTAGTTTTTAAACATATTTAACTCTATTACTTTTAACTTTCTTATTTATTTAAGAACTTAAGGTTGTATCTATAAATTTATAAATACAAATTGGTAATTTGTACCTATTATTTTTATTTTAGTTTAAGAAGATTGTTTGTATGCATATTTAATAAAGTTCAATCATATTATCTGTACAAAACAATATATTCTTATGTATGTACATACATACATAGGTAGTTAACTAGGTATTTAAATTCTTTAGCTGAAAAAATATCTTATAGAAAAATATAGACAAATTATGTACTATCTACACGCCAAACTGATTTAAAGGTATTATTCTCTGGAATAACATACTAATTTATGCGAAAAACGGAGTATGTCGACATGAAGCTTATGAATTAAGCATGTACATAATATACCCTGAAAATTAAAAAAAAACATTAATCATTCTTCCTTCAAGCTTTATTTGTGCCATTAACACATTGAGTTTTACTTTCCTGAATTAAATGATATTTTAAAATATTCTTTTATACACCAACTCCATTTATTGAAGAGGAAACTCCTTATCCTCATGTTGTGAAATCAATCAAATTATTGTTTTTTTTCTTTCTTAGCTTGAAAGCAATGATAAAAGGTATTTAGATTGGCAGATACTAAGAGCATATATAGGTATACAAAAGAAACTAAAATTAAGAAGCACAAAGTAGATGCTATATATGTATATGCAATTAATATGCATACTTATCTCTAGTACATTATGTGTGTACGAAGATGAATAAGCTTCATACATAAAGTCCATTAAACGGAATTTCATGTTTCTGATAAGCACTTTTTTATTATTCCCTATGGACCATCGATGACTCATCTTTGGGTTGATAGTACCTCATATGGTGATAAAGTGCGCTGTCAATTTTGAAATTTAAATTAACAATTTAGTTATTTGGCCATTAAAAGTTAGATCAATTTTTGAATAAAAAAAAATATCGTGTATTCTAATTAAAACCTTTTCAAGAATTAGTAGGTATTTATACAGTTGGTGGCTATCAAAGGGCATTGTTTAGATTAGAATTTAAATCAAAGTAGCTTATTCCGAAATGGTTTGGTTTTGTTTGCAGTTTATTTGCACGTGATAGGAAAATATACAATAAATTAGTGACATTGACAAGTATGACTAGAAAAAGTGACAACAAATCCAATACCTAGCTGCCAAAAACATAAATAAAAAGGAAAGGAATGATGAATAAACGAATCAACCAGTTGTATTTTTAAATTTACATAATTTTGTTAGTTATATTTTATATATATTTTTTTTGTTAATTAAATAAAGCTATACAATTTAAATGAATGCATTTTAGTAATTTAATTTTTAAGAGTGTGCTCTTTATTATTCAAACACTAATTTCCGTATATTTATTTTATATATTTTTAGTTGAAAAGAATGGTTCCTATTCTGGCTGTTTTTTAAGCAAAATGAAATAAAAATTTCTTTGGTGCATCTTTGGAATATTTCTCTGAACGTATATCAAAGCTTGTCGTCAATTACCATAAAAGCAATGACTTACACTTTTGCAAATAATTGTTTTGTTTTATATTAGATCTTAATATAATATTTAAAATACTCAATTTACACAACTATTTTATCTAAATTAATTCAAAAACTGACCTTAATGACATCGATTCTTTGGAATCATATTTAAAGGCAGAATTGCGTAAGTGTGACTTTGAGTTAAATGATGTTAAGAAGTTGTGTATGTTTTCGTCGTGATAAGCGTCGAAGTTCAAGTTTTGAAGACTCATCATCATGCCGATCTTCGGAAATTGAAAGAGGAGGGGGAGAAGATATTGGAGCCCAACACTCCAGTTCTAGCTTACTTAAATTTCTACACTCAAAAGGATGGTACCGGAAGTGGCGTAAGCCTGGAAGAGGCATGAGCATGACCAAACTTGAAAGAAGTAAGTTACAAATTTCGACATTTGACATACATATGTATGTACATATATAAAGTTAAATTTATGTACATATAAAGATACATATTTATGCATATTTTTGAAGTGACGCACAGTTCAAAAAGAATTACAATATAAAAAAAAATAATTAAAGTTTTAAGTGATTTATAACCATCACAGCAATGGTTCTTTAAAGAGCTGTGATTAAGATTTAAAAACTGTCATTTGATGAAGGTCATAACACATAACATAACACATAAGCCTTCTGGATAGTCATGCAAGGATGTAATGGTAAAACCACTAATTTAGGAAATGCACAATTGGGTGGCGCTTTTAGGTTAAGTGGCTCTTAGAACTTTAAAGTTTTAATAAATGCATACAAATAATATGTTCTTATGTGCATAATTAAATGAGGCATAAATTACTTCTTTAAATTACTAAAACTACTTTTAAAGTAAAAATAAACCAAACAAAAGAAAACCTTCTGTTAATTTTATGAAAACTAAAATTTTAAATTGGTTCTATCAGTAAAAAAAAAAACCTTTTTTTAGACAATATATAATATATTTGAACATTTTTTTTATAAAGTTGGTAGATATGTATGTTAAAGTACACTTTGTTTTCCTTCAAAAATATTACCTTTTTCAAAATATCCAAAAAATTACAAAATTGCATCTGAAGAATGTCAATTTCAATTTTCTTTATTCTTAATTATATTACTTCAAATATAACAAAATAATTGTATAACTTACAACAATAGTTTATAAATATAATAAGAATAGATAGTGCCATCTTTTATTTAAGAAACAAGAAGAGATGATGACACATCGATTCTATATTATGTGTGCTGTGTACAATAAAAAATGTATAGAAATTCAAAAAAACTAAATGACTATGAAAGACAAAATTTAACAAAAATCATCAAATTTAAAATATTAAAACAGAAACAACCTAATTAGAAAAAGGCAGTGAAATACTAAATAATTCGACATATCAAAGTTTTGATTTCCCCATGATCCATTGCTCTTCAACTTAGGAATTTCTAATAGGAGCGTGTTAAAAAATTTGCAAGAAACAAGGAAACAGGGTGAAAAGGGAACATTTACTAAGAAAGCGGAATTAATCCGTGTCATGCCCAAGACTTTAAAATAATATAAACGACGAACCTGTAAATAGAACTAGGAAATATCTATATATTGATTGGTATCAAATCGGTATTAAATACAAAACATGTTCAAACATGAAAACTGCAAACCAAAAGTGCAAAATGAACTACTGGTTCTCAAGAACTTGCTCTTAGGCTAAGTCCAAGCCAAGTGCATATTTAGAATATGTTTTTAGAGAAAGTCTGAAAAGGCATATACATATGTACATATATGTACCTACCTACTTTTTTAAAAGTACTATTTAGTAATGCCAATCTCGTCACCAACCCCTTAAAAATCGACAGGATAAAAAGAAAAATTAATCTGTGCTGCGGAATTGCCGTAATAAAATTATATACTATATAAAGGTGTGTCCACACCAAAGAAACATTTCAGGAAACATTGTTTAAAAAATGTTTCTGAAATGTTTCCCATTTGTTTAAAAAACATTTCAGAAACATTGCAGAAACATTTCAGAAATGTTTCTGATTTGTTTTTTTTTTTTGGTGTAGACGCTTTAAGAAACATTTCTGAAATGTTTCTTTGTTTCCCATTGTTTCCAAATTGAGTGGTCTGTAATTTTTTTTTTCTCGCCTGTGTTGCACTTTAAGCGCGTGAATTTTTTTTTCTACTTCATCTATATCACAATTTATATTTTCGCCAATATCTGATATAGCATCGACTTTTTTGATTTAATTTTAAAATTTTCGTCAACAAATCTTTTTTCATTTCATACATTTTTATCAACTGGATAACATTATCGTTGCTCCACACTTTTCGCGACATTTTATATTTATATTAATAACCACTCTCACGCACTTTCTACCTATGTAAATGCTTGGGAAACAAATAAAGTTTCCCATTCGGAATGGGAAACAGAAAAACAATTTATAAACATTTCAGAAATGTTTCACGAGCGTCCAGACCAAAGAAAACATTTCAGAAACATTTAAGAAACATTTCAGAAACATTTCAGAAATGTTTCTCAGTTTCTGAAATGTTTTTTAAATGTTTCTGAAATGTTTCTTAAATGTTTTTGAAATGTTTCAAAAATGTTTCTTTGGTCTGGACACACCTTAAAGTCGGCGAGCAAACGTTACACGGACAACTAATTCAGAAAAATGTAACGATCCCGATGTCAGCTAAAGTGCAACTCAAAGAGCTTAAACTAATGTTTTTAATGAAAAATAGGGATCGGAAGTAGAAGACTTTGGTAAAGCAAACACTGAAACCTTGCTATTTAAAAGAATTAATAAAAAGTTAAAGATGATATTAATTATTTTACATCATTAATTTTTTCAAAATTTTTCTAAATTTTGACTTTGAAGACTAATTAATCAAAAAACTTTGTTTTAAATAAAAGATTAGATTAAAAGCTTTTTCATAATATTGTATATGTGTTGTTTTTTTACTTTAAGTCAATTTAATTTTTTAATTTCACCACCAGCTTTAACGAGAGGCAAATATACCCCCTTCCATACGATTTTTTTTTGACTCAATCCAAACAAATTATGCCAGTTAACGTATGTACATATATGTACCTATCAATTCTATTTACATATTTATAGGTAGTCACGTTTTTCACGCACCCTTTATCAGCAAATAAAAGGCTATTTGCTTTTGTCACTTTCCACTTTTATCTTATTTTGTTCAATGAATCGTAGTGTAAGGCTCAAACCCGTTTATTAACGATTAAATACCATTGTCGTATTTTGGAGTTTTATAAATGGTTTTTGGGGGGTGTTCTAAACACTCTATATAAAACAAAAATTGTGGGTGTGATAAGGTTGATTATTTATGCTTAAGTAAATTCTCATAAAAATATTACTCAAAGGATACAAAAAAGTTGATAGTCATTGGATATTGGATTTTGAAACTGAATTATTTTTTAGTAACATAATTGATTATTCCAATATTTTAGACCCGACACAGTTGCTCATTCCAGCATTTTATTAAAAAGCTGACTGCGATGGGCACGATGAACATTAAATTGGTGGGCGTGTCATAATAATTAAAAAGTGTTTGACAATGATAAGCGTATTCAACAAACTACTAACACCAAAAATCCACCCATTGCACCAAAAGTGCTAAATGATCTTTAAAGTTAAAATACATACATATAAGCTAAGGTACACAAAGTATGACTGCACCATTCCATTGCTCACTTGTTTTACACTAATAAAAGGTGAAACAAAAAACACATAATAGACTTGGCAAAATGTGAAAAATAAATTACTCACGCTCCAGTTCAGTTCGTCTCTAACATCCTTTCTATGACGTTATAAAACAAATTGACCATAATTTTGTTTTGTTTACATTGCTATACTCTTCCTTTTTGCTTTTATTTTACCCTGGCTTCCACCCTTATTTTTCATTTAAAAACAGTACGTTCATCCGATGAACTTATTCTATACCTTACCTATACAATTTGTCTTCGTACTTGTATTGTACATATATCTTAGGGCATACGAAACTGAAAAAATATATTCTTGGTGAAAACTTTTATGGCTATTAGTTTGGACGTGGTTCTCACTGTATAAGCATAAAGATAAAAGTTGCCTTACTATATGTATAAAGTTTTTTTTATTAATTAATTAGCAATTTGTAATTGATGTTTTCTCAGTGTATCAATTAAAAGCAAATGATATGAATATATGGCTTTGTTTTAACATAAAATTCTCTGTTTGATGGATCCTCAGTGTAGTATTATTTCAAAGTTTAAAACTAATTTAAAAATGATGGGTTGTTTGCCAATAAAGCATGAAAAACCTGCCGCGGTTAAATGTAATAATTTGTTTTTATAAAATAAAGCTGATTAAGTTGTTAAATTTTATATTTTAGCTATGAAAGCAGCATTGTTGATCCAGCGTTGGTATCGCCGATATTTGGCTCGCATGGAAGTTCGACGTCGATATACTTGGACTATTTTTCAAAGTATTGAATATGCTGGTGAACAGGATCAAGTAAAGGTGAGCTTATTATTTTTAAAGTTCAATGTTGGAAGAATACGAACCTGTTCATTGCCCCAAATGTAATTATATCAAAAGTAGATAGGTACTAATAATAAAATAGGTTATTGATTTAAATAGTTTTTATGGCTTCAAAATGTGTAAACATTTGCCTCTAACCTTTAATTTTTCAATAGAAGTTGTCTTCTTTCTATGAAATATTAAAAAAGAATCAAATATAAATTTTGTTAACACTCACATCTTTAGAAGTTAAGTAACAGGATCCAGAAAATAATCTCATCTGATATTTAGATGAACATATATTAGGTAAATAGATACATATTCCAATAATTGTACATACATATATTCATAAAAGTATAAAAAAAAATTAGGGCTAGATAAACCAAGAGCTGGCCTCATGGGTACATGAATGGGTATACAAATACAAAATGGCCATCAAATACAAAAAATACCAGTCTTGTGCCCCGATTTGGAGTATAAAGACCATATTTTTTTTAAAATAAAACTAAAATGAATCAAATCAAATTTTCATACCTAAGCGAGGTATACATATGTATGTATGTACGCAGTATATTTATAAGTTATAAAAAATTTTAAATTTGCGTATTTCTTACATTTTTCGAGACAACTTTTTGAATTTTAAGATTTGTTTGCAAACAGCATGAAAAGTTCTTTATTAGTTTACCACTAAATAGCTGAATTAAGACTTCGAGGTCCAATATTTCATAGATAAATTAAAAGTAATAATTATTCAGAAAAATTCTTGTGTTTGCAATCGCAGGAATTTGGATATTTCAAAGCTTTCAAATCATCACCGGACTACTTTTCTGTCTTCAACCTGTAAACCTGAAACTGTAAAAAAAGGGGGCCCACATCAATGCTGATTTTGAAAGCTCCGCTGCAGATTTATTATCTGGGGCTTTTCATTCAGCCTGATCCTATTTTTTCCATTTCAAAATGAATGTGTCAATCAAGTGAGCCAACTTTGAGATATCTCTCTATATCTGTCATTCCAATATCAGATATTTCCATCATTCGCATCAGAGTCTACTCAATCGTTCGATCATTCCAAATACCCCAAGCAGAATTTGTTGAAACGCCTGACTGTACAAAAAAAAAAAGAGAAACTGTGTTCAGCTGAATCTGCTCTGTTTTCAAGGCAGTGACTACATATTTTGCAGGTAGAAATGTGCATATTTTACACAAAAGAAATTCTCAGCTTCTTCAAAAAATCACAAGTGTTTTGTGAACAGTAGTGGAATGTAGGCTCTATTTTCACATCTTCTCTCATTCTATATACTGTATAATGAGACTATTAATAAGTACTCTGAGTCCGTGACCTACAAGGTTGTGCTGAGTTTCTCCGAATTTTGCTGAAACTACTTTCAATCAAACCACCTTATTCTCCATTTCTATGTTATTATCTGTTTATTAATATTTCTTCTATTTTGATGTAAGGCGGCTGGTCGAATATTAAAAACAAGTATTTTGACCTGCTTTTTTGCTCTTGAATCTGAAAGCAGTAAATGTACATAATATCTATTGTATCATGTTAAGTTGATTAATTATTAATCAAAGAAAGACATACGATCTTGGTGCGCTTAATCTTGAAAACACCGAACATAAAAGTTGTCGTAATACATACTCTGGATTTATTTGACGCAGAAATAACCAACAGAGAATTTGAATTATTCATGTTTTAGAAAAAATCTCAAAATTCAAAGAGTTCAATCTAGAAAAGTATGCACTTATGTACTTATTTAATAGGAACACAAATTGAAAAAAATTAAAAAAAAAATGGATGGGGGAATTGGAAAACTTGAATTTTCAATCCTGCACCAAATGAGATAATCGGCCCTAGCGAGGTATCCGTTCGGAGCGGAAAATTCTCCGATTTCGTACGATTCGGAGGATTTTTGCTTCGAGGTATTCTTCCGAACAGCTGTTCGGAATTTTTATCCGACATTTTTTTAACGCACCCGGTGAACTGCGTTGAAGTGCGATCAAGTGCTTTATTTGTGAAATTTCTGACAGCTTAAAGCAATTGTTTTTCCGATTTCGTCCGACACAAATTTTTCGCGGAACAAATTTGATTTTTACACGAACTGTCATTGTTTTAGGTGTGTTCAGAAGCAATTTATTAAGAAAACTGGCTTAGTACGATACTAGTTAGAAAATGTTTAAAATTATGAATGTGTGAGTAAACTACTTTAAAGTTAGCAAATTGCTAAACTAATACCTTAATAATAGGCTGTTTAAAATTTTGCGCCAATGTTTCTTAAAGGTATTGCTTTTTAAGAGGAAATGACGAATCCCCCAAGACGATCTCTTGTTATGAAAAGTGATTCTCATATAAGACATTTGGCACAGAAGGGTATGTCCCCTCTTTTAACGTCAACAACACTCACATAGAAATGATTGAGAATTGTTAGCCACTAAGCCGCTGACTCTCTAAAAGAGGTTACGCTTGAAATATAGTTATTTGTACAGACCATTAAAACCTCACAGCAAATTATTAAATTTGTTCTGTTTCCATGATATGTACATATGTTAATTAAAATATTATTTTGATTTGTTTCGTTCATATTTTTCATTGATTAATAATTGTGGTATAGTTATAAATAAATATTTTGTTTGAAATTTTTTGCCATATGATTTTTGAGTATAACTCGAATGGTTAGCTACCAAGATGAAGGTTTGGCGATCGATTCCCAGCCGCTGCGCTGGGAGGAAGTGTCAAATTCTTCAAGAGTATCTATTGCCACAAAATTTTGCTTCTTATCTTTGACTGCATTTCTGCCGACGGACTCGTTGAGAGTTGCAAGTCACTACCACCATATTAATTATGTATGATTTTTCAAATTAAAATTATTATTGAAAAATTATTATAAAGCGCGCTAAAAATGAATATTTGACGAATATATGACCCATTGGTCATACCGTAATTTGCAATTAATCGATGATTTTATTATACCCAAAGCTTTACAACTTCTTCAATGCACTTCTAACGCATATCCCAGATGCCTCTGCAAAAGCATCTGAGTCACAACCAACATCAAGAGCTTCGTCAACTGGTATGATTTTCAATATCAAATATTACCATTCGATATTTTCAAGCATTTTTTAAGACAACCTAGACGCCAAATATTCGGACGAATCTGATGATCATGTGGACCAAAATGAAGGAAATTCATCTGAAAAGACTTATCGTGGTCCTCACCTAAAATTTCCTTTAGAGAAAAAGGATGTTCACACTTTGATCGACTTGTTCCGCAAGAAAAAAGTATAAGTTTCATTTAAGAAATGTTTATATATAATTTTAATATTTATTTTGTGTAGTATAACCGTTTGCATGCTAAATATGTAGCTGGAATTTTAAGAGAGGCATCGAATAAGCTTAAGCGTCTTCCAAACCTCAACCCTGCATCAACCGCTATTTCCAAACAAGTAACAATATGTGGTGATTTGCATGGAAAGTTAGATGATCTGTTAGTGGTGTTTCATAAGGTGAAGAAGAATAAAAATAAATATTTAAGTCAACGAAAAAACATTCTTTATATACGTGTATTCATTTTTTTAGAACGGTCTTCCTTCAACTGAAAATCCCTACGTTTTCAATGGTGATTTTGTTGATCGTGGCAAAAAAGGGCTTGAGGTATTTCTTTTATTGCTTTCTTGTTTCCTTGTTTTTCCGGGAGGTGTATTTCTAAATCGTGGTAATCACGAGGACACAGTTATGAATGCTAGATATGGTTTCATTAAAGAAGTGCAACAAAAGTACAAGGTAAAGTAATTCCACACATGAAAAGCTATACAAATTTAACATTATAACTTATTGTCTTAGCATAATTCTGAAAAGCTTTTGAAATTAATTGAAGAAGTCTATCGATGGCTTCCATTGGGAACGGTTGTTAACAATAGAGTTCTTATTGTACATGGCGGAATATCAGACACCACTAACTTGGACCTTATCAAAAGCTTAGACAGAGGAAAGGTAATTGATTAAAATTGTTTTTAGCACTGACAATATTCCAATGTTTATAAATTTTTACTTGTAGTATGTTTCCATACTTCGACCACCGATTGCTGAAGGTGGTGCTGCTTCAGGAGAAGGTATTGACAAAGTTGAATGGAAGCAGGCAAGTAAATTAAATTTGCAATAAAAAAAAAATTAAATTAATAAAAAAAATGTATTACAACAACATTCAAATGTCCGAGGGGACATCGCTGGTTGGCACACATCAAAAATGTCCAATTTCCACAACTCTGGCGTATAAATCGGGCTGAATTTGACTAAAGGCAATACTTATGTTGGCTTTCAGGGTAGTCGGGTTTGTGGTTTATTGGCATAGGCCTGTGACTTAAAGAAACCCCCAAGGGAGAGTCTAACGGCCCAAATCACAGATTCGGTGTGGTCAATTCACATCGCCTCCTCGTGAGATAACCATGTTTGAAATTTTTGGCACTGGCTGGGTGGCACGTACACCACTGCCAATCAGTTAAAACCAGGAATTTAGTGGATCTTCTGTGGATTATGACTATTTCAAATTTAACAATTTTGCTTGTTGACGAACCCATTCATCCAGAAATGGGCCCCTTCGCAGAATATGATTTTCGACAGAAATTGGGGGCAGATCTTGTGTTTTTTTGACGTTTGGGTGTTGACGGATTGTTCTATGAACCAGTCGCCTCGAATTTATCCTCCACAGTGCGTATAGTTCCATCGGAAGTCGGAAGGATGATTATGGTGACCGTAATCGTCCTAATGGGCAAAACGTGGGAAATGTTTCTCGAATAAAAGACGCACTTAATCATTCGCACATAACTCTCCATGTTTCTTTGGCAAGACAGACTTAATAAATTACAGCCAATATGACAGAGGTAGCTTCAACAGAATGGCCGCAATCACCTATCCAAGTTTCATTACTTCAAGTGGATTTGTATCAAAATATCAGCTAATTAGATATATTTTGTCAGTAAGCACTTCGTCTTGACCGCTTTAGTGAGGGGTTCTTTATTAAATGTGAAAAATAAACATAACGGCATAAATTAAATTTTGTGTACCCTCTCATCATCAAAAGGTTATGTTTAAGCCCTCCTAAAAAGCCTCTTGAAATTTTGAGAGAAAATAAAAGTTTAGAGTAAATTTTTGGGTTGGTTTCCTTTGTCAAATTTGCCTTCAATGAATGTTCCTATGAAATCTCTTATGTATTCTGAACGTACCCATTGTATTAAAAAAAGAAATTTGATTACTTACTAATTCATAATTTGGGAAAAAAGAAAATTTACAGTTTAGGTAAAATCTTAAATCATTTATAATGTCTAAAACTCTAGGTATAACATTATTACTAAAGTGAGGTCATTAATTTATTTTTGAAAGCAATGTACATGTACATATGAAATATTTATAATGTTATTTATTTAAGGTATTTGATATTATGTGGAGTGACCCACAGCATTTGGATGGCTGTGAACCTAACAGTCTTCGAGGTGCGGGAACATATTTTGGACCTGATGTAACAAAAACTTTTTTGCAAAAGTATAAACTGTCTTTCTTGGTCCGCTCACATGAATGCAAACCTGATGGACATGAACTCACGCATTCAGGCAAGGCGAGTAAAACTATTAATTTGTTTTGAAGAAAAAGTTGTGATTATTTCGATCAACCGCAATGAATTGTATTAGGTCATAACAATTTTTTCGGCTTCAAACTACTACGCCATTGGATCTAATAAAGGTGCTTATCTAAAGCTTAATCCACAATTGGACACACATTTTGTACAATACACAGCAGCAGCATCAAAAACCAGAAAACTTACGTTCCGCCAAAGAGTTGGCTTAATTGAAAGTTCTGCCCTACAGGAGCTGGGAGCAAAATTGCTTGATAAACGCGAAGAGTTGGAAAGGGAGTTCAAAAAAAGAGATACTAAAGGAACAGGTAATTGAATTCTTTTAGATAAGATTAAAAAATAAATGATTAACCCTTTAACAGTTCTCAAAAATATTAATAGCACTATAAGTTCAAAATCATAGGAGAAAAGCTGCTTATACGCTTGAAAATTAAATGCAAGGCTGCATCGTACGTAAGCTTATTCTTATGTGCTTGTACATAGGAATTTTAAAAATTGCATACATAAAACCATGGATAAAATTAGAGAAAAATACTCAAATAAAATTCGTTCTGTAAATTACTAAGACCACTCCTAAGATAGTTGAAAAATAAAATATCTGATTTCTGGTGCAAATATGAATTTGAAAACAAAATTTAAAAATTTGCTGAAGCAGTTTTATTAGTAATTAATTTCATATATTTCTTTAAAATTTTGTGTGCGAATCTTCAGCACATAATATACATACATTTAAAGATAAAATATGAAAAAGATTCGTCAATCTATTTTCCAGATATTGAATTTTCAAAAAAAAAAAAATGATTTTGTTTTATATCTGAAGCTAAAAAAATTCAATTTTGCTTTTAGGGAAAAAAACTTGCCCTATAGTATCTACTGTTCCGGAATCAAAATCAAGTATTTCTGAATTTATCAAAGTCATTATAATCTATTCAAATTAAATAAACGCGTAGTCTTATTATCTGGCTAATTTTATAATATTTGATTTTGTATCAATTTTTGTATGTTTAAAATAACCGTAAAGAGGCGACAAGTTGAATATGTTCTATATGTACATATGTATGTATGTACATATCAAATTGTTTACTCCTAAAGCAACAATAGTCTTTATATTACACCTATATACATACATAACACATATACATACATATAATTATATACATTCAAAAACTATCTACATTTTTTAGGCAAGCTAAGCCTTTCAAAGTGGTGTGAGGCAATGGAAGAGGCTACTCATTTGGGCCTACCATGGAGGTTGCTACGTGAAAAACTTGCCCCCTCAACAGTGGATACGAATAGCGCAGCATATGTGTCAGGACAAACTCCCAACGTTACTGAAATTTGCTACACAAACACTCTCGAACTTCTGGACACTGATATTATCGTAAGTTTGAGGCAATAATATGTAAGAATTCAGTTAAACTTAAATTTCTCTTATCAATTAAAGAAAACTGCCCAGGCTGGAAGTACATCAGTGGCAGATTCTCTCTATAAGAACAAAAGTAGTCTCGAAGCTATTTTCAGAATTTTAGATAAAGATAACTCTGGTATTGTATTAAATTATTAAAAATCAATGTTTAGGTCCCGCTATTTTAATCCATATATGTACATACATAAGGTTACATCTCATTGGAAGAGTTTGGTGAAGCATGTGACTTGCTCGAACATCATTTACCAGGTACTGACACACGAGAACAACTACTAGAAATGTGCAAAATGATGGATATTAATAAAGATGGTTCAGTGGACTTGAATGAATTTCTAGAAGCATTTAGATTGTGCGAGCAGGCACGAAGAGGAGAAGTACCAAGTTCAGTAAATTCGCCATCTGAGGGGAAAACGATAAATATTGAAGATAAAAGTAAGATCGGATTAGATAATATACACATAATGTAATCAAGCCGCTATGAATCGACTTAAAATATTGATTGATAGAACACTAAAATATTTCTCATTTCCATATTACATATAAGCACACGAATTTCTTAAAATAAATAAATAAATAGTTTATTATATCATATACACATATATGTATGTACAGAGACTAACGATCAGAGAGTGAAATTTTTAATTTAAACAGATAGTCGAACAGTTAAAGGTGCTAGGATCGCTTCAGAAGATGATGATGGTGACATTGATCCATACGATCACGAATCAAAAATGCTAGTTCCAAAACCAAAGCAAAAAGACGCACTGCCTAAAAATAAAACTCGTGCAGACTAAGGAAATGTGTAATCTATTTTATTACTTTACTTAAGAAACTGTCAACTGTCACTTTAACAACTTAATTATATTTTGTACGATTTGATCTACATGAGTAAATATCATTATTTATTTAAATACAAATAAAGTTTTAGTTACTTACATTCATTTAAAATAATTAGAAAGACTGTTATCGTTTTAATTTGTACGTTGCCTATCCGTCCATGGGCATTAAATTTTGTATATTGTTTATAAATAATTAATCACATATGTAGATCGAATAATTAAAACAACTTTCTTGTCATTAAATCTATTTAAAATAATTACTATTATGAAGTTTTAACAGTCAACGATGCTTTAACAAAAAATATTGCAATTGCAAACCCAAGCTTTAATTAAAAAATTTAAAACTAAATCTTAAATATTAAATATATCAATGAAAACATATATAAAACATTTTATGCGCCACCAGTGTACCTATTGAGTACCTGGTTTTTAATGCAATTATCAACATAAAAGGGATCAAATTATTTAATAATTAAATTAGTAGAAGTATACAACTAAAACATTGATATGTATCAAACCATGGAAAAAGCAATCGTTGAAAAACTTTTTACAAACAAAAAATCTATAGCTTTTCAAGTTGTTTGTTCATGTTCATTATTTTCTAATTGAACAACTTCTTTCTATTAAAAATAAAAAAACAAAACATTTTACCAGATTTATTTATACCTATTTAAACGGTATTTACTGTAATTAATTAACAACAATTTTGGTACAAATTTATAACTGTTGTAAAATTAATGAGGCAATAACATTGCCAAATTAATTAAAAAGAAATGAATGAATTCATGTAATAATATAATTTCTCAATTTTTTCTTACATGTTCGGTAAAACCTCAATTTAAATGTAACATTCCTTCTTAAAAAATAATTCTTTAAATAAACGTTAGCACTGAAAGCTTATAACTACTAAAATAATTTGTTTTAATTAATTTTGTCTCATGCCCTAACTAGGAGAATAATGTTAAATAATAATGCAATTACAGAAAAAGGCAAAAATAGTTGAAAAGGAAAATAAGATGTGAAAAATGTAAGATAAAAAAATAAAAATAATACAATTTTTTTTTTAAGAAATACCATACCTACCTCTTAGAAAGAACCAAGAAGTATTATATGTTAGAAGTCTTTTTGAGGGGCAAAGAATATTTGATAGTTATTAAAGATAGTTAAGAAGAATGGAATTTCGATCTAAGAAGATTTTGAAAATCAATCCACATACGCTTTTTTTTCTACTTAATGTGAACTTAAATCCTTTTTAAGAATAATGCAAGTAACACTTGAGAATTATCAAATCCTGCTTCAACTGATTTTGTGAAAAAATGGTAATTAATGTTTCCATTTTTCAATATTTTTTTACTGTAACTTATAAAAAAGACTGCAAAACTTCCTCTTTAAAAAAAAAAATCAATCAATTTTTTTAGCTCTCATTGCCTCAATGTTTATGTTCTCAGGTGGTCTGATGAGCCGAGGGACACCAGATCATAAGTTTGTCATGTACCAGGAGAGACCCCAGAGGGGCTTCTTGGAAGCAAATTCTGAAAGCGAACACACCATCCGTTCAAATTCAAAAAGAAGGCTCTAAAGGCAAACACATGACGCTTCTAACTTTGAAGAAAACAAAACCACATCTTTCGTATGGGACTCTTCTTGGCCTGTTACGACTCTGGGCATTATTTTATTTAATGAATCTAATATATAATAAAATACAAAATTATTTAAATTATTTGGAGAATAATTAAAAAAAACCCTATGTGTATGACAAACCGACCGGATTGCGAAACCCACTTTTTTTTTTCTTTTCCTAATCATAACTCTTACTTAAGAAATTAAAAATATGTTTATATTTTTTTTCTATTTTCTCAAAAATAGTAAGTGACAATATAATTTAAAAAACCAAAATAGTGTTAATATGTCTGTTGACGATATCAACATGAATACGCGAAGACGACACCAAACTGCAACACCGACTGCAAACTCACGGGCGACAACCTCCAGCTATGCCATTGCACTAAAGAGCAAGGTCATCAAAATGCACACCTAATTTATTATTGTTTACGTTTTGTTTGTCTTCCGTTTATAAATTAAATTATTACTTAATAGGTCAAGAATTTGTATTATTGAGAAATATTGGAATTGATTGTATAAACAAAATAGGAAAATTAATGTAGGTATAAGCAAAATAGGTTAAAACTAATAAACTATTGTAATCAAAAAAGGTACTATAAATACTGGTGCAACTTAAGTAATAAAGCAGAATAAGTTTGTAAATCAACAAAGGCGTTCTCACTTATTGAATCGAATCCCCCACCCGAGGTAAGATCGGTTCAATACAAACAATGTCACTGTTGTGGCTTAAAAAGAAACACTTAAGGCCGACTAAGAACTTTTTAACATTTAACAGGCTTCTATACCTTAAAATGAGATGTTTTGGTTTCACCAAGCCCTTTTAAATTATACAAGCTTTTAAACACCCTTATAAACTAAGGCTGGTATTCACCAAGCGCTCTTAAATGGCTCTTAACTTTATGAGGCTCTTAACTTGAAATTTCTTTGAGGTATTCACCAACCACTCACAAGTGTTTTTCGAAGTTCGAAAATGAGAGCCACTCTCTCTTGTTCAGGCATACCCAAACTGTGAAATGTTGTGGAATGTTGGTCTTGACAGCAAATGGATACTCTTCTACTTGGCATTGCTCACATGGTTTTGAGTCAAATGCGTGCGTGGCACACGTCTAAGCGAACAAACTTTCGAAAAGAGCGCTCGTAAGTTAGGAGTGGTCGGGACCACTCCTAACTTTTGAGAGCGCTCGTAGATCTTCACTAATATTGCTTGGTGAATAGGTTTATGTGCTTCTTAAGTTATGAGCGCTCGGTGAATATCAGCCTAAATGCTCATTTTTGGCTCATTAAATTTTAAACGTGTCATTGAAATTTCATCAGATGTAGATAATAATAATTGGATAGCAACGGAAATTGTTGTTTTGTAGCATTTAAATTTTCAATTTTTGAAAATAAAAAATGAATAGGTTAATAAATATTTAAATAATCTATTTTTTATTTTTTGTAGTACCCCTTGGCATAATGGTTAGTGCGTTGGACTGTCATGCGGAAGGTCTCGAGTTCGATTCTCAGCCGCTGTTAGAAAGTTTTTTTCAGGGGTGTACTGCCTCTTGCGAGGAATTGACAAATTTTAACAAAAATTTCCCTTTTATAGATTGGTAAAACTAAAAAGATTTAAGAGACTGATAAATTTTAAGAGGATTTTTTATAAAAGTGCTTTTAGTTTTTGTTTATGAATTTGGCCATTATTTTCTGAACGATAAAATTAATTTGTAATCATTTTCTGAACGATGCCATTGATTTGTAATTTAACGTCCCTGGACTGATGATACTCTGTCGGATATCGATGGAACTAATTTAAAAAAATAAATGTCATTTTTGAATTAACGGAAAGAAAATACGAGCCATCATTCCACAAACGCCGCCGATTAAGAAGAACGAAGAACGTGAATTTAGATAATAAAACGAAAAAATAAACTTAGCAAACGTAAAAAGGTATCCGTTTTAGTATACGGGAACATTATAACATTTTTTCTTAGCCAGGAACATCTTTATTATTTCCAAAAAAATCTGTGCAATAGCCCCAATTTCAATTAATGCTGACACGCAGTACACATGCCGCCAGTAATTATGTTACCCCTTCGCCACCACCATCAAAACAAGCATTTGCCAACATCTTCTGCCGAAAAATCATCGCCTCACCTCGCCACAACATCAGTTACATCAGCCATACTGCCAAATATGAAACCATCTTCTGCCGCAGTATCAGTGCCTTACAAAGCCGAAATCGACACCAACTACTCTTGGAATTATAACCAAGGTATGTACAACAATCTCTATTTTATCCCAGAATATGCCCTACCAAAATACATTTGTGACGCCTCCGTCTGCGACTAATTTGCCACCGCCAACAAGCCAGACAATTCAATCTTATCAGCCACTCATTCGTAAATTGCAAGACCTTCCACTATTTTCTGGTCAATCTGAAGAATGGCCAATGTTTGACGTCGCATATAGGAAAACCACAGTCATTCATCGATATTCAGATCTCGAAAATTTGTCAAGACTCCAAAAATCTTTAAGTTCAGAAAGCCTAGCTAGACAACTCGTTGAATCATTGCTTATTCACCCAAATAGTGTCAACAATAGCTGTGTTTTATTTTCTCCAGATCTGATCCAGATTGGATCTTCATTCAAAATTACAAGTATAACAAAAACAACACAAGGCCCAGTTTTGTTTGTATTTGTTGTTTTACATGTTATTTTGAAAACAAAATCCAATCCGTATCAGATCTGGGTGAAAATAAAACACAGCTAGTACCTTAGAATTTCACTACGGACGGTCAAAAATACTTATTCGTAATCAATTAGCCAAAGTAAGAGCATTTCCAAATCTAACCGAGGGTAAAATTTTTGAAATAGTTAACTTCAGTACTATGGTCTCTAACATGACAGCATTTTTATAAGAAACGCAAGAGCTTCCGCACATATATTACTACGTTTATATGATTTGTTGAAGCGAGCTTGAAGCGAAATGACGACCGCAAGCCACACAATCGTCTTCTTCATGGTACAGATGAGAGAAACGTTGAAATTGTTTTGTCACTTGCGCATGACCCATCCCGTAATAACACAGTCCTTACGTCGCCATTAGAAGTGTTTACTGAAGGACAAAGTGAAACCGTTGGTACTATTATTTGTCAGCCTTCGTCAAGAAAGACTTTATTGGAGTTTTTGCCGGTGAAACTGAGTGGCTCATGGAACATGCGAAATCATTGCATTTATAGACTATGGGGCAAAGATAAGATATCCTTGATAGAGGAGAGCGTTGCAAACCTAATTGGTCTCTCATATGGATAGGAGATAAAACTACAAATGAATAATCCCAGCGCGTTGATTTAGAAATATGGGGTGTACATGCAAATACGGTAGGATACTAAATAAGAAATGTCTGTACAGTGAAACAGCTGTTATTACCAGCTTATGTCGTTTTTATTTGGCAATCCGGAATCTCTCTCCGATCCGGAATCCCAATTGAACAGTTTTGTTTGCTTCTGATGATTCTGAAGTTTTGTTTGATTGTATATGTGAAACATCAAATGCGTACAATAATCAAAATCAAGAAAAATGTTTGTTGAAAGCAGGGTTGGCCGAATTGTCACTTTTTAGAAATAACTACATTTGTTATGTCTGCTACGTAGTTTATGTAGTTAAATGTAGTTAGATATAGTTAAATGTAGTTAATTGTGGTTAATGTAACAAATTGTAGCATTGCTGTCAATTAACAATCAGTTGTGCATTTGAAATTTGAATTTTTAAATTAAACGTTCAGTTATTCCTACAATTCTTCATCCTTATGGTAAATGAAACTTTATTTTTACAAACCTTTATTAGATCATAAAAGTGCAAAATTGTTTTTTTTTCCTTTATTATATTGATTTTTTATGAATTAACTACATACATACATATGTAGCAGACGTAACAAATTGTAGTAAATTAGGCATGTAGTTTCTTCAATAAACTACGCGTAGTTAAATACTACGTTTATATGCAGTATCGAAAGATCGAGTTGGATTAGGGTCGGATTTTCTAACCACATTTCTACTCGACACCGCTGAGCGAATGGGATCGAGTCGAACGAAGCTCATTTCAACTCAATACAGGTATATAAAGGTTCGAAGCGAGCTTCAAGCTCGCTTTAACACCTCATATAAACGTAGTAAATCATGTAGAAAATGTAGTGTAGTAAATTCGGCCAACCCTGGTTCGCACAATTTGGATACCAAAAATCACAGCTGTTGAGGTTGACGTTTAAGTATATGAATGTGTGAGTGCTTCTGGTTTTGCTTCTGATTTCAAATCCAGAAGCAAATTTCTCTTCTTTTCAGAATCAGAACTGTCATTTTTTCCCAATTGAACACTTTCAGAAGAGTCCGGAAGGCTTCCGGATTGCCAAATAAAAACGACATTAGAGTCTCGACCTATCGGAAATGAAAAAAACGCTACACTCATCTGCAAGAAGTGTCAATCAAAGATTACTATAATTCTGTACCTCGGATTTTAATCGAAATTCCACACACAAATCTTGTTAGGCTAACAGAAGTAATAAATATTGACACAGGATTCTCAGCCCATTAGATATAATACGAAGCTTTCGGATGTCCTAGTATTCTTTGTGGGACATGACGAAGAAAACATTTTGAAGGACTTGCAATTACAAGTAGCCAATAACCTCAGAAGTAGACGAAAGAGCACAACAAGTCATGACTCCCAAATAATTTCAAATATGTTTGCTAAT
This sequence comes from Philhelius festivus, assembly GCA_963931855.1. Taxonomy (NCBI): domain Eukaryota; kingdom Metazoa; phylum Arthropoda; class Insecta; order Diptera; family Syrphidae; genus Philhelius; species Philhelius festivus. Next base: position 108,944,787 of record OZ007557.1, read on the forward strand.
TTCTTTAAAGATGCTTTCGATGTGCCTCCGTCTTTTCAATCTTCCGATTTGTTCTTTCCAGCCCAAAATTTTCCACACCTTAACTCACTTAACTTTACCATATGTGAAGATTCAATTGTTCGTAGCGTCTCAGAACTTGACGAATGTTTCAGCCCTGGTCCTGATGGTGTACCATCTTGTGTGTTAAAAAAATGTGCGTCCTATTTATCCTATCCTCTTTTTTTATTATTCAATGAATCCCTTAGATGCTCAATCTTTCCATTATTATGGAAAAGTGCTTTTATAATTCCAATTCATAAAAAAGGGTCTAAGAATGAAATCACGAATTACCGACCCATCGCCAAACTTTCTGTTATTCCCAAACTGTTTGAGTCCATTGTATGTAATATGTTATCCTTTAACTGTAAGTCTATCATTTGTGACAATCAACACGGTTTCGTCCAAAATAAATCAACTATTACAAACCTACTTCACTTTACTTCTTTTTGTCTTGACTCCTTTGAAAATCGGAAACAAGTAGATTGTGTGTTCACAGATTTTAGTAAAGCCTTCGATAAACTATGTCATAAGACCTTAGTCCATAAACTTAAAGCCTTAGGATTTAATGACAAATTCTTAATGTGGATCTCGTCATATTTAACGAATAGAAATTATAGTGTTACTTTTAGAAATGAGCTCTCTGATCAATTTTACGTTAACTCTGGTGTTCCACAAGGCAGCCATTTAGGACCCCTATTATTTATCTTATATATAAATGATATAACTTCTGTGATAAAATACTCTTCGGTTCTGATATACGCTGATGACATTAAAATTTTCAAAACTATATGTTCAATTAATGACTGCTCACAGCTTCAAGAAGATCTACATAGTTTTAGGGAATGGTGCAATACAAACCGACTTTTCTTGAATATTGACAAATGTAAAACAATGTGTTTTACACGCAAAAAAACAATTATAGATTATAATTACATATTAGACTCTTCTTCTCTTTATAAGCTATCAGTTTTCTCTGATTTAGGAGTTATTCTTGACAGTAAATTAATGTTCATTGACCATTATAACTTTATAGTTAAAAAAGCTAATAAAATTCTCGGTTTTATTAAACGATTCTCTCGCGATTTTCGTGATCCCTACGTCCTCAAGCTCCTTTACATATCTTTTGTCCGACCAATACTTGAATACGGCTGCGTAATATGGGCACCTTACTATTCTGTTCATATAAACAGACTTGAAGGTATCCAAAAAAGGTTTTTGCGATTTTGTCTTCGTTTTTTTCCGTGGTCCCAGAGATCCACACTACCTCCATATTCTCACAGACTCTTGCTTATAAACCTCCCATCACTTTCACAACATAGACAGTATCTCCAGCTTTGTTTTATTGTAAAATTAATAAATGGTTCAATAATATCTCCATCAGCTCTGCATCGTCTAAATTTTAGCTATAGTCAAACTAGCATAAGAAGGCAATTGCCTCTATGTCCGATTTTCAGCAGAACAAACTATGGTGCGAACAGCCCTCTAAATCAATTGATTTCAGTTTTCAATAAATATTATTTTTTAATTACTTCTATAAACGACAATGTCAAAAGTAAAAAATTTAAAGAAAACTTTTTTAACACTCTAATATTGTAGTTATATATACATATTTATTTATTTGTAGATAAATTATTTTTTAAATTAAAATATATGTAATTAGCTATAAGTTTTTTTAACGTTAGACCATTAACGAATTAAATAAATAATTACTATAAGAGTTTATATACAAGGTATATAGATAGCTACGATATGGCATTGAAACGACTACAAACCGTGGAGAAAAGACTCGAAAGGGATAATGATGTCACTGACCGATATAAAAATAAAATCAAAGAATAGATCTCAAAGAATTACGCAAAACAATTGTCAGCTATCGAGGTAAACAAAAAAATAGAATCGGATATGGTATTTCCCCATTTTGGAATTTGCAACATTAATAAAATAAGGGTAACAAATTACGCCTTGTGTTCGATGCCGTCGCGTCGCCTCTATTAAGGGAATTTCATTAAATTCGATGTTGCTAAAGGGACCAGATAAATACCAGCCAAAATCTATTTTATCAATTCTGCAAAGATTTCGTGAACGTCAGATTGGTGTATGTGCGGACATCAAAGAGATGTTTCACAGCATAAATATTCGAAGGAAGACCAGAACTGTCAACGGTTTCTTTGGAAAGATGGAAACTCGTCACAACCACCGGACATCTATATTATGACGGCAATGATTTTTGGTTCCGCAAGCTCACCATGGTTCAGCGCTGTAGACGAACTTGGCTTCACTTAATAGTGAAACAAATAATGTAAAAATTAATATATCTACCTCTATCTAATTTTCTCGCACCGTTGCGCGTTCTTCGAACTTTACTTGCTTCAATTCTGATCTGTACTTTGCCGAGTAATATTATAATTTATTAAACAATTAAAGCTGAGTAAACTTCCAGCAAACAAATTAAATATTTAAAGTTGTAAAATAAAATTTAATATTAAAAAACTAAACGTAAGTCTATACAAAAATGTAAAACCTAATTTAAATAAAATATTCCTTCACAGGAAAATTTAAGAGTTTTGCTTAAGCAGCTCTATGAATTTTGGAAAAAAACACAATTTTCATTTACTGGAATACATATAAGAATTGAATTTAACAAGCGCAACATGTAAATATGAGCACACACATCTTCGAGCTTTCGAAGCGATTGTAGAACGCCATTATGTAGACGACTATATCGATAGTTTTAATCATGTCTCCGAGTCTATTACTGTTGTGAAAGCAGTCAAGGATATTCATAGTGTTGCAGGATTTGAACTACAAAGTTTTGTATCAAATTCGCCGGAACTTCTTGATGCCTTAAATGAAAGTTCTACGTTATCATCGGATCTCAAAAATATATGCCACAATGGCGCAAAATTTTAATTGAATTAGTACGATGCTAAAGCTGTTTTAGTATGATACTAGGTTAAAACAACGAATTTGCAAATTTTAATCGGATATAGCATCATATAGCATATTAAAGCTAAAATCATCGAACACCTACTTTATTTTTTTAGTATCGTGCTAGCTTCATATGACTCTTTGACATTTGCAAACATCAAAAAAGGTTCGTGTACTTACTTTTTTACACGAAATGTCATTTTTTAGGTGTGTTCAGAAGCAATTTATTAAGAAAATTCTTTTAGTACGATACTAGTTAGAAAATGTTTAAAATTAAGAATGAGTTAGTAAACTACTATAAAGTTAGCAAATTGTTAAGTAGTATCATACTAATACCTTAATAATAGGCTGTTTAAAATTTTGCGCCAATGATTCTAACACCGAAAAGATTCTTAGTATGTTCTGGGATTCAAAAACCAACAATTTTCGTTTCGTTTTAAACTTTCAAAAGGTCCCAACAGCCATTTTGGATGGTAGAATTAAGCCGACAAAAAGCCAAGTTTTGAGTCTGACAATTTAAATTTTTGACCCTTTCGGTTTTTTGACGAACGTTGTAATCAAATCCAAGCTATTACTCCAAGATCTATGGAAAGTAAATCCCGGAACATTTCTACCAAAGTTGGTTTGAATGGTATCGACAATTAGACTTGATAGAGGAATTTAAAATACAAAGACGTTACCATCCACATTTAACTGATTCGTGTGCTCAAGTCGAACTCCATATCTTCGTGGACGCAAGCGAAGTTAATTTGAGTGTTGTTGGATATTGGAGTAATAGCTATAAAAATGATGTCAACTTAGTATTTGTTGGGTAAAACAAGATATAGTCCCATAAAATCCTTGTCCATTCCAAGGCTAGAGCTCCAAGCAGCAGTTCTAGGAGTACGTCTAAAAGAAATAATATTAAAGAGCTATAAAATCAGGCCAATCAGTGTTACCATTCAAAAACCGTCATCTATTTGGATCAGGTCGCACAACAGTCATTATAAACAATTTGTTGGACATCGTATAGCTGAGATACTTGATGGATCAGAAGTTAAAAATTGAAGATGGGTCCTAGGCTTTTTTTTTGTCAATGATTCTGAACAAATTATCGATACCATATAGATAATATTATTTTGGCATCACCGTTTTTTTTCTGGACTTAGGTTAAGTCCCGAAAATTATCTGGACATAGCTAAGTCCGTATAGACTTAAGTAGTTGTTATATTTACAACTAATTTGCTAAATAAACTTTATCTAATCTAATCTAAAATGTAAAGCGGACTTTCAAAAAAACACACCTAATGAGTGTATCATCATCAGTATTTATAGACTTACTAAGACGGATTTCCACTATTCGAGCCTATAAATACTGTATTTCAGGTTCGATAGTGTAATGCCAAAATATCTGACCCAACGAATCAAACAATTTTGTTCATAAAAAATGTATAAGAAAAATTAATGGTTCCAGATCATTGAATTGAATAAAGTAATTTATGTAATTTCTTTTAAATTATAATATATTTTTGTTACTATAGGTGCGTTTTATTATTCACAAATCTATCTGGATCCGGATCTGGATTAAGTTTTAACATGTATTATAAAAACAATTTGGGATCCTGTTTTCTATCGGGATCTATTTCAAAGATCCAAAAATTAGTTATTACACTGGCGAGTATATGGCTTTTATGATAAGGTAGTGTAAGCTATTGTGTATAGAAAAAAGAAAAGAAATAATTTAAAATTTACAAACCTATGGATAAAAAGAGACGGACTTATAACACTGCTGTCACTAAGATCCGTATCGTTTTATTTTCAAGAGATGATCCAGATTCGAATCCAGATAGATTTGTGAATAATAAAACGCACCTTAAGCTAAGTGTACACGATTGGTAGATCTTACAATATTGTCAGATCTGTCAGTGAAAAACATGCTTACAATGTCTTACAATCGTGTAGTCTTACAATTAATTGTCAGAAAATTTGTCTGACAATTAATTGTTAGATCATTGTCTGACAATTAATTGTAAGAAACCTGACAATCATGTGTACGCTAGCTGACAATCGTGTAATCTTCCAATTAATTGTCAGAAAATGTATCTGACAATTAATTGTAAGACGGTAAATTGTAAGGTATTTGATAATCGTGTACACACACAATTTATTGTCAGGCCTGCCAATTTTTATCGTTGTCTGACGTTTCTGACAATGAAGAAATTGTAAGATGTTCGTTTTTTAGCATCATACAATTTTTTCATTGTCAGAAAATTTGCAGCCAAGGTTTAATTGTCAGTTTGCATAACCAACAAAAACTGACAATTAATTGTGTGTGTACACGGTTGGTAGAAAATCTACCAATCTCTTACAATTAATTGGTAGGTATTAAGCCGGTTATCTGAAAATGAATTGTCAGCCAACTTCTGACAATTAATTGTAAGGGATTGGTAGATTTTCTACCAACCGTGTACACACACAACTTAATTGTCAGCTCATTGGTAGATAATTGTCAGACATTGTAAGGTCTTACAATATTGTAAGATCTACCAATCGTGTACACTTAGCTTTATGCTTGCAACGCAGCTGAAGTGATAGTAAAAGCATTTAAAAGTAGTGGTGTAATATTTTCTGTTGGGGTTGGTACCTCGGGATTTTTTTTCATTCGTCAAAAAACTTTCGTTCTTGCAAAAAAACATACTTAGTAGCATATTATGAATTTTCTCTAATTCTTTACTGGCTCGGCAATAATATAATATTTTACAGTATTGAAAAGTATTTTTTCTTTAATACTACATTACCGACTAAATAAATCATTCCAACACAGCCCGCTTACAAATACGAAAGTCAAATTGAACCGATTTGTTTTTTCGTCGGCCATTTTTATCTCCCATTATAATACAAAAACAACAATGAAGGAAGAAATAGCAAAGAAGTGTTTTTGTCAAATTGTTTGCAATCCACCCGTGAAGCTCACTTGAAAAATGTAAAATGGTGATATTTAGAACATATATTTAGCCCTAAAATTATGGTGAGTGTTTTTCCAATATTTCCATCTACAAGAAAAACCAAAAGTATTTTGAAAAAAATCAAGTTTAATTCCTAAAAATTAAAAACTTTGTGATAGAGAAAATTGTGATTGCAAATGACAGCTGTGTGTGGCACAGTTGCACAAAATTTACCGATGAATATAGGAATCTGTTGACAGTTCTTTTTGTTGAGTATTTTTAACCTTACTTTGATTTTGCGAACTTTAATTTTTGTTGCAGTTTTCACAAAAAAGAAAAAAATAATAAACCTCTTTATAAGTTTTGCCACATCAATTTAAAATTTAATATTATTTTTATTATTTTAAAAAGGCTATATAAACAGCATCGACTTAATATGAACAGATGTATCATTTCTTATAATTACCGAACTACCATAGCATCTAGACTAAAATTTTCTAACTAACAAGTCAAACAAAATTGTAGAACGATCATAATTAATTATTGTCATTTGAAATGACAAAAATAAAATATTTATCATTAGTAAGATATTCTTTATATAAGTAACATTGCATATGTTCCCACTAACTTCCCTTCTAGAAATCTGAATACTGAATGATCTACCGATTTTGCATAGCGTCAATGTTTTTCATTGCTCTCATGCTGATTGCGCTTACTAGACGGGTATGAGCCGCAGCAAAAATGTCGACGATTCTCCTATTCAGCCACTATTTCAAAGGAAGTTCTTTGAGGCTTTTCTCCAAAACTTTCAAAAGAAAAAAGTATTCGTACAGAGCGTTCTGTGATTAACGATAAGCAGGACTTATTCTTCGATTTCACCATCATTGAAATATCCAAGTTACATGTCCTGTTTTTCGGCGACTATATTTAGGTTTAAGGACACCTGTCTTTTTCTTAAATTTGCAGCATTAGTTCGTATCTTCTAAAGATCTTCAATAGACTAAACTTTCCTTAAAATTGTGGCATCTACATAATGTACATAGTTTTGATTTCATCTGCCTTTAGTATTTTCCTATTCGAAATTTGTCGAATTATTTTTGGGTTCTGCAGTTTTATATCTGTAATTTATTGCAAGGTTTCAATTTTACTGTGTACGAGAGTTGTCCAGAATGTAATATTAAACTTTTTATATGCGAAATCGATTTATATTTCTCAATTTATGTATAAACATATATTTTTAGATTATATATTATAGTACTGGAAAGGAGTCACTTATTTAGCATACTAAATCCCATTATATACACAACTTGGTGGGAATATTTCAAACGTAAGTGTAATTGAGATAAGAAAAGTTTTACAACATTAACTGCAGATAATTTAGACAAATAATAGTTAAGCAATGGCGGAGAAGGAAATGCAGGCTCACGATATGGTGCGTAGGCGTAATTGGTCGCGTGCCATCGCTCTATACGATCAAATACTTGCCCAAATTTCCGGTTCGACTGCTACCTTAACCAAGTCACAAAAAGATAGGCAAATCGCATGTCTTCTTGGGCGGTGCGAATGTCTACTTGAACTAGCAAAATATGAAAACTGTTTAACAGATGCCCGCAGGGTGCTTACATTGCTAGCTGCTGATCAAAATGACTGTATAGCAAGTGTGTCGAGAACTCGGAGATGGTTGATTCATTCCCTATGCAAGCTCAGAAAATTTACGGTATGAACACAAGCAATATTTTTTCTCAACTTTTTTAAATCATTTAATATACCAAAATTGTAGGAAGCTGAGCAAATAGCAAAAGAATGGATAAGTGAAATATCAGGCCAGCCTAGCTTTGCAGATATATCTAAAACTATAGAGAGATACCGAACTATAATACAGATGGTCAGTGGACAGAAGGCTAATCAAAAGATCCCTTCATCGCGTCTAGACGATGAAATGTCCATGCTTGATACCAAACTCGATCATTGGGCAACTAATAATTTGCCATTGGACAAGTTCAGTAAGCTGCTGAGTAATAAAGGACTTAAAAAGCGAGAAAATAGTGGCCACAATGGAGTCGTTAACAACAGCAGCAGCAGTTGCAGCAGTAATAGTAGCAACAGCGCTGGAGGAACCTTGAATGCAAGCACCACCATTACTCAAAAAACTGCGGAAATGCTCGATAATATTAAAATTGAAAATAGTGACGGAACGATTTCATGCTCGTATTGTGCGATATCATGCATGAGTAAAAATGAACTGCGACAGCATTGTCAAACAGAAAACCATCAGAATGTCATTATGTCCGATCAAGGTAAGTACTTTTATGCTTATTTTTTCTTTTTGTTTATGTTTTTTTTATTTATAAATTGTTCAAAGGTCGTGATTGGAAGTGGCGGCCACCTCCTCGTGGTTTTACATTGGACACCTACATTTTGTGTGAAAGTTTTTCAGAATCGCAGTCGTGTCATTATGGGAACCAATGCGTCGAAGCTCACGGCTTGGAAGAACTAAACGAATGGAAGGAGAGGTTCGAATACCGCAGAATGCGATTACAAAGAGCATGCGAAAAGGAGCTCTATGGAAAAAGCTACACAGAGGAAATACTCGAAAAATGGATACAAGCAACTAGTCCGGATCGTATTATGCGTGAGAAAGTTGAAGAAGTAGAGGATGTGTGCAACAATGAACTTGTAACTAGCATAAGTTCAAAATCATCGAAACGCGAATGGATTTTCGTACTAAAATCGACGAAACCACTAAAAGCTGTAGCACTGTTGCAAGATGCACATCGCAACCACTTTGCGATAAAGTCGATTTTCTCGGCAGACAAAAAACCATCTGAGCTAAAATCCGATCAAGAATGGGTGAGCTCGTCGTTTGGTGATAAAAATTTAACTAACTCCGTTGATCTCTCACATCGTTTGGAACAGAAGATAACAATTGAATTCAACACAGACATATATGGAACCTTTCGGCAATCGGTGTGCTTTGATTTTGACGTTGAGCCTCTATTGGTAAAGCATCTATGCGTAGACGTCGTTCCAGTTGGGGATGCGGAAAAGATCGAAGAAATCAAAAAGGATATAATTAATTCTTCTTCTGCTAGATGGGATGATTCAAATGCTAATTTAGTCAAATTCGAAACTACGATTGGAACGCATCTGAAAACTGAAGCATTTTTGAGTGATGTTAAACACGAAAAAGATATGCTTGAGCGATATCCTTGTCCACGAGCTGCTACCTTTACGCTTACACAATCAACAATCGTAGAAAGACGACTAACTCAAAACAACTACAGTTCCCGCATACACGAATTATTGTACGTAGAAGAAATTGCTCGCTATGAACAGATTGCACGCTACAATCTTACTACAAAATTAAAAATAACTTCGAACTACATTTTAACACCAGCCGGAATGGCGACGAGTACAGCAAAGTATTCGCTGTCTGGAGAGCTTTTTGCCCTTATGACATTGGGTAAAGATATCTCAGAGGATACATCTGCAGGACGATTAATTTTGTCAAATTGCTCAAGTGTACACATTTCAGCTTTACAAAGCAGGGAAATAAAAGAAGCAAACAAAAAACGTGACGTCTTCGAGGCCGTTATTGAAGACAAAGGAAAAAACATTATCTACCTGAAGTTATCGGCTAAGTGTGTGGAGAACATGGGTCTCAAAGCCGATACTGATGCCGAGGTTGACATTCAGTTTCAGTTAAATCGACTTCCTTACTGCGAATGGCACAATGCTGTTGACAAAATTACAGATTTCAAAATAATTTTTCCAGATACCGAGATTGAGCCTAATATTCCATGGACCCCGAAAAAACAATGGTCGGAAACCAGTGATCTTAAGCTGAACGCCAAGCAAAGGGAGGCAGTGAATGCTATAACGACCCAATTAGGCGTAAAGTTGCCACCCATTCTTTTGATTGGACCCTTTGGAACTGGAAAAACGTACACCCTTGCACAGGCTATAAAGCAACTCTTAACACAGCCAGAGGCAAAAATTTTGATATGTACGCATTCCAATTCGGCTGCTGATCTCTACATCAAGGAGTACCTGCATCCGTGGATAGAGAGTGGAATGGAGGAAGCAAAACCTCTTAGAGTTTACTATCACAAGCGTTGGGTAGCAACTGTGAACAGTGTCGTTCAGAAGGTAAGAATTTGTTTTTCTCATTGATTTACCGCTAAGACTTTTTTTCTTTTTCATTAGTACTGCATAACAGATGGTGTGGGTAACTTTAGGCGCCCAACGGTGGAAGATATAATGAAACATCGCATTGTTGTTGTCACACTGAGTATATCGATGGAGCTTTCAACATTGGGCCTACCAAAAGGATACTTTACGCATATATTTCTTGACGAAGCTGCTCAAGCTATGGAATGCGAAGCAATTATGCCTTTGGCATTGGCTAATGAAAGTACGCGTATTGTTTTAGCTGGGGATCACATGCAAATGAGTCCGGAACTCTTTTCGAATTTTGCGAAGGAACGTAAACTTCATATATCCCTGCTAGAACGATTGTACGATCATTATCCGTCGAATTTCCCGTGTAAAATTTTGCTTTGTGAAAACTACCGAGCTCACGAAGCTATTATTAAATTTACGTCAGAACTTTTTTACGAACAAAAACTTATAGCATCGGGCAAGCAACCTCGACACGATCGTTTTTACCCGTTGACATTCTTTACAACCAGAGGCGAAGATGTTCAAGATAAAAACTCAACAGCTTTTTACAACAATTCTGAAGTGTACGAGGTCGTGGAGCGTGTATGTGAATTGCGAAAAAAGTGGCCTAGTTCTTGGGGTAAAATGAACGATGCTAGCATTGGCATCATGACTCCATATGCAGATCAAGTCTTTCGGATACGTTCTGAGCTTCGCAAACGAAGGATGGGTGGAATATCGGTAGAACGAGTACTAAATGTGCAGGGCAAGCAATTCCGGGCAATATTTCTTTCAACAGTTCGAACTCGTCGCACATGTATGCCCAATAACAATTCTAGCACATCAGTGAGTGATGACGCTGATTATGGATTTCTTAGCAATTCGAAACTGCTTAATACGGCTATTACTCGAGCACAGAGCCTTGTAGCAGTAGTAGGAGATCCAGTGGCTCTATGTTCGATAGGTCGATGTCGTAAGGTGTGGGAACGATTCATAGAAATTTGCAATGAAAATAAATCTCTCTTCGGAATAACATGGTCGTATTTACGTTCACAGCTCGACGGTGTTGAATTAAAACGTAGTTATGTGCTTAATCCCTTAGCTCCTGAATTTATACCGCGTGCTTTGCAACCAGAGGCCTATTTACGCGACCAAACAGCAATGTATTTACTTAGTGGCAGTAATCAGCACAGCATAGCCAGCGCACATCATCAACCAAATAATCAAATTCCTTCCATGTACGGTAATTTAGGTGGTCCCTATGCTATGTTGAACCAATCTCAGATGGCTCAAGTTGCAAAATCTGCACATCACACTCAGTTTCATCATGGCAACATTCCTATGCGACCAATTGGTCCACCGCAACACAATCCAAATTTTAACATGCAAGCCCCTAACAGACCACCAACGCACATACCACAGTCACAACAACAATTCCCCCCTTACATGATTTGGCCCCAACAACAACCGCCGCAGCAGCAACAATCAAATGCCAATGTCCCTAACCAAATGATGCGACCAGCTTATCCGGGACAGCAGCCCCCCATTCAGCCTCCTCAAACGCAGAACCCCAATGCAAGCTTATGGGGACCACCACCACAGAATAATCCATGGGGAGTGATTCCGAAGTCAGGTGTTCCAAACCCTAATCATCGCCCCCCAAATCAAATGCCTAATTCGGTGTTGCCACAACAGAACACTTCTCATAATATTACAATGCCAAGTGCACCACGCAGTCAAGCAGGCATTCAATCACTACCACAGCATCAGCTGCCAAACCCTGGTCCATTGCCAGTTCAAAATCAATCGCAACCTCAGATTCGTGGACAAAATGCTGATATAGGTTTTATGAAAAAGTCGCTTTATCAGCATCCTAATCCGTCTGCCAACATTGGGTACAACAACCCCATTAACCAGCCGATCCTGCTTAATAATCGGTTGAGCAACTCATTTTCGAATGGACCCATAAGTCCTGCAACTGGTGGTCCTGGTATTGAGCCTTTCGTTAGACAAGGTCAGAATGTTGCTCTGAATTTACATCATCAGAATAGTCTGATCGCCGCTAGTAACAGTGGCGGTCATAAAGAAAAAGATTTTCAGTTCTTAAACAACGTTCATATTCCCGTTAATATTGGAGGATCTCTATTCCAAGCACCACCTACAGTCTCGACTGTGCAAAACCCAACTACTCATTTGCCAACTTTTCAGGAATACAGCTCCCTTCTGCCGCCCAATATGACTATCTATGAAATGGCTTTTGAGCCAAAGGAATCCCAATATAAGTGGTATCTAAAGCTTCTTGAAATTCATGGTCAAGAGTCTGCTAATAAATTTACTGAAATTTTGCGCCAGGCAATGGGAATAATGCATAACTCGAAACCCAACAGTGTTCCATCTCTCCAAACAAATCAGCAGCAACAATTATCCATACAAATGTCTCAGAACCAACAGCATCAACATCATCATCATCAGCAGCAACAACAGCAACAACATGCTGTTTCAATGCCCAGATCTTCAGGTGGTTTCGCAGGACCACCAACAAATCCCTTGGCATCCAACCGTGGTGGTTCACCGCCTCAATCCACTGAACCTTCTATGAATTTCAATCAACAAATCGATATGGTATTCAATTCATTAATGAATGGCAACGACATAAGCCAGCCGATTCTGCGAGAAATATTGGGAATGGTAGGTAGTGTTGGCGCTGTGAATAATTGTGGCAACGCCAATATTGTTCCTAGTGGAAATATGAATGCAGTTAATATTCAACCCAGTGTGAACATGATTGGAAAAGAGTTTCCAATTGCTCTCCAACACAAGGCCGCTCCCTCACCACTATTTCCAAATCAACAAAATGTAATGGCTGGAAATAATGGTATGTTATTGTTTTATAATTCTACATAATCTCTAAAACAAATTTTTCGAAATTTTAGATTTTTTGCTAGGAAATGATCTCCCAGGCACATCAACACCGCGCGTAGAGTCAGTGCCCCTCTACCGTCGACAGGTTATGAACAATGGAAACTCTAGCTATCACGGTTCCAATTCGTCCTCTTCGACTGCTCACTCTATTGCATCTTCTACACCCGACAACCTTTTGGACAGCGGTATAGGCAGCAGTAGTCAAATTCATTCTTCCGGGAATCTTATTGACACTATTTTTAACATCTCTGCATCTAACGACTTGTCAGCTGCGGCCGCCGCTGCCTATCAAAATAGTTCATTTCAAAAGTTGTTTTATAATAACTTTCCATTAAAACTTAACGATTTAGATATGAGAAATGAACGTGCTATACCTCAACAGCCGCGGCAGCATCATATGTCCGTTATGCATCCACAGCAGCAGCAGCAAGTCCAAATGCAAATGCATAACCACGGAGAGCCACGTAACACAACGTATGCTGCTGTGCTGAGTCAGGGAAACGTCGTTCCAAACTCTCAACTTCATCAACTCCATCATTCGTCCCAAGGACACGTTGTAAACGACGAGAAAGATCCATTTGCTGCAATCAGAGAACTTGGTCAAGGAACCAATGGCTTCTATAATTATTTTCAATAGACATTATTTTAACTAAACAAACTTATCATAATACTAGGCCTACAATAAGTTAAACTCTTAAGATAAAAAACACCGCCTGGACAAAAACTAAAAAAAAATAAAAAAATGAAAAAAATAAAAAAAAAAATATTGTGAATATTTTAATACTAATTAATATGAAATAGTTTACATATTTGCATTTCGCTTATGTTTTTTTTTTCTTTTTTTCAATAAATTAAAAAAAAACAGAAAACAAAACATTAATACACACATTAAGAATATAGTTCATAGAAAGTGATTGAAAATCATAAATTGGCATAACAACATATATTATGTACTTCAGATAAATGTAGTTATAATTTGATTAAATAAAAAATTAAAATAGTTTGTAAAAACGAACATTAAAATATTTATATAAATGTATGTAGAATTTTAAGTACAAGCAAGACCCTACTATATAAACATGCAAAAATATAATTATACTAAACTTTAAAATATTTGTATTCACAAGGAAAAAACCAAAATCAACAAAAAAAAACATAAAATTATTATTATTGAAATTGTGCACTTTAATTTGTTGACATTTTGTATTTAATTGAACTGATTGCATATGAAAACGTATACAAATGAACACAGTAAAAGATACAGAATCATGTTTCAGTTCCAAGATTATTAAACAAAAAAAAGCAAGTAAAAACGTGAATAAATATTTTTAGGTAAGATGATTAAAATACAACATTTCTAAATGTAAAAAGATATATTTAAATATATTTAACCTACATAGAGAATTTCAATGTCGTTTTTGTTTTTTTCGAGAATGTTCCGCCGAATTGTATTGACTTGTTTTTCGAAGGAATTAACATTACCATTCATCTTCGCTTCGCCATATTTATAGTTTTTAAGTATTACAACAACAACTTGAATGAACTACCACCAAGTGGGTTTTCATTTGGCTGAAGTTATATCTATTTCACGGGTACCAATCCGACCATCAGACTCCTTTATTAGTGGTGCTTAGCTTTTATACTTTCAAGTTTAATCGAAAAACTTTTTGGCCTTCACTGAGATTTGAACCCAGACCTAGCGTCTATTCCTATTCCAACTATCCGAAACTTAATTTAATTATTGGGGCCTATCGTGTATAAAATACAGTTTCATAGTGACTTTGGCTCTCATTTAAAAAGGCCAGTCGCGAGCTTACAATGAACAGTGCAGAAGTATTGACGTTTCCAATTTTCGAAGATGGGGAAAATTCCAAGGAAATATTGTTCAATCTACGATAATTAAATCCACAGATTCGCTTAATGCTAAAATTAAATACATGTTATAAACTAATAATAATTGGTATATATGTACAATATAATTTATAAAGGATTGTTTTGTAACAACAAAAACAATAAAGTTTTAAATTGACTTCTTCATAAGTAAACATCGAGATCGTTGTAATACATATTAAACAATTAACAACAATGAGACATAGGTTCACGCTGTCCATAATTTGTAGAATGATGAATTTCAAAAATGAAATGTCTCGTTCTCAACGGTCGACTTGGGGCCTAACTATTAATTAAAGAGAGTAAAAACTCACTATGAATATTATTTGAAAGAAAATCACGAACAAACAAGACACTGTACATTCTGCGTCTTGATTCAAGGGTTTGTATTCCTAACAATAAACATCTACTATTATAATTAAAATTGACATTATCAATTGTTGCGAATTTTCTTAAAGCAAATCTTAAAAATTTTTTTTTGAATATTCTCAATTCTTACTATGTATAAGTTTTTTAGTATCAGGATTCCAAATGATAGAACAGTATTCCAATAATGGTCGAACAATAGAGCAAAAAATGAACATCTGCGGAGTTTCGTTTAGTAGGCTGCCATCAAAACCATATAATTTTGTAATTAAGATTAGGTGATTAACCCTACTGAAAGCTTTAACGAAGTCGGTATAAACCACCCATTTGACATCGCTTTAAAACACAGATTAGAGAAACAAGCCAAATTTTTAGCGGTTGATCGACCACTTAAAAAAACCGTGTTGAAACTCAGAAATATGGCTTTTTATTATACCACATACATAATTTATTTTTTACAATTTTATCGAAAAGCTTCGGAATTGTAGAAAGTTTACTTATTGGCGGTAATTTGTAACTTTCTTTTTGTCTCCAGACTTTAAAATCGGACTAATGTAGGATATTTTCCATTCATCTAAAAAATGGCAACTTAAAAGGGATTGATTAAAAATAAATTGTAGTGGAAAACTTAAAACTTAGAGATTCAAAACAATGGTTTTAATACAATAGGAAATAAGCCATGAAAATCTGGTGTAGTAGAGGGCTGAAGGTCCCATAAGGCCTTTGACACTCCTTCTAAATCACAACATAAACTACAGCTATCTGTTATAGGTACTAAATTCTTACAATCGTAGTTATTGCCAAGAACAAAATCCGTAGTATTACAAATACTTTAAAAGCTTTCAGCAAACCAACTGACAATAGTTTGAGTGTCACTGGAAGTGACCATTATTGATGGAAAACCAATAGATTTCCGTTTCATATTAACAAATTTCCAAAAACGTTTTGGACTTTGCTTTAATTCAATTTCAGTTATATGTACATATGTATGTAGTTACTAAAACTACATTTTGAAAGAAATGCATATTCTTTACGAAAACGTGAATATAGTGCAAAATTATTAGGGCTTATATTGCTTTTGCAAGCTTTAAAGGCTCTATTCTTAGCGTTTTTCAATTTACGCAACCTTACGTTAGACCACGGAGGATGAGAATTTACTTTAAATATAGAGTGGGGAACAGAGGTAACCAATTCTTTGATAAAAACAGTTAAAAAATTATAGTTTAAACTATTATTAGAATTAAATTGCCAGTCGAAATTAAAAAAAAATTATCATTTAAGATATTTAAGTTTTCAGAATTGAAGTGATATTCAAATTTATGAACAGTTTGGAACGCATTATAGTTCTTAGGTTTTTCTCTAACCAATTAAAGGCCAAGGTTTTTAAAAATAAAAAAAAAAACATTTACTTCTTGAAGGTATTTTTTTTGCATTATTTTCATTTATTTTACTCAAATCTACAATAATAAATCTACATAACTCTCTTATAGCTAATGAGAATAAACATAATATTTACTATAATATAATTTATAACACATGCAACGAGGTTTTTCTTTTTGGTGCAGAAACTAAAATGTGCTCTTCAGAAGATTTTTGGTGTGCTGATCTCGAAAGTCAGAAATATTCTACGACGTCAGTTTTATGAAAAAGTTATCATATTTCCAGAAAAACGGTAAGAATATATGAAATTTAATCTTTTGTGAAATCAAGTTCGAAGCAAATAACATAATATATGTTTTTATAACTTTTTTAACACTGTCGAGTTTTTCCCAAAACATCTTGATCAGTAAGTACTTGTACCTCATAATCAAATCAATTTTCGATGACGGTATCTTCTTATTATCTAATGAATTAATTAGGCGCAATTCATGGATTCATATGATATGAACCCAATTTTATGGTTTAAAATTAATAGAACAACAATATCAAAATTAGTGCGGTTTTTTGATAAAAAAAAAATCAGTAAGTATGAATGCACAAAACGCCCAAGCAAAATATTTCGTTTTTAGAAAAAGTTTTTATCTTAAATTAATGAAATTAATTTTTTTTAAATACATATACAACGCTTCTTTTTTTTTTTTTTTCATTTTAGTTATTGTTTTAAAAAATTGCACCTCTTTCCTAAACGGGGGAAAAAGACCTACTCAAAAACTATTTTTTCCTTTATCCAACAAACGATCTACCTATTTTTTGCAAATATGTAGTTTGTATGTATGTATGTAGGCACATAAATATGTATCACAATTGATTTTTCAAATTGTTATACCAAATTTCCTCTACTTTTATACATATGTATGTGAATATGCAAATAAAAACTATTTTCTTCTGAAAATTGTATTCGATTTTGTTTGGAAAATAAATTTTCGGTGTTCTCAATTTGAAATTCAATTGAGGCTCATTACTTAATAAAAACAAAAAGCTTAAAGCAAAATGGCGGATTCGCCATATGGGCATTGTCTTGATTATCTAAAAATATTCAAACCTTAGAAAGTTATTACTTTTTGTTTTCACACTAAAGCGGAATTTCTAAAAATAGCTTTCCATTTTCTTATTAACTTAGAAAATTTGTATCTAATAGGTGGAAAAATTCCTAGCTTCCACAATTTTGAATGGATGTACATGAAGTAAAACTTCCAATTAAAAACCAGTTTATCGATGGTTTTGTAATACATACAAAGCGTTTCAAATATAGGGCACTTTTTATTATAAATGCACTTTTTATTAAATGCCATGCTATTACGCTGGGGCTACACTTAGGCTGGTATTCACCGAGCCCTCATAACTTAAGAAGCTCATAAACCTATTCACCAAACAATATTAGTGAAGATCTACGAGCGCTCTTAAAAGTTAGGAGTGGTCCCGACCACTCCTAACTTACGAGCGCTCTCTTCGAAAGTTTGTTCGCTTGTGCGTGTGCCACGCACGCATTTGACTCGAATCCATGTGAGCAATGCCAAGTAGAAGAGTATCCATTTGCTATCAAGACAAACATTCCACAACATGTCACAGTTTGGGTATGCCTGAACAAGAGAGAGTGGCTCTCATTTTCGAACTTCGAAAAACACTTGTGAGTGGTTGGTGAATACCCCAAAGAAATTTCAAGTTAAGAGCCTCGTAAAGTTAAGAGCCGTTTAAGAGCGCTCGGTGAATACCAGCCTTAGACTTCAACATTTTTACATTTTACGTGCACTTAAGGTATTTTGACTACCCTTAATAATATGTTTGCGCACAGTGCGAGCCTTTAGAAAAGTTGGAGGGAAATTTAAAGGAGATACCGATGCACAAAACCGCAATTGCATTTTTTAAAGAAATAGAAAAATAAGGCTTTATTTATATTGAGAAAATGGAAATGGAGCAGCGTTTTCCGGTTGGTGGATAGTTTCAATTATTAAGAAAACTATGTATACATACCTACATACACGTTATGTAGAAGAAGTAACGGTTTTTATAAAAAAAATCTTGTTCCATCTTAAAGTTAATTTTTTTCCATCAGCAAATAGAAATAAAACCACATATGAAGAAGGCCTTATATCGTCGGGTGTTATTCCACGTCATCCAGGGAAGAATATTCCAGTCATGTGTGATAGAATTTAAAATAACACTGTTATTAACAGAAAAAAGTCGTAGTGTGATTTTGTGTTTATTTAAAAAAAAATCTTAATCTTAATAAGTATCTTTGAATAAATCCCTTGAGGTCGACCCAGCAGAGAAAAACTGCCTATCCAAGCTATGTTGAAGAAGCTGCGGGGACTGTAAACAAAATTTACTATTGCTTAACAAAAAGAAAATGTAAATACGGCAACGGTGGCAATATTGCAGATACGACACTTTCTTTTTAGATTAAGGCTGGTATTCACCAAGCGCTCTTAAACGGCTCTTAACTTTACGAGGCTCTTAACTTGAAATTTCTTTGGGGTGTTCACCAACCACTCACAAGTGTTTTTCGAAGTTCAAAAATGAGAGCCACTCTCTCTTGTTCAGGCATACCCAAACTGTGAAATGTTGTGGAGTGTTGGTCTTGACAGCAAATGGATACTCTTCTACTTGGCATTGCTCACATGGATTCGAGTCAAATGCGTGCGTGGCACACGCACAAGCGAACAAACTTTCGAAGAGAGCGCTCGTAAGTTAGGAGTGGTCGGGACCACTCCTAACTTTTAAGAGCGCTTGTAGATCTTCACTAATATTGCTTGGTGAATAGGTTTATGAGCTTCTTAAGTTATGAGTGCACGGTGAATACCAGCCTAAGAATTTTATTATTCAATTTGTTTTGTATACGACACTTCCTTCGGAATTTCATAGTAAGAATTTATTAAGAAAGGTCCTGTTATTCGTATAAGGCTAGTAATCTATGAGACAAAATAAAACGCTACCTATGTTAATAATATGAATTTAAGAAAGTTATCAGCTCTCATCAATTCATAAGGTGATAGTTAGGCATGTTAATACTAAAACTTTATCAAAAAGGTTTTTCGTCTAATTTAACTTCAATAAACGTTCGTCCAAACTTTGCAATAGTCGATAAAATACATGTGAATGGGAAACAGGCAATTATCCAAATAATATTAATTTCTTTAAAAGTTTATTTGTTTTATAAAATGTATATAACATGTGACATGTATGTTTTAGTACTACTTTCTATTAATGCTATGTATTTTATGCGGGTATCGGGAGAGCAGCAACGTCTGCTTTCAATTCGTCGTATAGATCTTGGTATTCTTGATTTTCTCGAACCAATAAAGCAACAGTTCCACGCTTGACACCCATAGCAGCTCCTAAATCGGCTCGACTCGGAATGTACGTGTACGGAATTCCCTTTTCCTCGCACACCGCAGGCAAGTGACACATGATCTCAACGGGTGTTACATCTCCAGCAAAAATTACAATCCTGTATAAAAATTTGATCAGCACAAAATAATTAACATAAATTATTTGATTTACCCTGTTTCGCCTTTTCTTATTCTAGTTTGAACATCTTTGAGTCCATTTCGGATAAAGGATTTATGTGGCATTGCTTTTTTAATCAGTTTATAGCATTTCTTTGTTAGCTTTTTCGACGCCATTGGCTGAGATATAGCATTTACATATTTCAACTTATCTTCATAAGTTCCTTCTTCTTTGATCGAGACGTTTTTAAAATCTTCAACATCCTCGGGTTCGGTCTTTATCTTGCCCATTTTCGATTTTTTATTAAAGTTAATGAAATTTTTGCGAACAAAAGATACAAGAAATCAACTTTCAACTTTAATTTCAAAATTCAAAACACTTGGCTAGAGCACGTGTGTGTATGGTAGTCTAGTGAAGTTTAAACACGCTGTCAAAAATAACAGGGATGATATGCTTAGTCTGCTATTACACGATGCATGCGACTTTTCGAATAACGTAAGGCTAGGCGCGCACTGGCAACTGTGATCAAAATCAAATAGTTTAATAACCAGTTGAAAGAGAACCGCACACTAGCAACTCTTTACTCACGCTCACACTCTTTTCTCTCTTGCTCTTATAGACAACAGCTCAACTGTTGTGAAGGCAATCGTTTAGTTTGTGTCAAAACACAAACTTTTTAGTTTCGAGAATCGAGTTGCTCTAAGGGCCGTATTCACCGAAGACTCATAAACAGCTCTTAAGTTTAAGTGGCTCATAAATTGGAAATTATTTGTGCTATTCACCAACCCCTCATAAGTATTTTTCGAAGTCCGAAAATGAGAGCCATTCTCTCTTACCCAGGCATGTTCAAACTGTGAATTCAACAGTTTTCAAACAAGATTGACAGCGGAGAAGTCAAATGTGAAATATTAGTCATAAAAAGAAAACGCATCAACTTTGAACTGTCATCTCATCTTTAAAGAACAAAAAACGAAAGTATTTTCTGCCCACCAACCAAAACTTCAATTAAAATTCTCAAATAATGGCTATTGCTGCTATTCAAACGGATACCCGATAAGAAATTTACGAATTGCTGTCGAAAACATAGAGTTATGCCGAAAGGAGTAGGGAAAACCGCAGTTCCGTGGACGGATTCGCATTGAAATGAGAAACAACGGTGGAAAACAAATCATCGGATTCGTTTCAGTCTTCATCTCCTTCAGTCTCAGCTCCAGGCCTCTCACAGAATCCATCGAAATTGAAAAGGTCATCAGCGGGTGGCTTATGGATCATCAACGTGCTTCTTTTCATCCGTCCAGACTCTCCTGCGTTGCAAGTTTGTTGATTACTCCGCATCTCAAACAATAAAGAAAATCCAGTGAAGATCATGTAAAATTGAATTATAAAATTGCGTTGATACTTTTAATTATTTAATTATTGATGTTTTTTTTTTTAATTTATGATTGAAGTTTTCTTAATACAAATTAAAGTCACAAATCAAATTGCGACAGTGACAATTTGAAAAAAAGTCAGTTTGTTTCGAATGTTTTCGAATAAGTTTTCGAAAAGAGCTCTCGTAACTTATGAGTGATCAGGAGCACTCATAACTTTTACGAGGGCTCATAAATATTCAATTGCTTGGTGAATGGGTTTGTGAGCCTCTTAAGTTATGAGCGTTCGGTGAATATCGCCCTAAGTGCGCGGTGTCCCATATAAGCCCATATGTTTCATTTTAGCAACTAAACAGTTGCGAAACTAAAAATTGAATTCGAGAATCGAGTTGCTCTAAGTGCGCGGTGTCCCATATAAGCCCATATATTTCATTTTAGCAACCAAACAGTTGCTAAACTAAAAATTGAATGTGCGCGCCTGGCCTAACACAAAGCTTTAGTTTCAATAACAGCATTTTATTTTGTTGATAATCTTAATAATTCAATGTGATGTCAAAATGAATGTGACAGTTCAATATTCAAATGTAATTATGTATGCACTATTTAACCTCCAAACGCGTTTAGCTTATAATGCTTCTATTCAACGTCACATACATTTTATAATCTTCAAAAGAAGTTTTGAATTTTGTTTACTTTTATTGTGAAGTATTTTTCGGAATAGAAGAAAATATTATATTTTAGGTAGTAATTTGAAAGTACATTAGCTTGTTATTTTTGTTAAAAGGTATATGCATACATGGAATCGTTTTTGTAGGCATAAATATAAGAACATAATATGAATTTTTAATAGTAAATATTTCAATATTTCGAAATGCTATTGACAAAAAATCGCAAAAAAAAACTGAAAATTCTTGAAAAGGTCAATACAAAAAAACTAATTTCACGCTAGTGCTGATACAATTTCCTCGCTGAATTATCCATTTGTATCTCATCCTAATTTTTGAGTTGTCAACGTACAATTTTATCTACTACAGCGGCCACAAGTATAGCCATTTTCACAACTTTTTTTTTATGTTTCATGAGAGTACTGTTATTTCACAAAACAAAACTGAGGATTCAAAGCAAGTATAAATATTGAATATTCAAATATGTGTATGCCAATCCAACGAGGATGGTTTAACAATAATAAAAAAAAACCTAAGCACTTCTCGGCAGTACAAATTCAATTTTATTTTCTGTAATATATTTAGACAGAATAGAGTTCCTAAATATGGTATCAGAATACTAATTTCAAATTCCAGATTGCTTTGAGCAACTTAAAAAATCCTTTTTAACGCAGAAATAAATCTAAATAATTATTATGTACAAATTAAATAATTATAAGATTTTGCCTATCGCAAATCTAACAAGATCTAATGGCGTTTGAGTTTTTAACCTTTGTGTACAACTATTGGAGGTCAAAGGACGTGTGTTTCAAATTTAATTCTTATATATAATTGTCAGTCTGTCTTGTGTAAGAAAGAGATGAAATTATTTAAGTTAAGTGGTATAGCCATTGAAACATTCATGAATAACAGTTTAAATAGCACTAAAATTCACTAAATAATAATTTTTTATTGACTCGATGCTATAGAGTTTATATAGAATGAATTTTTATTTTACCAACCTCAGCCATATCATTTATCGCCGCTCTACAACATACGTCCCTACTTCCTTATTATACGTAAAATGGATTGAACTTACCCTGATGCTACACAAACAGTAATGGCAAGCAAGTTGCAATACACACAAATGTTTTTACCAACGCCAGCATTTGGCTCGTCAACTGTCATGAAAGTTGTGAAAACTGTACCCAGGGAAGTTGGAAAGCAAGTAGCATGACAGCTGCACTTGTAAAATTATTCAACTGTACGTGTGACGTTCATATACATAAATACAAATTTTTGTTCATTGCCATGTGCGTTCAAGTGAAATCGGTTGAAAATATAATAAAATGTACAATTATTGTGCAGCCTACGTTACAGCAAAATCACACATTAGGAGGATTCACTGTTTATGATCCGGGTCAACCAATCTTGTATTATTGCAAAATTGTATTATTTTCATATAATCCACCAACACTGATTTTGTTGTTGAAAATTAAAAAATGTTATACTTTTTCAATAATTTACATCAGATAATTTGTCGGCCAGTGTAGGTACCTAACTTGCTTGCCTGTGTGAATTTAAAATTTTTGACAGCTAGTCGAAAATCGTAAAATTGTTTATCGTAGAAAGAGAAATTCTGAATGGAGATTTTCGTGTACTGTTTAGTCTTTCTTTAGTAATTATTTTATTTTGTTTTTGGCCAGGTGAAGTGGGTGGCGGCACCTTGGAGTTCTAATAGTGAAAATAAAATACAAATTCATGCTTCCCTTCAATGCAACAATAACTACAAAAAAATACATCCAACTTGTACACTACATAATTAACTGTGCATTGTGATTTCCGTGGGTTCAATGAACGTCAACGAATTAAATTATTTGTACCTATAATTGAACACTGAGGAGAGCTACTATGGATAGCAATTTATTCAAAGTATTTTTGTGGAAAAACTTCTTATTTCTTAAGTTCAGTTGGTTATCAACAACGATAATAAATGCTACTTGTTTCATTATC
Source organism: Philhelius festivus (assembly GCA_963931855.1). Lineage (NCBI taxonomy): Eukaryota > Metazoa > Arthropoda > Insecta > Diptera > Syrphidae > Philhelius > Philhelius festivus. The sequence goes on from OZ007557.1 coordinate 108,968,931, forward strand.
CTTTACGTGTTCTTGAAAACCACACACAATGTAGTTACCGCACCCAGTAGCGACTATGAGAAGCAAAATTCGGTACGAATAATTAAGACACTCGGATACGTTTGAAAATTTGGTTTTTAACTTGTACCAAACAAATCTATATTGTTACATTTTTTCTTATAGGAATTCTTAAAAGAAAAAGTCCCTAGCAACAATGAAGACTTCATTTTTTACAGTCCATCAGATGTAAGTTATGTTTATGATCTGATGGAGAAAGTGCGGACGGATCTATACATGTCGACGGAAAGTAAGTACATCGCCAAACTTAAATATTGAAGTGCAATTACTACAAGGAGTGTATTTTTCAGGATTTAGGCCTTTCAACAATGCCTCGACGATGATTTCTGCCCTTGAAAACAACCAAAAAGCCAATTGCTTTGGAATTTTCTTTGAAGAATGGCCCGATTCAAATACCAAGGGATCGTTACAGTATTCAATTAGTTCCACCATGACCAAGGTTTCACCAAAAAAATACTTTGTCAATGATGAAGATCTGAATGGAATTATTCGTAAGTATATCTTTCAGTTTCCACTTTCGACTAGTAAAAAGTTCTTAATCCATAATGGCATCAGAATTTCTTCCGGAAAAATTAAAAATAATATTATTTAATACTGCGGCACTGAAAAAAAATAAGTTAAGAACCTACCTACATAGTTTCTAAAATTCTTGAAGTATTAGGGAATTAAAATATTCTTAATTTTTGTCCGCCTTAACAGTTATCTTCGTAATATAATTCTCACTGGAAACCTAAATCCTTAAGATTTGACTTAAACTCTTTGTATATATAGGAACTATTTTATGCATTTGCATTTTAGCCATTATTTTGTGTAATTTTTAAGAGTTGGGAGATATTTTTTTTTATTTTACAAAAAAACTTTCTAGCAAGTACCGTATCACTTTGCAACTAGCACCTAATGTATTGGTGAACACTTTTTCTGTTCTAACAGAATAAAACTAAATTAAAGTTAATGATATAAAAATATTTTTACAATAACAATTAAATATTATAATTTTCTTTAGCTGAGGACGAATATATCCGCACCGGCTTTCTTTCACTGCAACATATCCTTGATTTGAACTTTATTAAATTTTCAACTGGAACAAATACAGAACTCCAAGTAAATATTTCATTATATTCTACAAACCATGAAAATATATATATATATTTTACTCTAATTAAGATTGAGATTTCCCCGTTACCAAGTATTGGACATGAATCTGCTGATGGACAACGTGTGAACTCATTCGGCTTATTATTTGCTATTCTATTCAATGTTTTGCTGCTTAGTACAAACCTAATTCCACTTGTCGAAGAAAAACACGATGGCATTAAGGTAGCATTATCAGGTTTGAGCTACATATACATTTTAATTTAACAAAAATTGTTTCAGGAATTTCTTGTGTTGGCTACACCTCAAAATTTTCTCAATGGACTGACATTTTTTTGTGTTCGATTTCTGGCGTATATGCCTTTTACATTGGGGTGCGTTGCAGTAGCCTATGCCTATCAAGCTCTGGGACTCATTCCAACAATTTATTTTATTGTACTATTTGTATTGTATTGTTTAACGGCTATGTGTTATACATTCTTGATTTCAGTCTGCTTTAAAACAGGTAAGCGGTTATCTACAAAACTATAAATTTTTATTTATATAGACAAAATAGATTGTAACTGGCTTGCTTTTATCCCATTCAATTAGATTAATTTCAAGATAAAACAAATAATTTTATTCGTCAATCGGGTTTATTTGATCCTGATGGCGATAGAGTTATTAAATGTTTAAAATTTTCCATTCATCGTATCACGTGCCAATAGAAGCATCATTGAATATCAGAAATGGGGCAATATTTAAGAAGTTTTTGAATTTTTTCCTATAGTGACCAACTTTTTTGGACAAAGTATGGAACCTATCCCCGGTCAGCACTAAAGTTGCTAAACATTTTTCTAAGGAATCGCTCTTTTAAATGTTTTTTTATTCTTTAGCGATTGATGTTCATTTATATGACATATGACACTGCTTTCAACCAAAATGTAAAAAGCCCTAAGAACTCGTATTAATATAAAGATTTCATACACATTGAATTTAGTACTCGACTGAAAACGGGTTTACTTCATGCTCTCTTCTGATAAAAAATACGTTTCCTTAAAAATAATATCATAATTTTCTTTGAATAGGTCTAGCTGAAAACTAGAAAAACTAAGCTTAGTGAATGCCCTTGGGTGATCAACAAAATTCATAGGCTAGGCACATTACAATGGTACCAGGCCCATAATGCATGCAAGAATTAAAGATTAAAAAAAAAAAACGAGTTGCCAAAAATCTATTATATGGACTTCACCTTTGGACAAATTTGAGGGAGATATGTTTAAGAAATGTAAACCTATGAAATGAATTTTAATTTCGATTCTTGACTCTGTTACATTACATCTTTATAGAAATGACCTTGCATTATATCATCTCCTAATGGGTATTCTTGAGAAGACGAATGCTGAGGAAATACATGCTTTATTCATCAAGTCACTATTACCTGCTATTTTGCCTTACAATACGGTACTTTCATTTTAGGATCAATTAGGTGTTACCCAGCCTTGTATAATTATTTATCTTGCAAACATTTTGTGTTCAAATAATATTTCTGAAGTTTTTGCTCCCCCAGCATTTGTATTCATTTAAAAGTAATGGATGCTAGACATAAGTAGGCCATTGAGCCAACGTCTGTTTGACTTGTTGGAAACCTTTAACTCCTTATATATAAGTTACGACTGTATTCTGTACTCTTTCCTGTAATCAATTACAGCAACAAAAAATATAATTATTTTTCATTTTCAGTGTTTTATGCAAAAGTTGGTGGATTCCTTTTATTGATTATACCATTTCTGTTTTATTTGATTGATGGTAAATTGTCAAAAGTTGCAAGTTATTTATTTTGTACCACAACTCTTTTGAGAGGACTGAATATTTTTCAAGTGTTCACAAACAAACGTAAATATCTTATTCACTTAAAGATTACATTGAAAGTTTAATATTTTTGTATTCCTTTCAGATCGAGAATTTTCCGGAGATGATTTGTTTTTCAGCATAACAGAGTCTAGCCTCAATGTTTTCTCGATCCTGTCTATTTTATTATTACAGTCCATATCTTATACCATTTTTTATAACTACTTTTCTAGAATTTTTCCAGGAAAAGGTGGACTTAAGCAATCTGTTTTCTTTTTCTTTAATGTGAGTCCAATATTTTATTTATAGAAAGTTGTAACTAACTGAAACATTTCTCAACAGCCTTCGTTTTATAAGAAGAAAAATCGCAATCAATTTGTAGCGGCCTCATCTGATTCGGATGAAACTGCTATAATCATACAAGATCTTGTTAAGTCTTTTACTTCAAAAAGTCGAGTCATCAAAGTTGCTAATCGCTTAAATATGGAAATTAAGGAACGCAGAATAACTGTGTTACTTGGACACAATGGCGCTGGGAAGACTACTACTTTAAATATGATCATTGGTATGATATTAAGTATTTTTCACAAGTTTTTCTAACTTAAATTGTATTATAAAGGGTGCGTACCCAAGGACTCGGGAAAAATTATTGTGTGTAGTGAACGAGACGTCACATCCTATAGACATTTGATTGGATTCTGCCCCCAACATAGCGTTTTTATGCAATACATGACTTGCTATCAACATTTAAGATTTTTTGCTCAGGTATAAAATTATCTTCTGTTGAAAAATTAATCTTAATAAAATAAATTATAATATACAGCTAAGGGGTAAATCAGTTGAGGAAGCTAATTCGCTAGCTTCAAAATTGCTTACGCAATTGCGCTTGGTAGATAAGGCAAATGAATCGGGCAAAAACCTTTCTGGAGGAATGAAGCGTCGTTTGTCACTTGGAATAGCACTCTCTGGAGAAACTAAGTATATACATACATATTTAGCAAAATTCCAATCTTTGTTTAATAATAAATAACGATAATTTATGAAGAGTCGTTATATTGGATGAGCCATCATCTGGATTAGATGTAGAGTCAAGACGTGAATTATGGGATATACTTTTGGAATTGCGAAAATCTAAAGCTGTTCTTATAACAACCCACCATATGGAAGAGGCAGAGATTCTTGGTGACACAATTTCAATATTGTCAAACGGTAAATTGGAACAGAGTGGATCTCCTTTGGAGTTGAAACGTAAATTAGGAAGTGGATACATTTTGAAATTACGAACTGATGGTAATTTCCACGAACAAAGTACTTTAGATATTATCAGAGCAAGCGTTCCCTCTGCTAAGTTAATAGTAATACATTTATATAAATAGTAATGCTAGATGGCTAATTAATATTTTTTAGAATGCTGTTCCTCCAACTGTGTTAATAAGCATGCCTTATTTTTACAAAGATAAGTACACAGAAGTTCTTGAAAAACTTGAAAGAAATCGGGTCAATCTGGGAATTAATTCGCTCGCTGTTACGGATACTTCGCTAGAGGATGTTTTTCTTAAGTACATATTTTAATAGTATTTGGTTGTATTTACATTTCGCTTTAATTTCTTTCAAAGTTCTCAGGGCAATGACAGTGTTGATTCCCCCAGTCGCAATAAAGGAGAAGTTGTAAATATTCCATATCAAAAACTATTACCAGACGCAGTTAAATGGACAAGACATGTGCGGGCAGTGTTCTATAAAAAAATAATTTTTCTCAAAAGTCAATTGGTATATTCTTTGATCATGGTGAGTATACTGAAAAAGAAATTAATAACAAATGGGGAATAAATTTAAACCATGCGACCCAAAATATCTAAATTATAGTCCTACTAGCGTACCCGTGCGGGAACTCCCGCAAGCAATTTTTTTTTTCAACTGAAGTTTTTCAAAATAAATCATGTGTCTAAAAGTTTCTTTAGATTCGCTCAGTTTTTCTTGCATTGGAAATCTTGTGTAAATGGAAATCTTGTGTGAAGTACGGAACGTTGTTTTTTGGTGTTTATTTTACTTCTGTGTGTCATCGTTGAACAGCTCTTTTTGAAAAAGACGACTTGCCACTGAAATAATAAACACGTTTAGCTTAGCCAAGAACTGTCACAACTGATCTCCTGTTCAACATGAGAAGTTGAAAGCGTACGAATTATTTTTATTTAACGTATGCATGTACCTGGATTAAAACAAAACAGCAAACCAATAAATCCAATCAAGTCCTTTTCTTAAAGGTAATGGAGCCAAACGAAGGATATTTTGAAAAAAAAAACTAACAAACAATGAGCAAATCACATACGTACATATGTAACTATCCTATAACAATGTTGTAGTTAAACCTGTAGGCACATAAAGTTTAACTTACCTTAAAATAGTTTAAATTCAAAGACACACAAATATTTTTGTCAAATTTTGTTTTTAATTCGGAGAATTTTATTTTTGTTTTATTTTTTTTAAAAACTTTTTTGAGTGTTTTTATCGTTACTGCTTAGGTACGAGTAAATTAATCAAACAATGCCCCTCCTCTGGGCCCGCACCACCAAAGTATGGCATTTCAATGCAACTACTTATCTATATGTACTACATTTCAGTGCAATAAGAAGATAGAAGTAGACATAAATAACTTTTGGATGTTTCGACCACCCAATGCCCCTCCCCTGATAATAAAAAAAAGTAGCCTATACGGTAATCCAGACTATAAATTTTTTGTGTGTTAAATTTTATCAAGATCCATTCAGTTGTTCAAGCGTTATTGAGTAACAAACATCCATACATCGTAACATTCACATTTATAATATTAGTAGGATTATAATTTTCCAAACAAGCAAATTTATGTTTTACATGCTTTAGACTTTGAGCAACAATACAATGCAAAATGTCAAAGCCTGCTTTGACTATAATTTATATAAATCTTATACACTTGCTAGCTGCATTATTTAAACTTTTTAAAAGAGAATACATATGTTTCGTTTAAATAGCAATAATTTTTTCGTTTCGTATTTCCCCCACCACGTTTCGTATTTCCCCACCCGCTCTATTAATTTAATTTGGGGTTTTTTGTGAAGTGGCTCTACCGAAATTTGAAATACAGAATGTATGCATTTTTTGTTTACAGTTCTCTTTGCCGTTTTTGGCTATTGGAATAGCTGTTTTTATAATGAATTCACTAGCATCCAACAGTAGCGATGGAAATATGCAGCTTGATCTAAAACACTTAAAGGGTGGTTACATATTCTTGAGAGTCGCACCCGAATTCGACGGTATAGAGAAGAACTTGAAATATGAAATTGAAAGCAAAGGCATTCAAATAAAGTATTTGCCCAACACAGATACCATTGAAGAAGGTATATTCATTTTTGTTTACTTCCTTTCAATATCTATTTTATTTTATTTTAACAGAACTGAAATCTATACAGTCAAAAAATCTATATGATTTTTATGAGAATGCAATTGGAGCCATCATAATTAAAAATAATGAAAACAATCCAGATTTTAGTATAATGTACTCCCCAAATATTATTCATAGCTCAGTTATAATGGTCAATTTAATTGATAATGCTATTCTGAAACATCTGGGAAACTCAAATGAAAACATCAAAACAACTTATTCCCCAATAAGGAGGTAACTTAAAATTTATTCTTAGTTAATTTTTTTTTTGATAAATAAATTAATTGTAGGATAATTGATATAAACCCAACAAGCCTGGAGTATTTTGCAGCTATTGTCCCAATTGGTATTTTTTTTTTCATTATTTATAAAGTTCATTTAAATAGCTGGTTTTTCTTTGTAGGTTTCTTCTTCTACATGTTGTACTATATTTCGTTGCCATACATCGAAAACAAGAGCAACTTCAAAAGTCTTCAAGCTATTCCTCGACCCATTTACTGGACGTCTTTCGTTGTATTTGATATGCTTTTGCATGCATTTGTTTGTACAGGCTGCTTCTTTTTTCAATATGCGGTTATGCCAACTGCATTGTACAACAAATCCGAGCAAATTCAGCTGACTTTTACTTATCTTTTCTACGGTTTTTCCTATCTACCAATCATGTATTGTATGACTATTGGCTTCCGTTCAATATCCCCGATATCCACATATCTTTTATTCATGTTAATTATTTCATGTAAGTGGTTTCATAATTCCATAAATATGGTAGTCTATAAAGCATCATACATTTTCAGCAATTGTTCCCTTCATCACTTCTGACAATGTGAATTCAATGCACCATTTTGAAACTACAATCTTAATAATGTCGTTGTTGCCAGATTTTTCTTTAAATCACCAGTTGCGTGTTGTTAATGAAATTTTTTTTGCTAACCGTCGTAAAATGAGAAGTCGGATAGAACTACCAAATTCATCAAGGTTTTTCTTTTACGCTATAATTTTATTTACATTTTTTATGGTAAGTTTAAAAAAAAGTATAAGAAAGACTAGTTGTATTATTTTTAATTGTTTTTATATAGCTATTTCTTATATATGTTTGGGATAATTTACAAAGAAGACAGTATTTAAAAGAATTGATAATGTGTTATCGTTGTAAACGCACTGGGCAGCTGAATCAACCTTTGGAAGAAGTTGACGAAGCACTTGTGCGGAAAGAAAAAGGAAATGTCGAAGAAATTTTCCGATGTGAATATAAAAAATCTTATAAACAATTCCAAATTTAACTTTAATATTCACAGCTAATACAAAAGAATCGTATCCTCTTATTGTTCAGAACTTACATAAGTTCTATGACCGAACACATGCCGTTCGAGGTATTAATTTTGCGGTGAAACGGCAAGAATGTTTCGGACTATTGGGTGTAAATGGAGCAGGAAAAACTTCAACTTTTCAAATGATAACTGCCAACTCTTTAATATCTGGTGGACACATTATGATTGATGGAGTTGATGTAATGGAACGTGAAACTTTGGTAAATGAATTACCATATGTCAAAAGCAAACACAAATGACAAAAAATTCTTTTCCGACAGTATAAATATCGATTCGGATATTGTCCGCAAGGAGATTGTCTCAATAGTTTTATGACATCATATCAAATTCTCAAGTATATGGCATTATTAAGAAATGTAGATTCTAGAGACTTACACTCAGAAGTGTTGTACTGGTTGGCCCACTTGGACTTATTACGATATCAAAATGTTCCTATTCGCTTTTATTCTGGCGGAACAAAAAGAAAACTTAACGCAGCAATTGCAATGGTAAAAGGAAATCAAGGCTAAAATTTACAAATTAATTAATCAATTTACAAATTAATCATTTTTAACTGTTATCAGATTGGAAATCCAACTTTAGTTCTCTTAGACGAACCTACAACTGGCGTAGATCCAATTTCTCGTCGGTTTCTTTGGAAATGTATTCAAGATTTTCAACAGCGTGACAAGACTGTTGTGCTCACATCTCATAGGTTAGTAATAAAAAAAATTAAAAAAAAAAATCGTACTACTTGGGCTCGTCCGGGAATTGAACCCGGGACCTCTCGCACCCGAAGCGAGAATCATACCCCTAGACCAACGAGCCATATGAAATTTGCTGCTCTTTGTTCATCATATTGCTTTCGATAATTTCTTATCAACATGATTATAAACATTTTATTTTCAGTATGGACGAATGCGAACATCTTTGCAACAGGTTGGCCATAATGGCAAATGGGAAATTGCAATGCATAGGCTTCATTCCAGATTTAAAGTCTAAATACGGTTCTGGATTTACAATTAATATCAAACTATTGAATAATTGGTCTGATAACAAAATCAGTATAATTACATCATCTCTCCAAGAAGAATTTAACTGCGAGCTTCGGGAACAGCATGCAGTAGGTTTCAATTAGTTGAAAAGTGTGTTTTTTTTTAATTGGAATGTTTCAGGGTATGCTCACATATTTTATAAAAGAAAAATCCATGGAATGGTCTGAGGTTTTTAGAAGAACAGAACGGTTTATGAGCTGTAATAAGAGTTTAGTGCAAGATTACTCTGTTAACGAAACGACATTAGAAGATATATTCCTGAAATTCGACAAAAAGTGTCGGAAAGCTGCCAATGGATCCAGTGATGATTGTTGACAGCTTTATTAAAATAAAGCAGCAGGTTGACTTAAAGTAGCATAGTATTATTATATATTTTGTATAATATTTACAGTTTTAAATTGTAAAAATAACTTAAATAGTCTCGAATCTCTTAGATTTAAAACAAGTGTATTTATTATAAGCGACATAAGAAATAAAAAATAAAAATATTCCGTTTTTCTATTTACCGGTATTTGGACATGCATCACTCGACGGAATAATGAACTTTAGTCGGTCGCGTTGCTTGTTGGAAGCGCAACCAAAATGTGTATTCTATCGGTCGCTCATTGGCACGACAGGGTCTTTGTAAACGCCATCACGGGACTACTCAAGTTAATAAAAATTGGTTTCAACGGAGCGACAAAAATATTTGTGATAGGGCTGCATCAAACTGGTTTGATTTGAAGCGATTAAACTACTTTTCATAGCGTCAGTCGCACAAAGTTATTCCATTATAAAGACACTGCTTCCAGTAAAAAGTTTGAAACAAATATGTATAATCGTGCTATATCATCGCGCGATACCGTTTAATAAGAAAACAATAGGATTATTACAGTTTGATATTTTGATCGTCCAATGCAGCTACGGTCGCGTAGAACGTGGGGTAAGAGTTAATTGATTGTCGTGTTATGGTTGCTTTCCCTATGGATATGATAGACAGATACTGTCAAAACGCCAATCAAACAACTGAAAATCAACGCTCAGGGGTGGAATCGCGTAAGGTGATAGTTGATTATCAATTTGTTTATTGTCGTTTTGACCATCGCTCTCTCTATAATTCTTAATTGATATGATAGAGACAGCTATAGTCGAAAACGACAATCAACGAATTGATAGTCAACTATCACCTTACGCGATTCCACCCCAGGGTTCTAATGATAATCGGCCCTAGCGATGTATCCGTTCGGAGCGGAAAATTCTTCGATTTTATACGATTCGATACGATGCGATCAAGTGCTTTATTTGTGAAATTTCTGATAGCTATGCAATTATTTTTCCGATTTCGTCCGACACAAATTCTTCGCGGAACAAATTTCGCCAACGCATTTGTGTACTGTTTTTCTTTCTGACAAAGTATGCGTTGCGGACAATTTTCCGCTCCGAACGGATACCTCGCTAGGGCCGAATTTAAAACATCGGAGAGGATTCCGCTCCGACCGACGGTTACCTCGATAGGGCTGTCAATTTTCGAGGAAGGATACGTTGCCGAGAAAGTTCTGCTCCGACGGTTATCGTGATAGGGCCGTCAATTTCGTTTCGAAGTAGCTTTCATTGGAAACAAATTTACAGAAATTATGACGACTCATTGCGATTGATATAAATTTCTGGGAGAAATGTGCAAATTAAGCGCTACATCGAAAATGATGATGTAGGTATTTTGCTGTGGCGAGTTCAGGTAACGATCAAATTGTCAAAAGTCACATGCGATTTCATATATGTATATTTTTTTTGCTGTCGTTTGTCGATTCGCATGTTGCATTTTGTTGCTTGGGTTTGCAATCAAATGTTTGTTTAACTCATCAGATGAAATATTCAGCAAAATTGTTTTTGTTCATTTTTAAAACTAGCTTATAGCAAATTTAAAGTTTTATCAGAGCACAGAATTATTTATTTCTTGCTTTTAGTTGTCAACAAAACAATTGACACCCCTTGGGTGTTTTTTGAAAACCGAAAACCCCAGGGTTTTTTGACAACTCTGAGGGTTGTAAAGAAAATCTGGGTCAACCCTAGGTAAAGTTGAACGAACGAAACTATAATCAGTATTTTTTGACGCAGATAAATGCTATCGTGCTATAATCAAATATGCAACCGTTCTGCTTGCACAAGTTCTGGGGCCCTATTTTGTAAAACGATTATCGTTGAAATTACTTCATTATCGTTGAAATGCGATTATGTTTAACGAAAATTGTTTAATCGTTATCGTTAATCGTATCGAAAATCGTTAGTTCTAAAGACTACTGCCATATACCTACCGTTTAACTTTCGTTTCTCTTGATTTATATTTTTTTTTTCATTTATTTATGTCAACTTTTAACATTCCTAATGGTCGAAAAGTTGGTTGTGCTTCAAAAAAAAATGTTTTTTTCGGTTAAGCTTGGCAACATCTTTTGTACGCCTTTTTCGTTTTACTTAATCGCTCTTTGTCGTGACTATCGTATTCCTCAGTATCGTTGACTTGCCGCTCGTTTCGTAATACAAAATAGGGCCCCTGTTTGATCAACGTCGACCTTTTCGGAAAATGCAAGATCAAAGTCGAATTGATCGTCAAATGATGTCATTAATTGAGTCAGTTATTTGCTATCATCCTGCTTGTGCAAAATGTGTTTGAACAAACGCCAGTCAATTTTCTTGCAAACGCATTCGACATTCACGAACACTTTTATTTTTTAAATGCAGATGCAGAGTTTCGCTACAAATGATAGTACATCGCACATATGACTTAAGCAAACAGCGTTGTCGAAAATAATGCTTTTGCATAAAAATTTGGTTTTGGGTTTTCGAACAGTTGACTTTTAAAATTTGCGTTTAAGAACATGTTGCAATTGCCTTTTTGACGTAAATGACTTTTTCGAAAACAACCTCCACCACTACATACGTTTTCACCATCGGGCCTAAAATCGCAAGGTCAGCTTTTCAGAAGCTTCCAAGCATATTATGTCATTATTATTGTTGTAGAATAGGTAAAATAGAAAATTAAAAAAAGTATGTTAAGCCAGGGGGCAGATTCTGTAATAAACGAAACGATATAGCGATTGATCGTTTTTCAAAAACGAAAGAAAATGTGCGAAAGCGATAATTAGCATTCTGTATCGCATTTCGTTTTTGGTTCTGTGTTCGTTTATGCTTCAAACCCAAATAAATTTGATTGCATACTTCTATGATACTGACAGCTATCAGATAATTGGAAGGATGGAACATCAATTCAAATCGATACATAAAACTCAAGAAAATCGATGTCATGTACACGATTTAAGAAATGAAATGAGGCAAAATTAAGAAAAAGAAGGTACGTAGTTTATTTTCTTGGGATTTTAATATCAATTAACATTAGTTTTGTTGATTTTTAAGTAAAAAAACACATAAATAATAAGAAAGCATTAAATATCGATTAAAGTAAATTTGTATACACATAAAATGTCAAGAAGACTCATCACTATTACTGTGACAGATTGTATTTTTATGCAAAATGTGATGCAAAATAAATGTTTGACAGAGTGCTCTGTGCAAGAGGACAAACGAAATCGTTTCCAACTGACCATTGGTAGCTTAGCTTCCTTCACCTAGTACCTCTAAAGTAGAGCAAGGCCCCAAAAATTGGAGGAATATACATATGTGACTCGCGTCCCTGTTTTTATGCGTATATTCTCTAACACATATTTGTAGGTTTTTCTATTCAACCGAAATCGTTGAATAAAGCTATGTACATATATTGTTGTAAACTAATATTATAAAATATATTGCAACAAATAAAACACATCTTTGATCTGACAAAGCAAATTGGTCAGAAAAATCTCTTAGATTTCTTTTTGTACTCGGCAAGTTTAAAACTCCGAATCCTCATGTTCTTTTCTTCACTTTCGTTCAAAAATGCAATATATTCGCGTCTTCTTCTTCTTTAATTTATTAAAAACTCTTTTTCAAAACAAAACTGAAATATTTAAGAAGAGAAACGTCAAAGAATAAGCTGTCGTTTATTTTGTTTCGCATGTGCGAACGAAAACTTTCGTTTTTTATGTTACATGAAGCAAATTGTTCGCCACGCGCGAAAACGTTTGTTCGCGTGTGCGATACACTTCGCTTGGCTCCATTACCTTTAAGAAAAGGACTTGATTGGATTTATTGGTTTGCTATTTTGCTTTAATCCAGGTACATGCATACGTTAAATAAAAATAATTCGTACGCTTTTAACTTCTCATGTTGAACAGGAGATCAGTTGTGACAGTTCTTGACTAAGCTAAACGTGTTTATTATTTCAGTGGTAAAGCTAAGTGTACACGATTGGTAGATCTTACAATATTGTCAGATCTGTCAGTGAAAAACATGCTTACAATGTCTTACAACCGTGTAGTCTTACAATTAATTGTCAGAAAATTTGTCTGACAATTATTTGTTAGATCATTGTCTGACAATTAATTGTAAGAAACCTGACAATCATGTGTACGCTAGCTGACAATCGTGTAATCTTCCAATTAATTGTCAGAAAATGTATCTGACAATTAAACTGTAAGACGGTAAATTGTAAGGTTTTTGATAATCGTATACACACACAATTTATTGCCAGGCCTGCCAATTTTTATCGTTGTCTGACGTTTCTGACAATGAAGAAATTGTAAGATGTTCGTTTTTTAGCATCATACAATTTTTCCATTGTCAGACAATTTGCAGCCAAGGTTCAATTGTCACAGTTTCCATAACGAACAAAAACTGACAATTAATTGTGTGTGTACACGGTTGGTAGAAAATCTACCAATCTCTTACAATTAATTGGTAATTACTAAGCCGGCTATCTGAAAATGAATTGTCAGCCAACTTCTGACAATTAATTGTAAGAGATTGGTGGATTTTGTACCAACCGTGTACACACACAACTTATTTGTCAGCTCATTGGTAGATAATTGTCAGACATTGTAAGATCTTACAATATTGTAAGATCTACCAATCGTGTACACTTAGCTTAAGTCGTCTTTTTCAAATAGAGCTGTTCAACGATGATACACAGAAGTAAAATAAACACCCAAAAACAACATTCCGTACTTCACACAAGATTTACAATGCAAGGAAAACTGAGCGAATCTACAGAAACTTTTAGACACATGATTTATTTTGAAAAACTTCAGTTGAAAAAAAAAAAAAATTGCTTGCGGGAGTTCCCGCGCGGGTACGCTAGTTCTTTATAAATTTCACTTTTTATTTTTCACAATTCTGGTAAATTTCTTATTATAAAGTTCAAAAAATCTTTTTAAAACTCATTATTTGGTATAGATGCCATTTTTCCGTTGAATGTTTTATGGCCGAGACAATTTACAGAATGAAAAAAAAATATCAAAGTTGTCAACATTTGTTCACACAGGTTGGTTGGTTGCACGAACCACCCAGGTTTTCAAAATATTTTGAAAACCATTGACGTATTATATATGGACTGCTAGTCGTATGAAATTTCCATACAAACGCTCTGTGGATACGGTTCAACTTCTCACTACCAACATTAGAGCTGTTGGTGCAAAAGTGGTAAAAATAAATATTAATTCCAGAGGCCATCTCTTGGCTTCTGGCCTGAACTACGATTTTTGCCATAGAAACTATAGCCATCTATCTCAATTTGAACTTTACATTTTAACGTTATCCAAGACAAAATAATAACAATAATATAAAGGGTGTTCAGGGAAATTTGTGAACACGCGAGAGCAAAGCATTTGGTTTAATGAAAACTGCTTTACGGCGGATATTGTCTTCTAGGGCCTGAATTACTTGGCGATTGTTGCTGTAAGGTTTTGACAGGTAACCTAATAAAAAGGTAGAACCGGTTCTTCGTAAATTTATATTTATATTTTAAAATGGAAATGGCATTTTTGTCATTATATTTATCTAAGTGAATTTGCTATTATTTCAAAAAAATCTCCTATCTACGAGTACATAAATGTAAGTAGAACAATATGAACTTTTTAATTTATATTTTCATGTTGAATCGCATCCATTTTTTACTAGATAGTTTTCATCATGATTTGAACACAATGTTCACAATAAATTGAAATGAAAAGTTGAAATTCTGATTTGTGTTATATACATTATATATATATATATACATTATATATGTATACATTATATTATACATTATATATATATATTATATATGTCAATGAGAAAATCTATAGCAGAATAACAGATGTGGCAGAATAGGCCTAAATATCCGCCGTAAAGCAGTTTTCATTAAACCAAATGCTTTGCTCTCGCGTGTTCACAAATTTCGCTGAACACCCTTTATATTATTGTTATTATTTTGTCTTGAATAACGTTAAAATGTAAAGTTCAAATTGAGATAGATGGCTATAGTTTCTATGGCAAAAATCGTAGTTCAGGCCAGAAGCCAAGAGATGGCCTCTGGAATTAATATTTATTTTTACCACTTTTGCACCAACAGCTCTAATGTTGGTAGTGAGAAGTTGAACCATATCCACAGAGCGTTTGTATGGAAATTTCATACGACTAGCAGTCCATATATAATACGTCAATGCATGCAACATTGTTCGGTTTTGCGTTCATATGATAGAACATTGATGGTTATCGAACCATGTTGTACAAGATGTTCTTCCATGTGAACACCCCTAAACATTAAAATCGAGGTCAGTTGCCAATAAAAAATATATCGAAATTATTTCTGCCCATACGGAACTTCTGTTAGACCAATTTTTTAGCGCATATGGGCTAGATTATTAAACTACCGTTATCAGACCGAATTCCGAATTTTTAACAAAGGAGAAACAAATTAAAGCCAATGCTCAATCATCATAATCAATAGTTAATGCGAAGAGGCAATCAGGATTGAAATAAATTAATTCAATTACGTAATCGAATACTCTTTAAACCAGAATCTATAAATTAAAATCAATATGGTGTCGAAGGAAACAGAAAAGGAAAACCTAAATGATTGCATTTGCTATCGCGAGCAGACAGCGTTATTTTGTACAAAGTGTGTTTTGTTTTCTTTCGGTCGTATTGCGCGTCAGTGCAACAAACATAAGAAGGTTATTTGGAAAAGAAAAATATTTTTATGTAAATAAATAATCCTTGTATATTTATGCGGCTATTCTTTAGGTTAAATTTTTGATGGATCTGGCAATCTGTCCAAATTGCAAGGTTTCCAATGAATTCTTGAGGGAAATCAAAATGGATCAACTCAATGCAAAGACTTTGTGTTCAATGAAGCTTTAAAAAATCGTCGACGGATGGATTCCGCTACTGAGGACTTCAAGGTCTACTTAAATTTTTAAGTTGTTTCAACTTTTTCAGTTCTATTTTATTCACTTTTTAATTTAAAAATGTATAAATTTGTCAAAACATCGTATTAATACCTACGAATATGGCCAATTAAGATTAAATACATTAAAAAATTTTTGACTAACACGATTGACCTAGTATTTATTACAGTATGGATGATAGAAAAAACAAATAATTTATGTAGGTATATTTTTACATATATCAAATTAAACATATTTGATGAGCATACTGTGTTGTAATGGTTAGTATTTTGTACTGACACCGAAAACCGAAAGTTTGGCGATACATTCCCAGCTGCTGCCACCTAAAAACTTGGAAATGAAAATGCCTCAGGTTTCCATTATGCAAGATCATACAAAATTGAAAAATACTTTTTAGATATCAATTTTTTTTTTAATTATGTAGTACCGAAAAAATTATGAACAATTTAAAGTTGGTGAACTAAAAACTAAATGCACAATTTTCTTAGGTGTATGAAGCACTATAGCACTATGTGAAAAATGGTTGCAAATCAAATGTACAAGTAGGCGAGACAGGTGCAAGGCAAAGTTCTTACTGTTTAATACAAAAAACTTAATAGCAACCCAAAAAGGAACTTTTTCATTCACATAATGATCAAAAGCACATTTGCTTAAGTTAATATAAACATATGTATATAGGTATGTATGTATTTTCATTTTCTTATATTTTTATGATTGTTTTTAATTAACAGGATAATCTTTTACACTAAAAATCCAAAAGAACCATTTTGCAGCGCATAATTGAAGATGCAGTGAACAGTGAACAAGTTCTTGAGAAAAAAATAAGATTGTGTATAGGTATAACTACTGTCACTCCGATGCCTATAGTTTTATTTCATCTGATAATCCGTAAATACGTTTATTCATTCATATCAATGTATAACAAAGTTTTCTTTCAAAACAAAAATATTTGATTAATTTTGTTCTCAACCCTTCTAAATATTGAAAAAGGAAGCAAATTTATGATGCACATACCTACATAATTATTACATAAGTTATATATTCAATTCCTTACTTTTACAATGTATGTATGTAAGGTGTTTTCTCGATGTAATCGTACAGACAAATGCAGTTTGTGTTGAAAAAATATAACAGCAATAATATAATTTCTCCCCAGGGAAGATTAAAATACACTGGTTAAAAGTGTACAACAGCTTTGTATTTTATCTTATTTATGTATGTACATATTTCCAAACCTTATTGTACCTACAGATTATGAAAGTGTTCACGATCTACCAACAGTTTAAATTTCGCCATTTCATTACCTGTGTTGCGTCGGATTAATCTTAACTCCTATACATATTTAAATAAAATTTAAAAATACGCAGATAGAATTAGGAACCCAACTTTTTTCGTTTTTCAAATCAAATTTCATCACAATCTGGAGCTAAATTTTTTACGAATCCATAATTTGGCAACTACATAACATGTTATACACCCCAAAAACGCAACGGGTTCACAACCGTGTCATAGAGATTTTTGCGAATCTGCTAAAGTATGTTAAAATACTTCTCTTTCGTGCAGCAAAAAAGTAAAATTGAATGTTGGAAAAAACAAGAAAAAAAAACTCATTAACCTTTTATTTCCAACACCATATCCCCACGGTCACTCTATCTCATCTTACTTTATAAATTAACTGTTTTGTAAACCACAGGAAAAGTAAAATGTACTCCATGTCGTTTTTATATTTTAGATTTTAATATCTCGGAAACCTTACGTGATAAGGCAATTCAGGAACCGGATAAGAACTGAAAAATGACAACGAAATAGTCATCTCGTTCCGAATATCATAATCAAATTAGAATAGAGGAAATACGTTATCTCTTTCAGGACCGCAACAAAAGTGTTGGGAATCGAAAAGAATACATTATTAAAACGCAAATAAATTTGAAAGGTTATCGACTTAGAACTAAAATACTTTGTATATTATAACCTGCCCGAATATTTCGAAAACAGGTTGATAATTCTGTGTAAACTAACTTTGTCGCAAGTCTTGATAGACACTTAAAAATGGCAGACAATACTTCCTTATCAAAATCCCACAGTAAAATAATAATACGATAAATTTAATAAATTTATATTTATTACCGTAAAAACCACACAAAATACATGATATCGTAATTTTCAAACCACACAACTAAAAAAAATCTGGCAAGCCTGCTCCTGTTATGTCCCTAAGTGGTTGTTGTTTATTTATATCTTTTCAATGCACACTCCGTACGGCTTGTATAAAAACGGTTAATTTTTGTTAAATTGTTATTGTACGATATTAAAACGCAGAAACATGGACAATTTTAAACTTAAAAAAAAAATGATATGATCTAACTACTGGTTTGTTTTCGGGAAAAAAAATCAAGTAGCGGGAGTGGCAGTTCGTCGACTTTTCCAATCAAACAAAATTATGAGAGCGAACCTGATGAATAGGAGAGCATATACGCTATAAAACAAAACGAACATTTCCCGCAAAGAATTATTATTTTTTCTTCCTAGAACTGCCATTCGATGGCCAAATTTACTTTAAATAATCTATAATATATGTATAGGTAAGTATAGATTATTTTTACCTTTAACATTTACCGTTCGACATTATTATATTATTATAATACAATACAATACGTACCTAAATAAAACGTATGTAATATTAAATTAAAGAAGTTTAACAATATGATCAATATTGATCTGTTTTACTTTTTGTAAAACGTTCTTGAAACATTTAAAAAAAAAAAACAATTGTTCTTAAACAAGTGGTACGGAGTGTATTCACATGAATATCTTATTATATCAGTCGTCGGAGTGTTGGTAAATGGTAAGGCATCTAACAGATTACAGAAAATTCTCTTCTACACAATACATTAATTCAAGTTCAGTTTCAGATTTTCAGTATAAAGAGAAATCTTATTACGTGCGGTCGTCTGTATTCTCGTAGTTTTTTTTTTTTAATTTTTTTTTTAATTCATTTCAAACAATAAATTAAATAAAATGTCTGAGGTTCCAAATATTCTTAACCAATTGTTTGGGTAAGATTGATTTATTAATTTTTAAATCTGAATTGTCTGAATGTACTTGTTCGTACTGCTTTCACATAATATTACGGCAAGTGCCCGTCTTTCATTGCTAAAAGAATATCTATGTATGTGATAGGAATAATAGTACCTATTGTTTGAGTTTCCTGAAAGCGTAATCCACTGTGATCACTGCTTATTAAGTTCTAGTTAAGAACGTCGATAGATTTTAAATGTATATTTTGTTTCTTCAAGAAGTCTAATCGTTATTGCAACCAATATTAATATTCTACTCACATATGTATTAAATTTCTCGATAGTATTAATCTAAAATCGGTATCACCTGTCAACCCACATATCACAGTTAAGTCAGTGTTGCTATAGTTCATTTGATAATCCATAGATTATTGTGCATAGCTACAGCTCTAACTGACTCAAGTAGGTTTTTCATTAATGAATCACGTGAGTCGCTTCCAATAACTGGCTAAAAGATTTATAAGCTGTTTGTTTGTATACATAATTCATTATAAATAAAAGTATAAGATCACCGGAATTCATATTCCGACATAAACAAATATACTTTAACACAGTCAAAAATGAAAATTTGTGAAAAGCAAAATTAATTAAAAAATTAATTTTCTTCGTTCAGAGGTAGATATAGCTATGTAGGTGAAAAAACGTTGCTATTTCCACAACTATAAAAAATCAAGTTACCTACAGTAAAGGCTTATCATGTAGGATTTTTATTTTGTTAATGAAAATTCAATACGAAATAAATTAATACTAATTTCTATCTACCAACATCATAGAGAAATCGATAAAAATAAGTCACACTATATTGAAAATCTAAAAATAGCTTGCGCTATCAAATCAGTCTCAGCATGGCCAGAAACTCGTTCCGAAATTCAGAAAATGGTATGCATTTTATTCTATAGTAAGTTCTTACATTCTCATACAATTTATCATATTTAAGGTTGAATGGACAGTCGAAAAACTAAGAGCTTTGGGCACAGAGATTAAACTTGTCGATGTCGGGAAACAAGTGCTTCAAAACGGAACCGAAATTCCCCTGCCAAATGTTATACTTGGAACTTTGGGAAAAGTAATATAATGGTATAACCTGAAATAAATAATTATACTGTCCGTATTTTGTTTTAAAGGACCCAAAGAAAAAAACGGTAGTTGTATATGGACATCTTGATGTTCAACCAGCTTTAAAAGATGACGGTTGGAACACTGAACCTTTTGAACTCACTGAAATTGATGGGAAGTTGTACGCTCGTGGTGCTACAGACGACAAAGGCCCAGTTCTATGTTGGATTCACGCTATTGAAGCATTTCAGAAGTTAAAAATCGATTTGCCTGTTAACATAAAGTTTGTTTTCGAAGGTATGGAAGAAAGCGGCAGTGAAGGTTTGGACGAACTCCTTATTTCTCAAAAGGGTATCATAAATGAATAACATACATTTTTCAAAACATATTTCATTCAAAATTTTGAATTTTAGATGACTTCCTTGCAAATGTCGATTTCGTCTGCATTTCGGATAACTATTGGTTAGGTAAAAACCGCCCATGTCTTACCTATGGTCTTAGGGGAATAGCTTATTATAACATTGAAGTAGAATGTGCGCTGAAAGATCTACATAGTGGAGTATTTGGCGGAACGGTGTAAGTCAAATAAGTCATCCTATGTATATAAATTTTATTCAGTCTGTAAACTAGGCATGAAGCTATGCCTGATTTGATATACCTCTTGAACACCTTAACTGATAAAAATGGGAAAATTCTCATTCCTGGAATTTATAAAGATGTAAGTTTAATGATTCTCGCTTATATTGAATTATCTTGTTAAAAATTATGTAATTAATAGGTGGCTCCTTTATTGGCTAATGAAGATGAAATTTACAAAAACATTGATTACGATGTTAACGATTATAGGTAATATAACAACAAGCGTTGTGCAACTGTGTTTATTTGTTTAAATTTCTTAGGCGCGACATTGGTGCCAGAAAGTTGCCTCACAATGAAGATAAAACTCAGTTGCTAATGCACCGATGGCGTTATCCCAGTTTATCAGTTCACGGCATTGAAGGTGCCTTTTACGAGCATGGTCAGAAAACAGTAATTCCTGCGAGGGTGATAGGTAAGTTTTCGATGCGATTGGTGCCTAATCAA
This sequence comes from Philhelius festivus, assembly GCA_963931855.1. Taxonomy (NCBI): domain Eukaryota; kingdom Metazoa; phylum Arthropoda; class Insecta; order Diptera; family Syrphidae; genus Philhelius; species Philhelius festivus. The sequence goes on from OZ007557.1 coordinate 108,990,201, forward strand.
GAACCTGACCAAGTTACCCAATGTGTAATGGATTATTTGAATGCCAAATGGGTTGAGCGTGGATCGCCAAATAAATTAAAAATTGAGCTCGTTGGAGCTGGAAAACCATGGACCGAAAACCCCGCACATCCTCATTACGAAGCTGCAAAAAAAGCTGTCAAACATGTATTCAATGTTGAGCCTGATATGACTCGAGAAGGTGGTTCTATTCCGATTACTTTAACACTGCAAGAAGCAACAGGAAAAAACGTTATTTTAATACCAGTTGGGGCAAGTGATGACGGTGCCCACTCACAGAATGAAAAAATAGATATCCGTAATTACATGGAAGGGGTTAGTATCAAATTTATTTATTCATTCATAAAGTTTTAACATTTCCTTTAACAATTTCAGACCAAACTTTTGGGGGCATATCTCTATGAAATTGGCTCAATAAACTAATTTTCACCTCACAAATGGTTAAATATAAAGTTTGATCACAAGCTTCAGTAAAGCAAAAATTTAAATAATAATAAAAATATTAATTAGTCCAAGTGTCTCCATATTTATTTCTTTCTCCTGCTGGCCGTTGAGCATCAACACTGCTTGTAGTCTCGCTTCGCCTTACTATTGGGGCTTCTGCAGGCAAAGGTCTCGAATACGGATTTTGTGATTTTTTAATGTATTCTTCACGATTTTTCATACGTAATTCTTCATAGGTCACTCCTTGTTTTGGAGTTATTGCAGGAAGATCAGTATCAAATTGAGGCGATGGATCTAAAATCAAAATTTTAACCTAAAAATTTAGTCATCATTTCATAATACGTTACCATCTACAGAAGGCCGATAAATATCGTCCAACCCTGACAGTGATGGACGGTTTTCTGTGTCCAACTCTAGAGAACTAGATTTTCCATATCTAAATGACTCATCAGAATATACATCAGCGTTACTGGGATTAAAAGGAGATAGTGTCATGCCGGTTCCTAGATTTTGATCGGGAGTTAGCATACCGTAAATGCCATTATTTTTTTTTTGTCGAAGCATCTCGCCCAGTTTTGAGCCAGGTAATCTCATTATTTTTTCAGCGCATTTTTGCTGATAACTGAATTTTCCCAGAAAATATCCAATGACTATACCAACCATAACTTTTGGCAGTGCCCCGAATTTCACATTTGGCTGTAATCAAATTAAAATATACTATAGGATTATGAAAATATTCTGCAGTAAAATATAATGCTAGCCTTTAAGTAACCGTGTTTAACACCGAAATATGAGGCCAATCCAAATCCAGTTCCAAATGGCAGAGATCTTTGGAAAAATGATTCAACATCACATTCCCTGAGAACCCTTAGCTCATCTGTTGAAAAATGGTAGTTAGCCTGTGAAATAAATACAACATAAGAAATATCAATAAATTATAATTCAATGTGTAATACTAAAGGATGTTGCGGTCGTGTTGGACCATTAGGGTCCAAAATGCCTTGTGGTGTATTCATAATTTTTATTCTATTTAGATAAAGTTAGAATTTCAAGCCGATTCAATTTTTTTAATTCCAATTGATTTGGTATTACGTAGAGTTTCTTATTGCCGAGCAGAGCCGACGAGACTCAAAATCAGATGTTTTTGATAAATATAAAAAAGTGACATTTCATTACCGACGTTCGGGGATTTATGGTATTACCTAGACGGTGTTCACATTGGACTCACTCCGCCTACTTATTTTGACGTCTCTGTGTTTTTTCTCATTCGCACTTCAAGTCTAGTACGCAGATCGAGACAAGACAAATTTTATCTCTACAATTTTAGTCTCTTCAAAACCTTTCCAAATCTCGCGCAAAAGTTTGAATTTGGAGAGATAAAATCTAATTGAATGTGTATTGTAGTGTATCTCTGAAACGGGTTGTCTGACAAAAGTCGTTCATACCTGTAGTGTAGTTGTTCTTTGTTAACTATTTGTTTGTTTGTTATACTTGATACTCACTAGTAATAAAACACGTCCGTCTTACTTAACTACTTTATTAACACTGTAACGATTATATGTTCATATTTGTTGTCCTTCGTATATAGAAGCATCTATCTCTTTCAATGAAAGGGATCAATTATAATGATGCCAAATTGCTTAAACATTATATTTCCTCCTCTACTTATTATTAGAAACATATGCAAAACAAAAATTAACATTTATAAATTTTAAAAATTATTCTAAATAGTAATCTTGAAAACGTAAAGGCTTCTGGCATCTTGTGCTTCGCTTGTGGCCTTGGTGTAACGGTTGTGGTGAATTTGGTGGAGTGGTGAAAACTTCATTTTCACTAACATCTCTGTTGTTTGTTGTGATGTGGTTGTCAATGTCAGCTGATGTAAATATTCTTCCTAAATTGTTATCTTCAATTTCAATTCCTTGTTGGTCGTATAATTCTCGTGGTGTTGCATAAATTATTTTTCTTTTATTTTCAGGATTTCTTGAAGTTTTTTCTGTGTCCTTGTTACCTCTGAAGAAATGCTTAAAAAACGATGAATTTCTGATCGTTGTTTTATCTCCTCTGCTTGCCCAGATTTGCGATCCGATGATTTTTGTTATTTTCAACGGAACGGGGTTGAATGGTGGAGTTAATTTGTTAATTTTTCTCTGCTTGCACAGGACTTCATCTCCCACGTTAAAATTGGATGGTTTTGTGTGTCTTCGTTTATCAGCGTATTGTTTGTATTTGAGTTTGTTTTTTTGTTCGTTTTTATTGAAATTTTCCTTTTCTTTGTTTATTGTTGGCAGGAAATTGTTCATCTTCCTACTGAACATCATTTCAAACGGTGAGACTTCAGTTGTTGCTTGTGGTGTTGACCTGTAGTCCATGAGGAAACTGTCCAACTGAGAAAGGCAGTTAGAATTTTCCAGCTCAGCCGATATGAGCGATTTTTTTATGGTTTTAACCATCCTCTCGGCTGCACCGTTCGCCTCTGGCCAGTATGGAGTTGTCTTGTGATGACGTATGTTATATTGTTCCATGAACTCCTTGAAATCATAACTGCTAAATGGAGGTCCGTTGTCTGACTTCAAATTTAGTGGTATTCCAAATGTTGAGAAGATCTTCGTCAATACCTTCTTCACGTCTATGCATTTTGTTGAGTTGATTTCTTCGACAAATGGATATTTTGAGAACTCGTCCACCAAAATAAGTAAATACTTGCCATTTGGAAGCGGACCAGCAAAATCCATTGAAACTTTTTCAAACGGTGTTGATGTTGGTTCAACTATTTCAAGTGGTTCGCGGTTGTTTTGGTTATTAACCACTTGGCAGATGTGACATTGTGAAATAGTTTCTTCAACTCGCTTGTCCAAATCGGGAAACCAAATTTTTGTTCTGAGGAGCTGTTTTGTTTTCACAATACCCATGTGAGACTTGTGTGCCAATGTTATAGCTGTTTGGACCATCTTCTCGGGTATTAATATTTGAGATCCTTTTAGTAAACAACCATTTGTTTCGCATAGTTCTTGGCGCACTCCTCTGTATCTCGAGATTTCCTTTTGGTTCCACATGCTGTTTTGATTGGATTTAACTGCTTTCATGAGCATTTGAAGAGTTGGATCTTTTTTTGTTTCTTCTTGAATTGCTGATAACGAAATTGCTTTAGGTAAAGCGTTATCAACTATGAAGTTTACATATTGCTCAATTTCGTTGTTTTTGTTGATGCTGTTACTATTGTTGTTATTGTTTGGATGTCGGGAAAAATAATCTGCAGGATTTGAACTACCTTGTTGATGTTGAATGTTAAAATTAAACTGTTGTGTTTTTAGTAATAGGCGTTCAATTCGGCTTGTTGGTTTTGATAGTGGATTTCTAAAAATGCTGATTAAAGGCAAATGATCTGTATGGAGCGTAAACTTTGTTCCATATAAATAGATCTTAAAATGTTCCATTGCCCATGTTGCTGCTAACATTTCCTTCTCTATCTGGCTGTACCGCTTTTCAACTGGACTAAGTGCATGACTTGCATATGCCACAATCTCATATGTGTTTTTGTTGAATTGTGACAATATCCCAGATAGACCTTCGGGACCTGCATCGACATGTAGGTGTGTTGGCTTATTAATGTCGTAATATGCAAGTTTAGAAGCATCTCCCATTAGTTTCTTCAGAAAAGTAAGTGCTTCCTCGTGCTTTCTTTCCCAGACGAACTCTTTGTTTTTCTGAATGAGTTCTCTTAACGGTTGTGTGTGTGTTGCTAGTTCTGGAAGAAACGGCAAAGCAAAATTTAACATACCGAGGATGCTACGAACTTCTGAAACATTGTTGGGTGTTTCAAGTTTTTCGAAAACTGCTACTTTCTCCGGATCTGGTTGAATGCCGTCTTTGGAAAAAACAAAACCAAAGAACTTCAGCTGGGGTTGGCTAAATACGCATTTGTTTTCATTAACCGTTAGATTGTGCGCACGAAGTTGTTGAAATACCTCTTCCAGTGCCGCATCATGTTCAGCTTGAGTTTTTCCGAAGATAAATATGTCATCACTCACATTTAAGACATTTTTGATGTTGTTTAGTGTTTGTCTTATAATGTCTTGGAACTCTTCTGCTGCTGTGTTGACTCCGAAGTTCAATCTTTTGTACCTGTAGACTCCACAGTGTGTACTGAATGTTGTTATGAACCGCGACTCTTCATCTAACTCAACTTGGTGGTATCCTTCATTGAGATCAATTTTGCTGTATACTGTTGTGCCGTTTAGTGATGTTATGATGTCTTGTAGCGTTGGTGTTACTTTCCGGACACGTTGAATGGCTTTGTTAGCGGCTCGCATATCTATGCACATTCGAATAGCAGTTGGGTTATGGGGTTTTGGTACAATTACAACTGGTGATACCCATGGTGTTGGACCCGTTGCTTTTTCGATGATATCTGCCTTCAGTAGTCGATTGATCTCGTCTTCAACAGCTGGTCGTAGATGAAATGGAATTCTACGGAAACGCTGGGCAACTGGTGGTACATCCTTGTCGATAAACAAATGAACTTTGTGTTTGTTATGTTTTCCTATTCCTCTGAATACTTCCGGATATTTTTGTTTTATGTTATGATTGATGTTATTTGTTAAATGTTGGACTATGTGGATAATTTTAAGTTGTTTGGAGGCGTTGTAACTAAGTAAAGATGTTGCGTGGCTGTCTATTACATATATTGTTTCGGCTATGGAATGTTGTTTGAAATTTAATTTTGCTGTGAATTTTCCTATGATGGGCAGTGATATATTGGAGTTGTACGGAATGATTTTTCCAGTGTGTTTTGTTAGTGTTGGTCTGTTTTTAAGTTTGTTAAATATGTTATTACTAATTATTGTTGCTGTTGATCCTGTGTCTATTGTAAAAATTGTTGGCAAATTATTGATTGAAACTGTTACTGTTGGCAAAGTGTTGTTTGAGTCGTTTACATTAAATGCTGTGTTTTGTTTTTCATTTCCTGTTTGTTGCAAATTGTAAGTTTTAAAAGTATTCGTTGGTTTGGTTTTCATACAGACTTTGGCAAAATGTCCTTTCTTTTTGCATGAATTGCAAAAGACATTTCGTGCTGGGCATTGTTGGAGTCCGTTAGAATGCCAATCATTTCCACAGTTCAAACAATTCGGTTTTTTGTTTGTGACTTTTTTTGTTGTATGTACAGTTTTGTTGCTTGCGTTTGTGCGCTTTATTTGTTGATGTTGTCTCGCTCTCACATGGTTGCATTGCTCGAGTTGTTGCTGTTGTTGTTGCGCTTCGATTTTGATTGCGTGCTCTTCAGACATTTCATATGTTTTTGCCTCTTCTAACAACCTTTGAAGAGTTGGCTTTGTTTGAAATGCAAAATCTCTGAGTCTATGTGAAGATGTTGTACATATAATCTGAGATTTGATTTCTTTGTCCCTGTCTGTGAAATCACAGTTGGAACTCAATTTCAACAGCCTGGCATAAAATTGACTTACTGTTTCGTTTGGATTTTGTTTTGCTTGCCGAAAGGAAAAAATCTCGAACTCAACATTTGTTTTCGGCGAAAAGTAATTCAATAGCTTTTGTTTCGCTATCTCAAAGCAATTCATTTGTATTCTTGTTGAAATACCCTTTTCGTCGATTATTTCCTTTGTTGTTACGGTCGGCTCTGGCAAATTATGAAAAATCTCAAACACGTCTTCTCCTGCGTAGTGCAATAGCAGTGCTTTTTGTCTGTCTATGCTATTTATATCACTCGCGATGAGAAAATTTTCAAAACGAGCAATCCACTTTTTCCAACGATCACCAGCGTTGGTGGCGTCCTCGTTATAATTAAAAAACGGAATTCTACCTCCTTCCATATTGATTTTTTGTGTATCGACAAAATAGAATTTATTTGTTGTAAACTCGTATCTACCTTTATATCCTCGTCGCCAAATGTAGTGTAGTTGTTCTTTGTTAACTATTTGTTTGTTTGTTATACTTGATACTCACTAGTAATAAAACACGTCCGTCTTACTTAACTACTTTATTAACACTGTAACGATTATATGTTCATATTTGTTGTCCTTCGTATATAGAAGCATCTATCTCTTTCAATGAAAGGGATCAATTATAATGATGCCAAATTGCTTAAACATTATAATACCTTTTTGGAATCTCCTCTTGATGCTTTCAAGAGAAGCATAAGCAGCTTTTACATAAAACCAGTGTTGACAAAAATCACTTTCGGAAATACGGTGGCTGTCAAAATTTGTCCCGCAAAATAATGCTTGTATCATTCTTTTTCCTGGTAAAATTTAGTGGAGACATTTTGTACATCAATGCACAAAAGTATTTTGCCCGCGAACTGCGTATTGCTCGGAAAAATATCCAAGACAAAATTTGTCCCAGGAAAAAAAATTGTATGGGAGACAGAATTTTTCCCGATCTGCGTACTAGGCTTCATGGTAAAAGCTGCTGATGTTTGATGTTTGAAAGCATCGAGAGGAGATTCCAAAAAGATATGAACGACTTTTGTAAATTTTGTTTTGTTACATTTTGGAAAAGCACAGAAACTTTGATGAATATACAGTGCCGGTAAAAAAAATAGCACCACCGGTACAAGTTCCATTTTAACTTTTTTAAATTATTAAATGGACACATATTTCCAGCCTCTACTGTATTTTGTTATTGCTTGAAGTGTTAACTCTCTGTATTGTGTATCTCTGGCACTTAAATGGTAACAGTTCTTTTTTTACGAGGCCATATTGGGGAAAAACCCTTTTTTATTGCGGTAAAAAAAATAGCACTGATCGCAGTTTTTGCTAGAAAAAAAACATTTTTTGGTGTCATATTTCAAGGTAAAGTAACCAAATGTTAAGATTTGTTAATTTTGAAAAGGTTTCTTCATTTAAAAAAAAAACAAAATTACAGTTTTTCAAAGACAATGGGCCGTGGAAAACACTGCACAAACGAAAAACGTGAAATTATTAAAAAAATGATTTCAGAAGGTAAAACTTACGGAGAAGTTCGACGTTTTGTTGGCTGTTCCAACAAAATGATTCGAAATTCAATAATATACGCACCTTAAACCGAAACTCGTGGGCGAAAACCAGTTTTGTCGAAAACTCTTGTCAGACGCCTAGTCCGAGAAAGCCAAAAAAAATCCTTTCAAGCCTGCAACTGAGCTCAAAAAATACCTGAATATTACAGCTTGCGTTGAAACCTTTCGCCACAGATTGACAGAACATAATTTAACAGCGTTTAGTCCCAGAAAAGTCCCTCTTTTAACTGCAAAACATGCAAAAAAGCGTTTAATGTTTGCAAGACAGCATTTGAACAGGCCAGCAGCGAAATGGAGCAACGTTTTATGGACGGATGAGAGCAAAATCGTGTTGTTTGGCGGTAAAGCATCTCGCTCCTACGTAAGAAGACCTCCAAAAGCGGAATATAAGCCCAAATACACAAATAAAGTGGTTAAGCACGGAGGTTCAAGCATAATGGTGTGGGCTTGTTTTTCCTACTATGGAGTTGGACCCATATACTGGATTAAACCCATCATGGATCAACACGTCTACGTGAATATTTTGGAAAATGTTATGCTTCCCTATGAAGATGAAGAAATGCCGCTTTTGTGGGACTTCCAACAAGATAATGACCCCAAGCACACTAGTAAAAAGGCAAAAAATGATTTGGAGATCAATCAATTAATGTAATGGAGTGGCCAGCGCAATCGCCTGACCTAAATCCCATCGAAAATCTGTGGGCTGACGTAAAGAAAGCAGTCTCAGATATTAAACCGACCAGCAACGAAGCACTCTGGGCTGCAGTTAAGGCGTCCTGGGGGAATATTCCGGTTGAAAGGTGTCAAAATTTAGCTAATTCAATGACGAGACGTTGTGAAGAAGTAATAGCCAACAAAGGCTTGTTACGGATGTTTTTTATTTCTAAATACCTTATATTAAAATCTACTGTAAGACATGAATACTTTGAATTTTTTTTTTATTTAGTCAGCTTTGAAAAAATTTTTTTTTTGTCTATTCAAAAGTATATTTTTGAATCATTGTGAATTCAAAAGTCGAAGGAGAAAGAACAAAAATAAAAAAAAAAATAGTTACTTTCAATAACAAAAAAATAATAATATAGATATACATACATATATACATATGTATATAGCTTTCAGGTATGTCAATTCATTTTTGTTCTAGAAAAGAATAGAATTTTAGTTTTTTTTTCTCTCTTAGCATATGAATTAGGCCTAAATCTTTTGGATTGATAAAATATCATTAATAACCAAAGCCATTCTGGAATTCGTTCTCGAAGCAGTTTTTTTTGGAATTGACCCTAGGGCTCCAACGAAGGCCCTCTTCTAAGAAGCCTGATTCTGGGTGAAATTGCGAAAGACCAAAACAACCGACTTTTATTATTTGCGTGAAAATTTGGATCAGAAGGAAATTTCCAGTGTTCCTCTGTTATTTCATTAGCTGAAAGGCTTTCTTCAAGGATTGATAAAAATAAAAAAAAAAAGACAATTAAAAATTTCAAGAATGTTTGATGGTGAAATCAAACCAAGATAATTGTGCATTTCATACTTGATCTAAAAGTCAATATTTTTAGTGTTATTTATTTTCACAAAGCAGTGTTTGTGGTGTTATTTAGTTTAATTAGCAGTATATATATTTTTTTTTTTTTCTTCATCATAATTTTTGTTTGTAAAAGTTGTATATAAATTATCAGTGGTAAATTAAAAATAAAATTTGAGGAACAGCAAACAACTGGAACATCGGGATTGTGCGCACAAGTCTTCGGAACCAGGAATACATGCATGTAAGTTGTGTTTAATACTTTTTTTCTATAACCCTGATAATTTTACACTTGATTTGATTTAATGGTTTTTTTTTAATTAGTGTCTAACAATATAATATCTTTTCTTAAATTACATTTAAATTAGTTTTCTTTCCTTTTTTTTTTTTAACGTAAAATTAAACATAACATTAACTTAAAGTTATTTTTTTATGTATTTGTTTTCTCTTTCTTAAAATTTAATTTAACTTTCTTTTATAAAAATGATTTTTAGATATAAACTAATTTTTAAAATTTAAATAAAAAATTTGTAAGTTTTGGATTCAAATATGAAAGCTTAAATGGTTTGATTTAATGGGGTTATGAATAGTTGTAGCTGGTCCAATTCTCAAATGCGCTGAATACTCCTGTAAGTTTAAATAAGGGATAACTATAAAAAAAGGATGCTTTAGTTATCAAAGGCGAATTGTCTTCTGTGCAATAAGGGAGGGAAAATTGCATCTCATGTGAAGTAACACCTGTCACAAAGAAAAATATATGTATCTATATATATATGAACCTCATAAGCTTTCTGTCCGTCTGATTTAATTTCTTTTTCTTTTTCCAAATCTTGGTATGAAATTTTTTTTTTATTTGTTGGTCAAAAACCCCCCCTGGCTTTGAAAAAAGAATCCCCCCCATTCCGACGAGCTCAGCTTCAAACAAGCATACCAAGTAATTTTCAAGTCAGTGAAACAAATGGTTAATTTTATATTTAAAACAATAGACCTGTAACAAATAGAAATGGCGCCCAAAGTGAAGGCTTGTTGTTTCGGCAATAAGACTGGATTAATTTTGATTTTGTAGAAGTTTGGTATGGAAAGTCCCGGTTTTGTGAAAAGTATTTGCACACCGCGTTGCGTCTAATATTCTTACTGATATAAATCAAAATTATTTTTCCGTTAGCATAGTCCAATATTTTTGATACGGATTCGAAATGTTGTTGCATGCAAATGTAATTATTTTTTTTTTAAATAGTAAGTCCAAGGTAAGACTTCAGTTGAACTTTAGTGCTACTATACATAAATGGAGGCTTTTGAGTAAATATATATATATATATATTATTTTTTTTAAAGTCCGTCTGTTTTTTTTTTAATTTAGTGCAAGGAATTAGGAGGCTAATAAAACAACGTATACATTCATAACCCCAAACCAAATATACATCGAGTTAAAAAAAAAAAAATTAAGTTTAATCGTTATTTTATTATGAATGAAGATTTAATACTCAGTTCGAGAATGAGAACTAGAACTGCAAATGCGAATAAGAAAGTCCGAGTTAGTAACCCTAAGGTCAGAAAGAGTAGAATACCCCAACCAAAACAAAATATAGATTCAAACGAGAAGGAATCGAGTGATTTAATACCAGATATAGAACAGAAAAAGTTTTTAAATACTAATCCAACAGAAAACGTAGAAGATAAAATGGCAAGTAGCAGTAAAAAAAACAACAACAATCTAGAGCATGTTGCTCCTTTTATGTTACAAAGTGATAAACCTTCCTTTTTGGTTGATATGGAAAAAATTATAAAAGACAATCAAATATTTTTTATGAATGAATTAAAATCTATTAGAGAAACTTTCAATCAGAAATTTGAAAATCTTCAGATAAGTAAGAAGGAATCAAATATTCATAATCAGACCAGTGAATTTGAAAATTTTTTAAATGCTTCAACCTCTGTAAGAGACAGTGATCCATCATTATTGGACCACACATATAATAACTTTGTTAAAATAGAGAAGTGGAATATAATATTTGATGGTACTGATAATGTACATGACTTTCTTTTTAAAGTAGAAACTCTTAAGGAGAGATCTCAATGTTCTTGGAACAATGTTATGGCTAGTTTTCATGTTCTATTAAAGGGCAAAGCTGAAACTTGGTTTTGGTTTTATTTAAAGAAAAATCCAAAGGCAACCTATGAACAACTAAAATATGCAATTGTAAAAGAATTTGGAAAATTTGAAAATGACCAAGATACAATTTTAAAAATGTTAGGGCGACGTCAAGGCTATAAGGAAAGCTTTGATGATTTTTATACATCTTTACTTACCTTAAATGAAAGACTTCAGGAGCCTATGAGTGACTTTAAATTGATAGATTTAATAAAAAAAAACGCAAAGGAAAATGTAGGTGTTTTGCTTTTCCCCATTAATATTCGTAACGTTGAACATCTCAGAGATGTTGCGAGAAAAGCTGAACAGTTTATTCAACATCAAAACCTTCAAAGATTTCAAAGCAAAAGATTTGTCAATGAAATAGAAAATTATCCGTCAACTAATTTATCTACCGAGGTAAACTATCCAAAAGAGATTTCCGCTTTTTCTGAATTACGAAGAGTTGTCCCATCAAAACATCCAATTGATACATCTAAGTTTAGATGTTGGAATTGTGATGTCTTGGGCCATTCATTCTATGATTGCCCTTCTAAGAGTAGAAACTTATTTTGCTACCGATGTGGTGAAAAAAATGTGACTACTCAAGAATGTGCAAAACATTTGGAAAACAAATTTGTGAGCGAGATGGCAACCGGGGACTCTCGTTCTACCAATGTCCTTTCCCCGAGTCAATAAATAAAAATATTGCATCAGATGACCATAGGTTGTCTAATGTGCAAAACAAAACAACTAGTAATGACTTAATTTCGCCAATCGTAAAATGTCTTAAAAAAGTAAATATAAAAGAAGAAAAGCCAATTCCTCACAATGATTTTAGGTTATCACTACATCAAAGAAAGCTAAATTATTATGCTGCACGTAAAAGAATTTTTGGAACAGATTCAAAAGAAGCAATTTCAAAAAAAATACAAAAATGTAGAGATCGTTATAAAACTAGAAAATTTTATAAAAAAGTCCTCGATAGTACATTTTTAAATGAAGACACTGACGAAAGACCATTCGTAAATATAAAACTAGGATCTGAAACAGTTTTTGCATTGTTAGATTCAGGAGCATCCGTTAGTGTTTTGGGAAAAGATTCTCTTGAGTTCTTAAAAAGAAATTCTTTCGAAATTAAAGATATAAAATCGCAGCTAAAAACTGCCGATGGCTCAAAACAAAACATTTTAGGTTTCTGCAAAATTCCTGTTTCTTTCAATAAGATGACAAAAGATATCGAGTTTTATATAGTTCCTAACCTTCAACAAAAGGTATATCTCGGAATCAACTTTTGGAAAGAGTTTAAAGTTGCTCCACAAATCGTTTCGGAATTGGTAGTAACTGAAAACAATTCATTAGAAAATTCAAATAAATTCCATGACTTAACGCCGTTACAAAAATATGAACTTAACAAAGCCATTGAAATGTTTCCATCATTTTCTAAGTCTGGACTTGGTCGAACTAACGTGGGGGAACATTTTATCGATACTGGTGATGAAGTTCCTATAAAATCGAAACATTATCCTCTTTCTCCGGTTCGACAACAACAAGTTTATAAAGAACTTGATCAAATGATTCAGTTGGGTGTCATAGAAGAAAGTAATAGTCCTTGGTGCTCACCTATATGTCTAGTAGAAAAGAATGGAAAGTCAAGACTTTGTCTTGATTCAAGAAAGCTAAATAGCAAAACGAAAAAGAGTGCATATCCTTTAGCAAATATAACTGGTTTATTAAGCAGAGTAAAGGATACAATTTTCATTTCAATAATCGATTTAAAATATGCATTCTGGCAAATCCCTCTTGAACAAAGTTCAAAAGAAAAGACAGCTTTCGCAGTACCAGGTCGACCATTAATGCAATTTGCTGTAATGCCTTTCGGGCTATGTAATGCTGCACAAACTATGACACAAATAATGGATAAGGTTATACCAGGACGTTTAAGAGAGTATGTTTGGATTTATGTTGATGATTTATTATGTTGCTCGTCAACATTTGAAGCACATATACAACTCTTAAAAGATGTCGCAAATTGTTTCAAAAAGGCAAACCTTACTATTAATGTAGAAAAAAGCAAGTTTTGCCAAAACGAGATTAAATTCTTAGGTTATATAGTAAGCGAAGGCACGTTAAAAACAGACCCAGATAAACTCGCTGCTATTACTGAATTTCCAGTACCGAAAACGCCCAGACAGATACGAAGATTTTTGGGCATGGCTGGGTGGTACAGGCAATTTATTCATAACTTTTCGGATATAGCTGCCCCACTCACAGATTGTCTTAAAAAGTCAAAAGAATTCAAGCTGAGCGAAAAGGCAGTTGAAGCTTTTAATAGGCTTAAGGAAGCATTAACATCAGCACCCGTCCTTGCTCAACCGGATTTTACTAAGCCTTTTGTTATCCAATGTGATGCGTCAACGACTGGTGTTGGAGGAGTCCTGTATCAAATTGATGAAGAAGGGCGAGAAAGACCCATTGCTTTCGTATCGCAAAAGACAAACAAAGCTCAGAGAAACTACACAGTTTCAGAGCTAGAATGCTACGCTGCAATAGTGTGTGTGAATAAGTTTAGACAGTATGTGGATGGTCTCCCTTTCAAAATTGTAACTGACCACTCCAGCCTAAAATGGTTAATGACAACAAAAGACTTATCAGGTCGTCTTGCAAGATGGAGTCTTAAGCTGCAAGGTTACAATTTTGAAATGGAACATCGCAAAGGATCTTTAAACATAGTCCCAGATACGCTGTCACGTGTTAATATGGATGAGTTGACAGTCGCACCACATTATGAAATTGATCTTCAATCACCTCATTTTTTCTCCGGTTCTTATGAAAAACTAAAACAAGATATAAAAGCCAACCAAGACTGTTTACCTGATACTTGTATATCAGACGATATGATTTATCGTAGAGTCAAATTTAGAACTGGCTTTGATGACGAAACTGACTTGTGGAGGTTGTGGTTGCCTGAACAGTTAACATCAGACGTTATTAAGAACGCTCATGATATTGATGGATGTCATGGGGGCTTTGCAAAAACTCTGTTTAAAGTTCGAGAAAAGTATTTTTGGCCTGGAATGACAAAGCAAGTTAAATCATATGTTGATGGATGTGAGGTGTGTAAGTGTGTTAAAGCACCTAATTGTACCCTTCGACCAAAAATGGGTAATCAAGTCATAACTGAAAGAACAATGCAACGTCTGTACATAGATTTACTTGGACCATATCCAAGAACAAAGCAAGGAAATTCCGTTATATTTATTGTTATTGACCATTTTTCAAAGTTTATTTTTCTCAAACCTTTAAAGAAGGCATGTGCAATCAGTATCGCAAGGTTTCTTGAATCAAGTATTTTTCACCTGTTCGGAACGCCACAATTTATTCATAGTGACAATGGGAAACAATTTGTTTCAAAAGAGTTTGCCAAGCTTTTGGAAACATATAAGATAAAACATATTAAAACTGGTTTATACAGTCCTCAGGCTAATGCATCAGAGAGAGCAAATAGAGAAATTCTGGCAAAGTTGAGAGTGTTAATTAATAACGAACATAGTGAATGGGATAAATATATCTCTCTGATCGAATCCATTCTCCGAAGTGATTATCATTCTGCTATAAAAACAACACCATATTATGCTCTGTTTGGACAGAATATGGTCCTTCACGGATCAGAATATCAGGTTCTAGAAAAATTACGCTGTCTGCAGGAGTCTGATTTTCTAACTATTCCCAAGGGTGACAAAATTAACTTAATAAGAGACAAAATCAAAGAAAATTTAAAAATGGCACATAACAAAGGAGAGACGGTTTACAATCGTAAATCAAAAACTATTAACTTTATAGTAGGACAAGAAGTTTTCAGAAGAAATTTTGAGCACAGTTCTTTTGTACACGGGAAGAATGCAAAATTTCTACAAAAATTTATAAAATGTAGAATTAAGGCTAAAATAGGGAACTGTCTCTATGATCTTGAAAATCTTCAAGGAAAGTATATAGGACGATATCATGCAAAGGATTTGAAGCAATAAAAGTAAGGCACATCTCGTTTTTCCTTTTTGTTTTCTTCTGGATCATTGTAAACAAAATAGGTTTGTTACGGATGTTTTTTATTTCTAAATACCTTATATTAAAATCTACTGTAAGACATGAATACTTTGAATTTTTTTTTTATTTAGTCAGCTTTGAAAAAATTTTTTTTTTGTCTATTCAAAAGTATATTTTTGAATCATTGTGAATTCAAAAGTCGAAGGAGAAAGAACAAAAATAAAAAAAAAAATAGTTACTTTCAATAACAAAAAAATAATAATATAGATATACATACATATATACATATGTATATAGCTTTCAGGTATGTCAATTCATTTTTGTTCTAGAAAAGAATAGAATTTTAGTTTTTTTTCTCTCTTAGCATATGAATTAGGCCTAAATCTTTTGGATTGATAAAATATCATTAATAACCAAAGCCATTCTGGAATTCGTTCTCGAAGCAGTTTTTTTTGGAATTGACCCTAGGGCTCCAACGAAGGCCCTCTTCTAAGAAGCCTGATTCTGGGTGAAATTGCGAAAGACCAAAACAACCGACTTTTATTATTTGCGTGAAAATTTGGATCAGAAGGAAATTTCCAGTGTTCCTCTGTTATTTCATTAGCTGAAAGGCTTTCTTCAAGGATTGATAAAAATAAAAAAAAAAAGACAATTAAAAATTTCAAGAATGTTTGATGGTGAAATCAAACCAAGATAATTGTGCATTTCATACTTGATCTAAAAGTCAATATTTTTAGTGTTATTTATTTTCACAAAGCAGTGTTTGTGGTGTTATTTAGTTTAATTAGCAGTATATATATTTTTTTTTTTTTCTTCATCATAATTTTTGTTTGTAAAAGTTGTATATAAATTATCAGTGGTAAATTAAAAATAAAATTTGAGGAACAGCAAACAACTGGAACATCGGGATTGTGCGCACAAGTCTTCGGAACCAGGAATACATGCATGTAAGTTGTGTTTAATACTTTTTTTCTATAACCCTGATAATTTTACACTTGATTTGATTTAATGGTTTTTTTTTAATTAGTGTCTAACAATATAATATCTTTTCTTAAATTACATTTAAATTAGTTTTCTTTCCTTTTTTTTTTTTAACGTAAAATTAAACATAACATTAACTTAAAGTTATTTTTTTATGTATTTGTTTTCTCTTTCTTAAAATTTAATTTAACTTTCTTTTATAAAAATGATTTTTAGATATAAACTAATTTTTAAAATTTAAATAAAAAATTTGTAAGTTTTGGATTCAAATATGAAAGCTTAAATGGTTTGATTTAATGGGGTTATGAATAGTTGTAGCTGGTCCAATTCTCAAATGCGCTGAATACTCCTGTAAGTTTAAATAAGGGATAACTATAAAAAAAGGATGCTTTAGTTATCAAAGGCGAATTGTCTTCTGTGCAATAAGGGAGGGAAAATTGCATCTCATGTGAAGTAACACCTGTCACAAAGAAAAATATATGTATCTATATATATATGAACCTCATAAGCTTTCTGTCCGTCTGATTTAATTTCTTTTTCTTTTTCCAAATCTTGGTATGAAATTTTTTTTTTATTTGTTGGTCAAAAACCCCCCCTGGCTTTGAAAAAAGAATCCCCCCCATTCCGACGAGCTCAGCTTCAAACAAGCATACCAAGTAATTTTCAAGTCAGTGAAACAAATGGTTAATTTTATATTTAAAACAATAGACCTGTAACAGGCTATGCAACGAAATATTAATTTTGTTGGACTACCTCTAAGGAATAAAATCATAGAAAAAGATTTTGGATTTTTACGATGATTTAGTTTTAAGTTGTACGATGAAGCAATGGTGCTATTATTTTTACCGCTTATTTGTTTGATTTGTTGGAGAAAATATAATTTTTTTTTCAAAAAGTTGATGAATAAAAATAAAAATTCTTTTTGAAATGTGTTGTTTTAACTTAATATAAACTTTTTGCATATTCAAAATTTCCCTCGATATATTGGCATACATTTTATTTTGCAACGAAATTTTTTTCTCGTAATGGTGCTATTTTTTTTACCGCAGCTGTATTTCCGATTGCTGCTGAGTCTTTCCCGGTTTAAAAAAAGTAAATATTTTTTTCTGTTGGAGTTCGAGCAGTAAGTAATACTAATAAATCGACATCTTCACCAACAACAATAGTTGTATTTGTTGAGTTGAATTGTTCTATTGCTGTTTCAATGATCAGAACATCAGCATCATTTTCAGCTTGTTTTACAAGAATATTTTCAGTAGTAAATTTTTCTTTTAACATTAAAATAAGCCGAGACTTGTTGTGGGTATTTGCAAGAAATTTCTGTTTGCTTGTGGGAACTGTCATAAATTCATCAAAAATAACATCAGGAGATGAAGATATTGTTGTAGCTCGACGTCGTTGTTCTGCGGCTTTAGTATTTTTATTACAATCGGTGTAACCATCAAATACTACAGTCACTCTATGGCCAAAATGTCTACGTACATACTGAACATATTTTTCTAAAATATAATGAAATGTTTTTTCGTGGTCCCAGACAACTCGGTGTAACAGAAATCCCCCGTCGATGATGAACGTAGAATTTATATTGTCAATATCTAATATTACTGTTTGAAAACAATCGTAAATGGCTGACTTTTGTGTTTTACGCATTCCAATATCATCAAACATTGACAACGGGTAGGGAGCCATGCGACTAAATGAAAATAGAGGCGGAGTTTTCGACGTTCATTTATATTATAAGAATTTTATAATGTGTATGTATAAGACATAGGGACTCATATTTTTACTCGTATAACGGCTCAAAAGTATATAAAAGTACATTAGCGTGCACATTACGAATAAAATATTTTTTTCAATTCTTTCAACCGCTATATGACAGAAATGGCAATACTTGTGAAAAAAAGTGTGGATACATTTTTTGTAGAGAATCGGATGATCTACAATTTTTGTCTGAACTTTTTTTGCTGTAAAACTCACCGTTTAGCTGAAAATGCGAAAAACCTATTTTTGCAAACTTTCAACATCAATAAAATTTTTTGCACAAGGTGGATTTATGGGGACTTTTCACAATTCATTTATAATAGTATTCTGAACATTCATACTAATTTTTAGCTCTATAGGAATTTTTGTAACCTTACTTCTATTTTAAGGCATGTTTTTAAACACAGCGATTTTTAGGAAAAGTTAACTTTGTTCAAGCGAAAAGGAGTCATTTCTATAAATCCTTTCCTGTACCTACTTGAACAAAGTGCACTGCACGGATGCCAAATGGAAAATAAAGCATACCCGACCAATAAGAAAAACCGCGAAGAAGAAATAATGATATCTCTGCAATTTTACCAATCCCAGCCATTTCTATTAACTTTAATTATTAAAAATCAATGTTGTGATAAAATTAAAGTTTCAATAAATTTAAATACAAAAACTATTATATTAAATAAATTTTATTTTAATTTCATTAACGTACACGCTAAATGGATGGACACAACACAAAAAATAAATGGTCTTCCTAGATTTAAATTCACACACCGAACATCCAATATGGAAGGATTATATGAATTGTCGGTAGTACAAATTGAATGCTAGGAATGTCGAAATCCGATTTCTTGTTACTGGAGTAGAATATCAAAACCTGTGAATTCATCAATAAATTAATGGGCTTACTACGAGGCCATACTGGCAAAATGGCAAGTACGTAGTTACACATACTGCTTGTCAAAAATTTCTATTTCTGTACTTGATGTGTCCTAGGCGACACGTTATTTTACGAGTGGTAGCCTGGAATTTTCGAATTTTTATTTATATTTATCCACCAATTTCGCTTGAACGCACACGTCTCCGAAAAAAGTATTTGTATTTCTGAATGGGAAAATCACATGAACAATTAAATACTTCAAAAATTAAACTTGCCTGCCTAGTGGCTTCAGAACTTCCATGCCAGTGATAAAAAAGTGGCTCACGTTTGCTTGTCAGTACTTGCTTGTGTGACCTCCGGGCTAAATCTGATTTGATCTGTTCACGATTCACGAATCGAACTATGATCATGTTTTAATTTATAAAATGTGAACAAAATTACGAAATCACTACCAAATTTTAAATCACAAGAGAGGTAAAAGAAAAAGGCTTCAATATCACGAAGAAATTATGAATTTTTTAGCGTAAAATGTAATTAAATAAAAATTTAAAATTGTTACTATTTAAGTAATTTTTATAAAATTAATAGTATGTATGTTTTTTGTGTCCAGAATATAACAAAGTATGAGTATCCACATTTTCTAAAAGGCTATTTAAAAACAAAACACAAGAACCATTCGATATAAAAAAATATTTATCGACGTATTTTTCACATTATTTGAAGTTTCATCTGATAGAAATGTAAGTAGTCGGTTGGAAAAGTTAAACAAAGTTTCAGCATAACCAAATTTTTGTGTTTGCTTGTAATTTGTTGCTTGCTTTTCTAATTTTCTTGAGAAGTAATCTAAATGACGGTACTATATATTAATGTTTCATTTTTAAATAGTTTCACGATAAATTGTATTTTGTATAACTTTTAGAGAAGCAGGAACAGTTTCCAGACATTTTGTTGCTTATTTTCACCAAGAAATATTAAAGTAAAATAAGAGAGCTTTCTCTTACTCACCTCAAATACAATTTGGGAGTATCTAAACAAAAGTATACTGGTCGATTCTTTTTTTTAGATTCTAAAAAAAAACTTTTTTTTACAATATCGTATCAATTTTTTTCCACCAAACCGAAATATGAGATTTCAGCTGAAAAATGTTGAGATTTCAAATAAGTGTTACAGGATTTTATTGAGATTTCGTTCAAAAATATCAATGAAAATTTGTTCCATCAATTTAAAATATCAAAAGTGTTTTCAGCCGAAGTCTCGTATTTCGTTTTGGCAGGCACATTAGGCACATTGTATCAGGAAATATTTAATCGAAAATATATTTTACCTTTCGATTTCATTTTTAAATTCCTCTTGTAAATTAAGAGTTGCAATAATTTATTTTGATATTTTGGATCTTACGCATACGCAATAAATTATTTCATACATTAAATGTTCAAATTATTGAAAAATACGGCGTTTTAGATTTTTTCAGAATTAATATTCGCAGAACCAAAATAAGGTTTAATAGATTTTTGACCAAAAGCTTACAATTTTTTTTATAATTTTGCAATAACTCTTAACTAGTTTAAAAACTATTTATGTATGTTTGTGTTTTTGTTTAATATTTTTATTTTAAAATGTTGTCAATTCTATGTATTCCATCTAAATCGATTGAAAATGGTGAATGTTATGAATTTTTCTAACCATTAGTTTTTTTCGATAGTAAGAGAATGAAAAGCAATATTTGAAAAATTCTAGTGGAAAATTCAAAACATCCAAGATTTTTTCGTGAAGTAGGCTCATGTACTTTTCGAAATTATTTTTCAAACTAATAAAATTATGTTTTGAATGATTTTTGGAACAATAAAATTATAATTAAAAAAAATGTTAAAAGAACACAAAGAAATCATAAAAAATTGGTTCTGCATTTCGTTCCTCAGTAGTTATAATGTAGCTTTGTGGAGCATATGTTGCGCAATTTTGTATACAAGATTGTACATATTGTTTTATTGTTTTTCATAAGATTATTAATTAATATTATTTTTGAATCTAAAATATAACAAAATTACCTGCAGTTTTATTTGGTTTTTGCTTGTTAATCTATTTCCAATTTGTGTTAATTTTTTATATTAGTTGTAATGAGAAGTGCGGCATTAACTTTAGTTACGATTTTGACATGCGAGATTTTGAAAACAGGATTTTGAAATGCATTTCATAGTTATCAACGCATTGAAAAATAATATTCTCTATATTTATTCCATAAGAAAAGAATCATAAATCGTGCTTCACTAAAGTCGGATATATACCAAACGGGTCTAAAATATGTAAACAAAAACATTGGAATTGGAATGAAAACTCCTGCTCTTCTATAAAGTATGTAAGATAATATAGCCATTCAACCCCCAAAAGAAACCAACTATGATTTATCCACATTGAGATTCAAAGAGAAGAGAACTTACAAGAAAGCTCATTTACCTTCAAATTAAATAAAATGATTTTCCAAAATATTTGTTTGTAGTATCGATCATGCGCACATTAAGCATTTACTTTTGTTATCGTCGAAAATTAATGTCGAAATAGTTTTTTATACGAACACTTTAAAGGATTTCATCAAATCATAATATATTAAATAATTTAGATTAAATATAAATAAATTCAAATAAACAAATACTTATAAGAAAACCACACGATTCCTATTCAAAAGATGATATCATCATAAATCGGCACTGTCCTTTGTATGGCTGAAGTTTTTTTTCTGAACGGATGTGTTGTTCTTCAGAAGGATTTTTCAGTTTCTATATTAATTGGCAAAAATATTTTCGATAGTTTAATTTAAACACAGCGTTACCAAAAGTGGTATGGTTGCACAGTGTTTAGGGTTGCAAAGGAAAACTGTCAAAGCTGGCACCTGTTCTACCGACAAGTACAATTTCTGGGACGGGGACAGCTCAAGTACCCCCGCGTCTTCAGGAAACTGCATTAATTATTCTAAAGCATTACAATTCAAACGTTACAACGAAACAGAGCGCATCGCCTCCATCAACCTCTATTGCGTATCCTTTAGCCTCTTTGACACCAACTTCTGTGGTTTTGTCGATACCTAGTGGTATTTGCAAACCAGCTGTAACCGGAAATGGTCTCACCGCTGGATCGAATGAACGAAGCTCTATGGCTAACACACCGTCAACAGTCATGGTTAATCACCAATCATTACTCTACGGCTCAAATATGACATCCCCAGTTTTATCCCCAGCTGGTGGAAAGTCTCACGGCTTAGCGGCGCACAAAGTAAAAGCTCTCAGTCCGCTTCAACATTCATCGGTATCATGCTTATCTACATCTTCCGCACTTACCTCAATCACTTCTCCAACGTCTGGTGCGACCTTTTTGAGTGAGCTTAAAATAGGAATGGATGCAGCTGCTCATGCTCATCGACATTATATGAAAGGAATAGGATTTCGTCGAAGTTTCGATGATAAACTCACATCAATAAGCGCTAGTATATTGAGTCAATCACAACCTAGGCAATCACCACAGCTTTTCCCGCTTTCATATCGTGAAGATTTTTTACAGCAAATTGGTTACTTGCCTACATCTCGAATATTTTCCGGAACAGCGAAAAGCATTGACGAAGAAAGAGCCCAGCAAGATTTCTTATCACTGTCCTTATCACCTCCTTTGAACCGTCGACGTGATATGCCAGCCTTGAGAGGTCCATTTGTAAGCTTGTGAGTACAAAAATTTTAATTGATTTTTTTATGTTATTTTAAAAATATAGCTTTTGGGTTCTAAATAATAAAAAAATAGTATGAGGCAACATCTCGAAAACGACCGCATTTATTTTTATAAAATAATTTGTCACTTTAAATACTTAAATTCACATGACCCTCTGTCTTTTTCCAAAATTGAAATGCCTCTAATTCAATTTAAATTCAAGATATAGCTTTTAAACAAACAATATCTAATTCTTTTTTTAATTTCGGTTGTGTTATAAATGTGTAAAATTTTTAAATAGCCAGTCAATATGTGTCGTCCGTACCTCGATCTACAGCCTAAACCACTGGAGCTATTTTCTTCAAACTTGGTACTAAGGTTTTCGGTGATTCTCTAAAGGGGAAATTGATTTTTTTTCTGCATTTGGAAAAAAATCGAACTCGAGATTTTGATTAATGGTCTTCGGTGATTCCCTAGAGGGGAAATATAAATTTGTTTAGCTCAAAGACTAATGGTACCCCCCATACACCCTTAATGCATAATCTTATTTATCTCAAAAACGGCTCTAACGATTTTAGTAACAAATAAATTAAGTGTGCTACTTTTTTATCTAAAAGTCACTTTACACGATATTAAAAATCAAATGCTTTCTCATATGAACTGTTAAAAAAAAAAACATCAAACAGATATCGTTTAAACGCACGCATTAAACTAATATCACTTCTCAAACGAAAAAGTATATGACTTTTTTGACATTAGGACTGCAGCTAATTCCATTTGAGAATCATACGAGATTAGTTGTTTTCGTGGAAAACATTGAATGGAGTTTTGAGAGTTGAATACAAAAAATGGTAAAATAGGAAAAAGCTAGCTATGTACGAGTATATGATTTTTTTTTGAGATAAAATTACTGTAAAATTTTGAATTAATACACTATTATTGTCAACTAATGTCATTGCTTTCTTATTGTTCTCCATAATGAATAATGAAACAAATTTATTTCTGTTTATATTTTCTTTTTATTTTGGTTATCTGAAAATCAAAGGGGAAGTCATAGACGTGTAAAGCATTGATACACCAAAACGTTTCGACTTGACTTGAAATGACAGCTCATTTGATAGGTCATACAGAAAATATGATGACAGGTCATATGACTTCTATTATCGTGTAAAGTGGTCTTAAAGAATAACAGTACCTACCATAACCAGTAAACTGATTTTGAATAATTTGTCAATTTTACATATACAAAAGAGAATAGAATTGCGTACTTTTTTTTTTTTTTTGAAATTTGGAGCCAAGTGGGCTTAAGCACTGTCTAACTGATTTTTACAAAAATTGTTTATTTCGCTATGCAAAATCTTATTTCCGTCGAAACTCGTCTAAAAGACTTTTGTAGGCCCACTACATTCCCTTGATAACACGCACACGTGTTGACAGTTGTAAGTCACAAGGTTAAGGCTCTCTCTACGGGCCGTTGTGTTGGCCTCCAATTTATATTATAAATATTCATACTATACGCGATGCACTGCCGCTACACATCACTGCCTATATTTTCTACCTTAACACTCTGAAGTCTGCCAACAATCGGAAAAAGTACCAGAAATTATTACAAGCAAATTAAATTACTCTTAATTGTTTTGATTTTGACGAAAATGGTATTGGATATTGGATTATGTTTAAAGAACTGACAAAAGAGAACAGTATCTTCATGTGCACCACCAAGCTAAATAGCTTCAGTAAACTCAAAAATAAAACATAATTACCAGAATAGAATAATTATTTTTGAGTTACTCGCTATGAACATTTCACTCATGGTGAGTGTATATATTTTCGTATTTTTGAAAATTCCTGATTGTTTTGTTTTCTTTTCTTTTAAATATATTTAAAATAAGCTCTCTGAACTCTCAGTTGGAAATGTGGGATGGTTCCCAATATTCGTTTTTTTTGTTGCTCAGTGACGACAGTTCTTGTCGTTGGCCTTAAAAACAAAGATTAGGGCAATTTTATTTGTGACCACGAATATAATAAATATTTTGTATAAATATATACAAAAAGCAAATTGTTGCGTACGACAAATATCTAATTTTGTTCATAATTAGATATAGTGTTTGCATTAATAATTAATCGTTATGCAATTAAATTATAATTGCAGCTAACACAGATCAACCCCCATGAAAATGTGAATAAAGTACCAAAGTAGCAAATTTCTTACCTCAATTGTGACAATATGAGTTATCTGAGTGATGCGACTTGTGAAAATGTGAATTGGAAAACTTTTATTTTAAATCAGTGGGGTGATATTTGCTTCTATAAAAAAAATATATCTTTCTCAGAGCACAGTTTCGTCTTGTTCGTTTGGTCTTTTTTCGAAACATTGTTAGATGAGTTCTCTGAGTATTTGTTTCCATATTTGTATCAAAAAAGCACTCAGTTTTTTAAAGTGATATATAACCTGTGTTTGGATCTCTTGACTTGGATAGTATTAACAGTAAAGTTGCTTGAGCTTGAGAGTGATTTATTGGTTCAGGCCTTACTTAAAATATGCCTCATTTTGTTTGTTATTTCAACTGTCCGTTGGGCTCGGAATAAACTAAATAGTATTCAAACCCAGACAACTTTAGCGTCTGAGGCTTTAACTGAAACTTCGTCGGCCATACCTGCCTCTGTTAGAAAACAAATAAGTACTGATGATAGAACAACAGCGCCTTTAGACAATGATACAGCGGTGGAAATAAAAAACGAAACGTTGGAATTGGAAGAAAAAAAACGCAAAAAGCCAGCAATATCAAAAAGACGAAAGTGTAAATCTGCAGGACCAATACTCGTGTCAAGAAAAAGAAGAAAATTCATCGAATCCAAAATTTCCGAACGAGTCCCTGCTGAAGAAACATTTTGCGTTAACATGTGGGTATAACAATATAAGTTATGCATTTTAATAATAAACCCTCAAATTTAAATTTATGTACACATGCATACATTATGTACATACATATATTTATTTAATGAAATTGGTATTTTTTTAATTCCGCTTGGAAGGGTCATGTTTATCTAGGAATCCAAACAAAGAGAACACCAATAATATAAAATGTTAAATCTATAGTTTAAGATATTTTATCAAATTCCTCATCCAACATACATTTCAATATGATACTAGCCTCTTTAAATTATATTTCAAAACTATATGAGTAATGTAAGAAAAGTACTTAGGTGCAGGAATGACACCGAACGAATGCAATAAGGAATTCAAGTGTTCGCCTCATAATTGCGTTCACTTTTAATTAGTTTAGGGAAGACATAATTTGAATTGAAAATTTCCAGAAGACATTTTCATAAGGCACGGTGCGTTAAAGTTAAAGTTTCTGAACATAAAATTCAGGTCCGAGCAAAGTTTAAGAGCATAAAATAAAGGGTTTTTCAACAGGGACGCACAAAAGTAGAGCGAGACCATATTTCTTGCCGCTCTTTTGACATTTCTCTTTAGTAAGGTTTCCCATTTCATGATGGAAAGATATACGAGCCAACAATGAGTCGAAATTATTAAGATTTACTACCGAAATTCGGAGTCAGTGGCCTCAACGTTAAGAGTGCTACGTCCAATTTATGGTCGTCATAATCGTCCTAGCAGATCAACAATTGAGCGTCTAGTGGAAAAATTTGAATCCACAGGCACAGTACAAAATGTTCCCGTGCCAGTGAGGCAAAGAAGTGCCCGTAGTGTCGAGAATATTGCTGCCGCTGAGGCTTCAGTTGCAGAAAGCCCAAATGTGTCTCGAAAATTGTGAATGTGAACGTGAAATTGCAGCAGTATCGGCCGATTTACGCGTGAAAACCGTCGAAAATTGGGTTCATCGTCTAGACTTCTGCAAGCGTGTTCGTGGTGGCCATGCAAAAGAAATCGAGTTCCATACATAATGGCATCGAACGTACTTTCGCAGGACTAAAGAATTTCATTGATATCCAAAACCGTTTTTGTTTTATTTAAAAAAACTTTTGTAGCGCTCTTATTGAAAAACCCGATAGCTTCTCTGTAAGGAGCAAACTTAATTAAATGCATTTATGATCTTCTCTATATGAGATTTGTGTGTAGATAACATGTGTTTCGTGGAATCGCGTTGGTGCAATATTTTAAGTGCGGTGTTTATAAATTCGTGAGCGTCGCGCGTTTTATACCTAGTATAATATTCAATGGGCCAAGCACGTAACTTATCTGCTACTGTGGCCAGGCGCTTAGACGAGAAGAGAGAACGGTTAACGAGAATCCTCAGGGACCGTGAACGTCAGCAGCGGCACCATTTTTAAGATTTTCAGATGTTTTTATATACAAACATTTTTTTTTTATTGAATGATAGATAGTAAAAACTAAGCAAAACAAACAAATTTTATCGAGATTCGAAGAGCCGTTTACGACAAAAATAAGAATTTCGAAAACGATTTTTTAACATTTTCGTATGGTAGGTATAGGTACCGTTATTTTTGGATAAAAG
This sequence comes from Philhelius festivus, assembly GCA_963931855.1. Taxonomy (NCBI): domain Eukaryota; kingdom Metazoa; phylum Arthropoda; class Insecta; order Diptera; family Syrphidae; genus Philhelius; species Philhelius festivus. The sequence continues at coordinate 109,017,165 of OZ007557.1, forward strand.
GACAATTTTTTGTCTATACCTTTAAGAAACTATTATTGTGAAGGTTTAAGCAAAATCGGATTTGTTATTTTCGAAATATTTAGTTTAAAAAAAAATCTTAAATTTATCATACAAATTTAGTTGTACCGTTTTTTATGAAGTTGAAAACAAAAATAATGGTTCCATTGCATACATTTTCCGGATTTTTACTTGCGACTTATAGGTACTATAATATAAGGCAAGTTATGCATTCGTAAAAAAATCGAACTCGAGATTTTGATCAAAGTTGACATTACGATGATAGCGAAGACCAAAAAAGTGGGTCTCGCAATTCTGTCTGTCTGTCGTCTGTCTGTCTATCGCTTCGACTACAACCTAAACGGCTCGGCCGATTTTCTTCAAACTTGGTAGATATGGGTTTTAATTTTCCCCCCGGGACGTTTTTTTCTGTTTTTTTTTAAGACCAAAAATAACGGTACCTGCCATACGATTTTTTTCGAAATTTTATAAATATTTTTTTTTCTCAAAAACTGTCCCACAGAATTTAAAAAAAAATTTGAAAAATTTCATTTGGTTAAAACTAGCTAATAGTTGAAAAAAATTTTACGAAAAATTGTAATTTTTGGTAGCCCCCCTGGGTTCATTTTTTTTTTGTTTTTTATTTTGTCAAAAACGGTACAGCCGATTTAAATAATTTGTTTATGCCAAAGCTCCTCCAAAGTTTGAATATTATTACATATTCAAATTTTTAATTTTTAATTTTTTGGATTTTTAAAAAAAAATCCAAAATTTTTTTTTGAAAACTCAATATTTCGAAAACCCCATGCTCGATTTTTTTCAAACTTGACAAATAAACGTTTCTTAACATAATCTACAAGATTTGAGAAAAAAAATTTTGTTTTATCTAAAACTAACGGTACCTTCCATACAAATTTTAAAACATGGTTTTCGAAAATCGTATTTTTCTCGAAAACGGTTCCGAGAATTTTGCTAAAATTTTTTTTTCTTTTGATTAAACTTTACGATCTATAATTTAATAAAAAAAATTTAAATCTAGATATTACTGACTGTACCTGACATAGAACGATTTTTTCGAATTTTGAATTTCTCATTATCGGCATAACGGATTTTAATGAATTTTTTTTATAAAAAAGCTCCTAAAAAGTTTAAAAAACATTGCATTTAAAAACTTAAGACAAAATATTTTTTCAATTTTTAGAAAAAAAGTCATTTTTTTTTTTTTGAAAAATTCGATATCTCAAGAACGGCTTAGTATTTTTTTTGGAAATTAGACTTTTATTCGTACCATAATAAAAACTTAAGGTTGGCGTGCCAAAATTTTTTCTTAAAAATGTTTTAAAAATTTTGTACATAAAAGCTTATTTTTTTAAGGAACCACTACAACGACTTATAATTTTTGTTCCTGCATAAATTCATATTTGCATAGCATTCTGTTTTTATCTCTTACTACTAAAAGAATTTAAAAAATTCATTTTATCCTTATGAACAGTTTTCTCTAATAACATTCGTTTTTAAAATTCCTAGTCTATTACATAGGAGCAAGTTCGTGCGACCCAGTCGTGCATTTTATTTTTTATAATCAGCCGTTTTAAAAAGTTTTTCGAGAAAAATGAAGCGAAAATTATCTCTTGAGTTTCCTACTAAAAATTACCTTAGGAACCTATAATTTGTTCGTCTGCGGGGGAGACTCTGGGTGGGAATTTTAAGAATTCTAATCCACAGAGCGTACTTGCGCGACTTGTCATCTTATCACAGTCATGTATTTTATTTTGTTCAGTAACTGAAAGACTTAGCAATTAAAAATGCCATCATCTTTTATTTTAGATCAGAGCCAAGGGGAACTCTGAGCACGACAGATGAAATATTTCCAGAATCACCGGACTCTAGTCTTTATGGATCAGACGAAGAACAGGAGGATGCATCGCAGTATTGCCGAGGGGGCTACCACCCTGTAGTTATTGGCGATGTTTTTGATGGTCGGTTTAGAGTAGTTAGAAAGCTGGGATGGGGCCACTTTTCTACTGTGTGGCTTTGTCGTGATATTAAGTATAATATTGTGTTATTAAATAAAACAAAACCTAATACACTTTTATTTTTGAATGTTTTTAGGGAAGAAAAATACGTTGCTCTTAAAGTTGTTAAAAGCGCTCCTCATTACATTGAGACAGCAGCTGATGAGATTCGACTTTTGGAAGCAATTCGTGATGCGGATCCAGCTGATCCAAAGGGTGATCGTATCGTTAGACTTCTTAATCACTTCACAGTTCGTGGGGTCAATGGAGTGCACACGTGCTTAGTATTTGAAGCACTTGGCTGTAGCTTGTACAAACTTATTGTTAAAAACAACTATCAGGGTTTGGCGTTATCACAAGTCAAGAATATAATTAGGCAAGTACTAGAGGGACTCGATTATTTACATACGAAATGCAGCATAATTCATACTGATATTAAACCCGAAAATATTTTACTGGTGATCGATAATGCGGCAGCGATGAATCAACAAATCGACGATGAAATTAATAATTTAAGGGTCAAAGGCATTGAATTTCCAGATTCATACAGTAAGTTGGAAGTCTTATATATTTTATTGTGCTCATTATAAGGTTAAAATTACTTTTTATGTTTCTTCATTTGATAGTTAGTGCCATTGAAAAACAAACCAAAACCAGAGAAAAGTGGCCACTAATAGACAACTCTCCAACATCTCTCATTTCATCAACTCATATTCAAAAGAATAACGAATTAGAGTGTGGACTTCATAAGGATGATTCATCTACTTTAGACACATCTCTAATTTCATCAATTTCAAAATTCTCTGGTGTGCTCGATAGTGACCACAATGAAAGTTCTTTAGTTTCCTCATTAGGAGCTACTGCACCAATAAGTAGTCGCTATCGCACCGAGAAAAAAATCACTGCCAAGGTAAGATGAACTTTACCTTTTTTACACAAATATGTTCCCCTGTTACACAAATTCACTACCGGCACACATTTTTTTACGCTTGCACTCCAGTCAGGTGATGACAACGACCGAATTGAATCTAATGACCTAATAGCACAAGAGGAGGTACATAAATCTATCTACTCAATATATCGGCCAGTTTATAATTCTGATATTAGTGCATACCTAAAACATACTCCCGAAATCCTTCATTCCATAGCCACAATTACTATTTTACTACCCATGAGCTGAAAGCCGATTAGTAGAAAATCCATATGCCATAATATGTATGTTCAAATTGGTCAATTCCTTAAACTTTTTTCTTATACTCAATTCTTTTTCATAGTTATTTTAAATTGTGAAAAATTCAAAGTCATCATAAAACTATTTAATATTTTCCATGATAACCATACTTATTTACAAACAAATTCGTATCGTAAGTTTAACATAGATTTGGTTTAAGTGATCACATTGAAATCGGAGCACCGCCGCGCCGATTGAAAAAAGGTCTAAATAAATTCTTACCTTTTTAAGTTAGTAATCTATTGAACATATAGATCTAAAATTTGAGATCAATTGATTCATTGTTAGTTGAGAACAGAATAGTAATTTTTGCATTCGATTGGGCAAACAAAAATGATTTATTTTTTCGATTTTAAATCAATTTTGCAAATTTTAATTTTTCAGCAGATTTACCCCTCCCTGTAGTAATATCAAAACAAAATTTCAGCTGTCAGTTTGCTAATGAGGTTTTAGGTTTGTTAAGCTTATTCCATTTTTGAAAATTATATAAAAAAAAACCAAGGAAATTATTTCTAGCAAAAATTTAAAGCAGTTTAAAATGATTGGGTTTATTCATCAATCCTACTTCTTTACTGAAAGTATTTCAGGGATGAAGGTTTTTTAAAAATAATGACACACAAAATTACATTAATGCAACCACAAAAATAAATCATTTTGAAATAGTAGGTATCCCATTGATTGAAATCTGAACTTGCCAATGAAAAACACCATAAGTGTGAAATTTTTAAATAATTTTAATCTAGTTTACATACACATGAAGCATGGATTGGTTGTAAGAACGTTTAGTACCTTCATCCGTTTATAAAAAATAAAATAAAAAAGTTTCAATTACCCCCACTAGCCACTTTGTTCACATTAAGTAAGTTTAGATTAGAATAAATTAAATTACATTGTTTCTTATTAATTTAAACAAAAGTATTACATAATAAAGTTGTTACGCACTTACGCCGCCCCAAATTATGTCATAGTTCTAGAATCTTTGCTGTTTTAATCCGTTTCCCGAAGAGAACCTCTAACTGCTCTGAAATATAAACTGGCCTTATGATTTTCTTGGTTTGACTAATATTGTAGTAAATTTTAAATAAGTCTTGACATTGTTTAGATGGTTTACTAACTCAGTAATGTTTATGTATTAGCAATTTAGATATGTAATTTTAATAATGTGTTTAGCCTTAAATATTTTTACTAGAAATTTGAGTCTTAAATTTAATCGGGTCTTGGTTGTTCATTGACATATTATAGAATTTAATTGATGCCTGTAAATAACCTTTTTTAAAGTTATTAATATAGCATTAGTATATTTTTTTATTAATAATTATTTAAGTAAAAATACATAGATGGTCCTATGAAAATTTTACAAAATGCCATTGGGCGACGGGAACAAAACGGAACATGAGTTCAGAATAGAAAATTTATAATAGATGGAATATTATTGACGGTAGTACTAGGTATAAATAATATAAAAAATAAATAATATTGGTGCAAAATTTTAAACATTTAAAATAGTTTCTACTTATCTAATCAATTTTAGAACAGGATTTGACTTTAAAAATGGCTTTTGAAATGCATGTCAACTTATTCATAATTTTAAATGACGTATGTAGGATGCCGAGAACATAAAATATGTAATTAAAAGAAAGATGTATTGGTTTCAACGCTTTATTACAAACTGAACTTATTTCTTAATTTAACAACTATTGATACCATTGGACATTAAGTAGTATGTACTATTTTACATATATGTATATCATTATAAGGGCATACCGCTCTATGATTCGATCTGATATTTCAGTTATGAGTTTTATTACTTAAAGCAATTACATATTAAAACAAAGTAAATGAATTTGCAATTGCACTCAATTGCATACAGGGTGTTTCATATTAAAATATAACAAATTTATAGTTATGTATTTCGTTTATAAAATAAGATCTGCTATACGTAAAGCAACTTTTAACGCTTGCCTAACTTTAAGAAGGGCAAAACTCTTCTACCTTTCAAACCGCTCAATAAAAGTTGTATTGGATGGTTTTAAGTGTGAAATTCATAAAATAAATGCCGGTGTTGCCACGGGTCTTTGCTTTATCTCCGGCTCTGATATTCATCAAAGATCTTTTGTCTGAAACTTCTAATCCATTAGATTGTTTTGCTGACGACAATGCAAATGCATGTCATTCTTCTTTGGATGTGAATCAAGAACGGCAGTACATGATAAGCTCATTAAATTCCGATCTCGATAGCATTGTCAAATGGGGAATCATAAATCGCGTAGAATTTAATGCTTCAAAAACTCAATGTCTTCTATCATTATAGCGCAACCCACTCCCATGAAACTATTCATGTGCCGCACTTGCATTGGTGATACCGAAAAGCTCTCAGTTCTCCACCTTGTGTGGAATGCCCATACATTCGTCGTTTGCTAAAAACGATACTAAAAGTTTAGGTTTTTTTCGTCGTTGCAAGAAATTGCTTACCCCTTCTGATCTCATTGTAATGTATAAGGCTTGTATTCGTACAAAAGCTCGAGTACAATTGAGCTCCATTGAGTCTCTTGAATAGGATCCAAAAAAGAACTTTAAAAATAATAGGTGATAGAAGATAACAGCAACATTTGAATCTCTCAAGCACCGCCGCAATGTTTCTTATCTTTCATTATTTTACCGTTATTTTTATAGTCTTCTAGTGAATTAGCCAGTTGCATTCCTCCCCTTACAATTTAACCGCGCTTCAAAACATGACATCATCTTCAGTTTTAAACAAATCTTTAGGTATGTTTTTGAGGAAAAAAATTATTCCTTAATGGCTGAAAACTTTTGAATTATTGTAACCGTTATTTTTGGCCTTAGAAAAAGGGTACGAAGTTTCAAGAATTTTGCTCCACCCGTTTAGGCTGTAGCTAAACAGATAGACCGACAGAATTGTTAAGAAATGTTCACGATACATTTTTTTTGTTTGTTTCTATACTTTAATGTATAAGAAAACATATTGTTGTAATCCATTTTATATTTTAAAAATAAGTTAAAAAGGGGATAAGCAATAAGCTAACAAAATAATAGTTACATAAAATCGTATTTTTTATATTATTCACACGCACTCGGGGTTTATTTGAAACATAAACATAACACGAGCGATGTGAAAATAAAGGAGGGGGAGAAAAGAGGTTATGATGAACATTGCTCTTGAATGTTTGCTAATTGAAATCCATAATAGTGTTGTGCAACTAAAAAACAAATATCGATATTCGCGATACCAAAATTAGGCTCCACTGCTCCAGGGTGAATTAATGAGCATTCCTATCGAAACAAGTATCTTTGATTGAAGGAACGAATACAACTGGCTTATTCTAGTGAGCATTGCTTCTGAAAGAAGCGATAAACAAGGAAAGCCTAATTATGTTTTTTCTTTTTAATACGAATATGACTGCCCCAAATTTTAAACAGCCTAGAGTCATGGTATTGTATGTTACTTTTTAGCAATTTTTTAACTTATTTAATCATAAACACTTTTAACAGCAGTTCGTGCAAAAAAACTAACCGAATATACCTTTATCGATCTTTATATGTATGTCCAAGTTTGTAAAGTTAGTAAGATACTAAAGGTATTTGCTGATTTTATCTTAAATAAAATGTTGGAGAAAGTATGCTGCTTAATTCGATTGAAATTTACAAAATCAAGGTTTTTACTTAATATACATAGTTCTGACACCAAATAGTTTTATCATCGTACTAATTTCACTAAAATTTTGCGATGTAGTTTTTATTAACTTTTCTACGTTAAACCTTTTTTTTAAATATATGTATACAAGTATTTAAAAATAAACTTACATGTCTTACAGCAAAACGATATTGCAGCCGAAAAGGAACAACCCAACAAATCTCAATTTATTCTTCAGACGCAGTCATTCACTAATTCTATCCAGACTCTGATCAACAACAGGAATGTTCGCGTTAAGATTGCAGATTTGGGAAATGCTTGTTATGATGTAAGTTGGTTTTTGTTTTTTTTTTAAATTAAAAAGGGGAAAAACTAGTGCAGTGTCATTTTCCAGTATCATCACTTTACTGAAGACATTCAAACACGACAATATCGTTCTATAGAAGTTCTTTTAGGAGCACCTTACAATTTTAGTGCAGATGTTTGGAGCACTGCCTGTTTGGCTTTTGAGTTGGCTACTGGCGACTACCTATTTGACCCACATGCTGGGGAAAATTATTCTCGCGATGAGGATCATTTAGCACACATTATAGAGCTTTTGGGCACAATACCACCTTCTGTTATATTCAGAGGGAAACATGGCTTAAAGTACTTCACTAGTTATGGTAAATACTATCTACCGTGCTTTTTTTTGCCACTTATTTAAATATCTTTGTATTTTTAATTACTTCTTAAAGGTGGCTTGCGTAACATCACAAAACTTAAACCCTGGAGTCTTTTAAATGTTTTAATCGAAAAATACGACTGGGACCCAATCGAAGCGAAAAAATTTGCCGAATTTTTAATGCCAATGTTGGAATACAATCCAATAATCCGAGCGTCGGCTTCAGAATGTCTAAAGCATCCCTGGTTAGAGGAGTTCATTTAAATACTTATACATAGTTGAATGGAAAAAAGATCTTGAGAAATTAATTTATTCATTTTGAAGTTTATAAAAAAAAAAACATCTGACTGAATCTATTAACTATTCTATAACTTATCTAAATTTTTGCTAACTTTAGAAATTAAAAAAACCGAACTGGCTCATAGATTAGTCTATAAAGAAAATGTTAGGTATGATTGTTATGTACAATTCAGATCGATCATATTTAACATTAAAATTTTATTCGGATCTACATATTTATGTTACGTAGACGAATTTATTTTTTATCATATGGATATCGCAAGAAAATTAACACATATTACATATTATATAAAAAAGAATAAAAAATAATTCAGACATCTTTAAAAGACAGAAAATTAATCAGAAATAAGTAATAGTTTTGCTAATTGGTTTGATGGTTCAATATTTTTTACAAGGAAATTTAGGAATGTGAATCTAGAATAAATTAAAATAAAAACACTTCACACGAAAAACTTGATTCTTTTATATTTTTGAATTTTTCCCCCGCAGTAAAGACCTTTCAATCGACTCGACGGAATATGTTTTACAAAATACAATAATATACTTTCTTCTAACAACTATTTTAGTTTTTACTCAAAAAGAAACTCTCTTCCGAAATGTAACTAGCAATGTTTTTTAATTCAAACAAGAAATAACAATGCCTAAAATAGTTTTATTTACATAGAATAGTTGTTATATGTATGTATGTATATTATAGCTTAGCAGTGATATTTAGGACATTGCACATCCCTAAGATCTGGAGCTGTTTTGGGTGAGCAGGGCCGGAGTACGGTCAAATGTCTTACACTTACCAATAAGGGGAGTAATAGATATAACTAAATTAGATATTTGGGCCATGAAAACGACTAGAATAAGCCCTATATATGAACGTGAGTCAGAAAATCATCCACATACATATGTAGATAGATATATCGTATAATACGAGTATTTTACTATTTTCCAGCAAAACTTGGGTATTTGACTTAGAATTTTTCATTTTTTTGGCTTGTTTGTACCCTGTTCATGATTTTTTTTTGAAGAATTTAAATGAAATCTTTTTGAACTTATTACACAATTTTTTTGTATTTCTAACTATGTATAACTTTAGACCCACACTTATTGGCTTAGACCTTTTATAAGGTGAGAAAATTTTCACAAAATTGTAACAGAAAACGATCTGGCAACACTTGATAAAGAAGATCCAAGAGAAGAAGGCAACTGTATGTGCCGACAGAACAACGAAAGAGAATAGATGTTCAAAAGACAGGATAGTAATAGTCTAATGTGAGAAACAGATTGGCACAGCAACTTCAACAGCAACTTTGACAACCACGTCACTCTTTTTAGAGCCAGTGGTTTTAAATGGCTTCGATTACATTAACACAGCAACTTCGACATCGACATCAACGTTAAGCTAAGTGTACACGATTGGTAGATCTTACAATATTGTCAGATCTGTCAGTGAAAAACATGCTTACAATGTCTTACAATCGTGTAGTCTTACAATTAATTGTCAGAAAATTTGTCTTTCAATTAATTGTTAGATCATTGTCTGACAATTAATTGTAAGAAACCTGACAATCATGTGTACGCTAGCTGACAATCGTGTAATCTTCCAATTAATTGTCAGAAAATGTATCTGACAATTAATTGTAAGACGGTAAATTGTAAGGTATTTGATAATCGTGTACACACACAATTTATTGTCAGGCCTGCCAATTTTTATCGTTGTCTGACGTTTCTGACAATGAAGAAATTGTAAGATGTTCGTTTTTTAGCATCATACAATTTTTTCATTGTCAGAAAATTTGCAGCCAAGGTTTAATTGTCAGTTTCCATAACCAACAAAAACTGACAATTAATTGTGTGTGTACACGGTTGGTAGAAAATCTACCAATCTCTTACAATTAATTGGTAGGTATTAAGCGGGCTATCTGAAAATGAATTGTCAGCCAACTTCTGACAATTAATTGTAAGAGATTGGTGGATTTTGTACCAACCGTGTACACACACAACTTATTTGTCAGCTCATTGGTAGATAATTGTCAGACATTGTAAGATCTTACAATATTGTAAGACCTACCAATCGTGTACACTTAGCTTTAGACCTAAACCCTAAATTTGCTGTCGCTGTGCAAATGCTACCAACTTTTAAGGTGAAATTTGTCAGTATTATCAACACTCAAATGAAAATGTGAGAACCATCTTTTTGTTTTGTCTATTTATTTTGGTTTTGACAATGGAAGAAATACTAAAAACAAATTAATTTTAGTACGACAAATTGCAAGTCGTTTACATTGATGCAATTTGCGTTAATTTTTATCAAATTATGTACGGCAAATTCATTTCGCATTTGAAACTATTTTGATTATATATGCTGTCAAAAACACTGTTCACGTTGTAATCTATTTCACAAGACTTTTGATGTTGAAGTTTTCGTTGCTGTTAAAGTTGCTGTTGAAGTTGCTGTGTTAATCTGTTTCTCGCATAATCTAACATACATTTAAGTCGTTCAGACCTACAAATCTAAATTCTAATAGTTTTGTCAACCTTTTAACAAAATGATGATTTTCATCCAATTTGTTAAAGTTCAGAAGTGAGATCGTGACCCTTTTCAAGATAAGTTTATTTATTTATTTGAGATTGGTTTATTTTTGTGAGTAGATTTTATATTTATCGCGAGATTATTTTGAGGGTGTCAATTTTCGGAGCGTAGATTTTGTGGTTCTTATTATTAAATGGATATAGGAAACTGAATACTTGTTTTTCAATCATGCTTATTTTGACATTCTCATGAATAGTCTATTCGTTAGAATGATTCTATTCCTTCGAATGAACTTTCTTAATTTTGAGATTCGAACGAATAACATTCATTTGCGAAAGATAGCATAAAATGAACTGCAAAAACGATTCATTTTCATTATCAGCTGTTTGAAATTTACTATATTTCTATTTGAATTAGTATGACCGTCTTACATTTTTTTTGTTTCTAAACATTTTATAGAAGTTGGATAAAGAATCAAGAAACAAAATAAATAATACACTTTTTCAGTATAAAGTAAAGTTCAACCATAAAGAACTACATATTCATTACATTTTTTGGGTCAACTCAGCTGTTTCGAAACTATTCTTTAAAAAATAAGTTGTTCATGACGCGTTCTAAATTTTTATTTTTTTTTCGTATACACTTGTGTCGTTTTTATTTGGCAATCCGGAAGCCTTCCGGACTCTTCTGAAAGTGTTCAATTGGGAAAAATGACAGTTCTGATTCTGAAAAGAAGAGAAATTTGCTTCTGGATTTGAAATCAGAAGCAAAATCAGAAGCACTCACACATTCATATACTTAAACGTCAATCTCAACAGCTGTGATTTTTGGTATCCAAATTGTGCGAACCAGGGTTGGCCGAATTAACTACACTACATTTTCTACATGATTTACTACGTTTATATGAGGTGTTAAAGCGAGCTTGAAGCTCACTTCGAATACCTTTATATACCTGTATTGTAATCCAACTCGATCTTTCGTTACTGCATATAAACGTAGTAGGTATTTAACTACGCGTAGTTTATTGAAGAAACTACATGCCTAATTTACTACAATTTGTTACGTCTGCTACATATGTATGTAGTTAATTCATAAAAAATCAATATAATAAAGGAAAAAAAAAACAATTTTGCACTTTTATGATCTAATGAAGGTTTGTAAAAAAAAAGTTTCATTTACCATAAGGATGAAAAATTGTAGGAATAACTGAACGTTTAATTTAAAAATTCAAATTTCAAATGCACAACTGACAATTAATTGACAGCAATGCTACAATTTGTTACATTAACTACAATTAACTACATTTAACTACATAAACTACGTAGCAGACATAACAAATGTAGTTATTTCTAAAAAGTGACAATTCGGCCAACCCTGCTTTCAACAAACATTTTTCTTGATTTTGATTATTGTACGCATTTGATGTTTCACATATACAATCAAACAAAACTTCAGAAGCAAACAAAAGTGTTCAATTGAGATTCCGGATTGCCAAATAAAAACGACATTGGTCACACTAAAATATCAAAAACAAAAGAGAAGTGTTTATGAAATGTCAAAATCAAAAAGTGAAATCTTTGTTTATTTGTAATTTATTGTTTAATAATTTAAATTTCTTTGATAAAAACATAAAATAACAAATAAAAAATAAAAATATGGCATTTGTGTTGTTTATAAATGAAGATCGTGTTGAAGAAGTGCAGAGGAGAAGGATAGTGGATGCTTTCCGTATCAACGCGGGTGGTAAAAAACACTTTGCTACCTCCGGGTTTTCTTCCATTATTTTGATTAACTTTTCCTTTTGTTCGCGGTTTGTCCAGTTGGAATGCGACCTTTAAACATAAAACTACAAAAAAATTAATAAAATTAATTTATTTTCCATGAAATAATTAAAAACTTACATGTTTTGTTGCTTAGTCGACAGAAAAATTCAAACGACACAAAAATGACATTTAACTATTCTTTCGAATGTCAAAATTGAATTTGCTTTCGCAAATGAATGAACTTTCTATGGATTGGGTGAACTTTCGATTTGTTCGATTAACATTCTAACGGCCGAGTCTCAAAATTACATTTCAACGAATTCGACTCACTTTCGAAGGAAAGAGAATGTCAAAATAAGCACCATACTAAGTATTTGCGTTTTTGGTGCACGAAAAAGCACATATGGTCATCCCTTTCTAATAGCTGATTGATTTAAATTTTATATACGTCGCAAAGAGAATTTGACTACTGCTGTTTGATCATCGTAAGTATATAGTACACATGAATCTCTGTTTTCGGTATACGAAAAGACAACCTCTCATAAACATGCTTATTTTGACATTCTCATGAATAGTCTATTCGTTAGAATGATTCTATTCCTTCGAATGAACTTTCTTAATTTTGAGATTCGAACGAATAACATTCATTTGCGAAAGATAGCATAAAATGAACTTCAAAAAAGATTCATTTTCATTGTCAGCTGTTTGACATTTACTATATTTCTATTTGAATTAGTATGACCGTTTTACATTTTTTTGTTTCTAAACATTTTATAGATGTTGGATAAATAATCAAGAAACAAAATAAATAATACACTTTTTCATTATAAAGTAAAGTTTAACCATAAAGAACTACATACATATTTATTACATTTTTTGTGTCAACTCAGCTGTTTTGAAACTATTCTTAAAAAAAATAAGTTGTTCATGACGCGTTATAAATTTTTATTTTTTTTCGTATACACTTGGTCACACTAAAATATCAAAAACAAAAGAGAAGTGTTTGTGAAATGTCAAAACCAAAAAGTGAAATCTATGTTTAGTTGTAATTGTTTTGTTTATTGTTTAATAATATAAATTTCTTTGATAAAAACTAATAATTCAAATAGAAATATAGTAAATTTCAAACAGCTGATAATGAAAATGAATCTCTTTTGAAGTTCATTTTATGCTATCTTTCGCAAATGAATGTTATTCGTTCGAATCTCAGAAATTAAGAAAGTTCATGAGAATGTCAAAATAAGCATGAATATCTAAACGAAACTAATAAGAATTTGATTATTAGGTTTGTTCGTTGAGCCCTGAAGTCACCCTGGGGTCGCCCCAAATCATTTTTTGAAAAACCAGAAGTCACCCTGGTGAGTAAATTCTGTGTTTTTTTAGACCTGGGGTCGCCCTGAACTCGCCAAGTAGATCTAGGTATTTTGCTGGGGTGAGTTCAGGTACCGATCAAACTGTCAAAAGTCATATGAGATTTCATAAATGTATTTCTTTTGTTGTCATTTGGCGACTCGCATGTTACATGTTATAGCTTGTGTTTGCAATTAAATGTTTGTTGTACTCATCAGATTAAACATTCAGCAACAACGCCAATTTGTTTTCGTTCATTTTAAAACTAATTTATAACAAATTTTAAAGTTTTATCAGAGCACAGAATCATTTTGTTTTGCTTTTAGTTGTCAACAAAATAGTTGACAGCCCTTGGGTGTTTTTTTGAAAACCGAAAACCCCAGTTTTTGTTGACAACTCTGAGGGTTGTCAAGAAAACCTGGGTCAACCCTGGGTAAAGTTGAACTAACGAACCTATTGTAAATCACTAGCCCTGGTTCTCTAGCAGCTGTTGCACTTAATTTTTTTTAATAAAAATAGAAACCTTAAAAATAGCATTTTTCTTTAGTGTAAATTTAAGCAATTAAAAATTATATACATAAATTATAGAATTTCGGGATATTTGTTTAAAATAGTCAGCCCTATCACGAATTCCATCGTCATCGGAAACAAACTATCACAGAATCCATCGTAGTGGAAAATTTCATACAAATTGCTGTTACGAACGGATTCGATGATAGCTTTATGTCGGGATTCGTAAAAGTTCCGATTACGACGGAATTTGTGATAGGGCACAATGTCTCAAATGTGTGCGAAAATGTGTCATTTGCGATTTATTTCTGTTTGGTTTATCTTAATTATAGAATGGCTTGTGATTTGTTTGTCTTTATATTTTTAATTGGTCGATGAATTTCCGCTGTAAGCATTTCGTTGTCTGGTAGGTTGTCGTTGTAGGTAGAAGTTCAAACAGACAAGCAGGCAGAACTATTATTTTTTGTGTAAGCTTATCAAATCAAATCCATTAAATAAAAAAAAACCGACATTTTAATCAAAATAATCCCTTATGAAATTTTCAACTTTTCTAATCTAATCTAATATCAAAGGGCACGGCAGTGCCCAGCCAAGTTCTGGCACTACATCCTTTTTACAGGAACAAACTCAGGCAATTTTTGACCCCTTCCTATCTTCAGTACCAATGAAGTCAGAAACTTAAATATGCCCAATTCCAAAGGTTTTAAAAACTTGACCAGTGAACCCATCAAATTTTAGTCAGTAATCATTAAATAATAAAATTTCTCTATTACATTGTAGCTGTTTCAATATTATTCAACTTTAAATATCCGGTATTAAACCCTCATTAAGTAAGAACTTGGCGTACTTTTAGATCTCAGTACTTTTCACGGCTGACTTGTTACACAAAGGTTTTTGAATAGAAGAACTTGGCTCTTTTTTAACATTTATGTTTTTGGTCTAATAAGAAATATCCCGCTACCATGAAGAGTAAAATTTCTTCGAAACGTCGGGAAGAAGAAATTTATAAATATTTCTTATATACATACATAATTAGCGCGGTAAGTTCTGAAAAGTCTTAATATATATTTTTTTTATATTACAAAGAAAATGAAAAAATGGTTAATGACGTATATACCTATACCCTATTTTCGGCTGCTTTTAAGATTCCTTCTTGAAATTGATCAAAGTCGATTTCCCCAAGGTTTTCTTCGTATTTTCGGCTGCTTTTTTTATCAAGTATCTTTGGAATCTCATGTTTTGTTGATATTGTTTGGTCTTATGATCTACTTTTAGTGTGCCCCTTATCAGCCTATGATCATTAACAAAATAAAGTTGTTTTGGATAGACACATCTTTTAAAATTATTAATTTTCTATTGGTAGTTATGAAGAATATTGCGTCTTCATTGTAACGTTTTCCCAATATTTTAAGTTAATTTTTTTTTTATCAAATACGAACCTTGCCGTTAGTACCTGTACATACATTATTATCGCAAATAAACAACTAAAATAAAAATGATAAACTAGCATTTTAGTGAAAAAAAAAAGAGCAACACGAGTATTTTCAAAAGGGTTGTATTGTTGCAGTGCCGTTCTATCAAAAATGATATAGATCTCTATCATCTTCAATTATATTCTATCTGAAATAAGCATGAGTTAAATATAAAAATTGAATTTTAATTTCCTTTTATTTTATATTGATTTTAATCTTAAATTATACTACACATACATAATTTACTCTTGTTTTTACAATTTTAAATGGGGTTATTTGGATGTTCAAATACAGCGATTTGCTGCCATTGGACATAGTGATGATTTCAATGACAAACAAGTATTTCGATTTTGTTAATAACACGAGTGATTAACATATAAATACATATTTATGTAATATTTTTTTAATTAAGATTATATTTAATGATTAAAGAAAGATAAAACATTTTCGGTTCCCACTTATGGAATTTGATTTATAGTGGAATAATTTTTATTTTATTTTATTTATTTGCTAAAGATATTAACAGGTTAAAGTGACCAAATATAAAAAGATATATTTATTCATATTATGCAAAATGTGTACGGTTTACAATGTACACATTGACTACAAGAATTCTGTTTATTTTTACAAACATTAAAATAAAAGCGAACGATGCGAAGTACCTATTTGTAATATATATTGAGAATGGGCATTATAGTCATTTTATTATTAAGATGACACATTGGTTGCGCACAAGAAAATAATTTTTGAAACATTTAATAGATTTGTTTTGTATTAACAACATATAATTTATTTAATAATCGTATTAAAAATAACGGAATCTCCTTCCAACAAACAGTTTGTGGGCTTATCGGCCAATTCAACAAAGCTTATTTAGGCTGCCACTTAATAAATAAATAAAAACATGAAAATGTTGAAAATACGCTAATATTATATTTAATGAATTTTTAAAATACATTTTTAATATATTTATGTATATGTACTTGGATAAAAACATATGATTTTAAGGATTCACAGTTTATTACTATCTAAGCAGTAATTACATACAACAATGTCAAAATTATGCATGTAGTCTTTGATGAATGAATAGGTTAAACTTATTTTTTCTAATTTATTTTAATCGTTCAATTATTAGCTGAACGCCTGTTTCACTGCAGTTTTCCATTTACTCGTGCATCGAGCTATGAAAAATTATCTAGATGCATGCGTCGATCCGCTCGTGTTTGATTATTTTATTTGCATTGCATTTCAGCTATTTTGTTTGCATTTATTACTTTTTTTATAATTTTGTATTGTTCTTTTTTCGGTAAATCATATTTGGTATGATTTTAGTATTTTTGGTTAAATATATCTAGAAAAAAAGTTATTGGGAAATTTAATTCGTATTCATCTTAACAATAGTTTCATATGGAATTTGTTGTATATAAACAAACATAAATTAATTTAACTATATTCCTTTAGAGGTGCATATTTAAATACCGGGAAGGGTAAATTTTTTTTATTAGATACATATAATATAAACCAATTAAATATTTTTAATAAGATTAGTGTATACCTGGCGTGTATGTTGGCTGTTCGGATGAATTGAGCGAAGTATTTTCTGTTGCTCCTCCCGTAAAAGGATTTGTAGGATTTGGTTGCTGTGATGACGGTGGAGGCATAGCAAAAACTGGCATACCGGCACCTGATGCTTGCCCCGCTGTTGGTTGTGATGTCACCGGTGCTGATCCTGCAGGTGTATTAAGATCCTCGAAGTCATTGCCATCCTCCTTAAAATAAATCAAATCAAAGTATTGTCTCAAAATATTAATTTCAATAAATACATTATAATTAGTAAGCACATTTTGTATATTAGATTAGATATGCCTCATGTCAAATACATGCGTAACATTATTTCACATTAATTATACCAGGTGTATGAGTGTCGACACAGTTAACGTTTTAACACCAATGTGTATATATATTGTACAGGATAATGAAAGTGGCAACAGTTTACAAATTAAACAGTTTCGTGTTAGATTTCATCAGTTTTTTGACACAAAAACACTAAAATATTATTTCGTTGACTTACCAATCTCCCTTGCATTCGAGGCCGTTGCTCTGGTTGACCGTCTCTACTAGCATTGCCACCGTCCCGCTAATGTACGAATAATACAATCATATTCGCATTCGAATGATGATGAATATTAAATCAACAAAGAAAGAAATTACAAAAAAAAAAATAATAAAACTTAAGCTTAAAAAGGTCATGGAATGATTATATATTGATGATTTTCGTGAAGGATATAGAAAGTATATACAAAAAATACATTTAAAACAGAAGTTGTCTGTACAAAAACAAAAAGGATTCTAAGAAAATATCAAAGAAAATTTAAACTACGAAAAAGTGGTTTAAAACTAAAATTGACTTAGTTAATAGGTATGAAATTCTAATAAATTGTTATATTCTTTATGAATTTCTTCGGAATAGCTGAAGTTCTTATTCTATACAACATAGACGACATATTTGAACTGTAAATTTGGCGATCAGTTCACCACGAATAAGAGGTGAACATATCTAAAATATTCTTTAAATCAATAAATCCAATAGTCTAGGAAACGAAGACTCAAATTACCAAATAAATCCAAGAAATGAGTTAGAGTTTTTGTTCTATGTGCAAGATGACTACATGTATAACATATGTATATGACAAAAGTCCTCAACTTGAAGGACGGAATAAGGTTCCACTTTTAGGTTTTTCAATAAATTTTGAAAACTAAACGTATTGCGAGAAAAAAATTTTATGATTTTACGAATTTATGAATTAAATTTAGGAAGTAAGGAGATGCGTGGAAGAGTGTTTTAAAACGTGAACAAAATCATGTTATTGTGGTTGAGATTTAATCTGTTAATTTGTCTGGGTTTAAGTTATATTTATGTTGATATAATTACTCATAAATGTACTTTTATTGCGAATCGACTCACTTGATTATTCACTATTTAGTGAATTCTAAGAAAAAATATCTGCGTCTGTTTTATTTCAGAGCCTATTTCAAAATCATCATTCACCCCGATTACCGATGTCGTAAACGACAGCGAAATATACGACACGATCTGCATTCCATAAGTCGTTTCCAACTTTTGTCACTCTTGTTGTTGTCGTCTGTAAACGTCAAACGTCGTTGAACACTTTCGTTCTGCATTCTGTAAGACGAAAAAATACGACGACTAAGAAAAAAAAACACGATATCTCTCGTTCAAAAATTTACACACGACAGAGAAATGGAAGGTCGCAAAACTGCAAGTATTCTTGTTAAATAATTTATTTTATCGAATTTATTTAAGACTAGCGGCCCGGTACGTGCTTCGCTACGTATAAAGTGAAATAATAAAACAATTTAATTGTAACATTAAATTATTCATTTATTCAAACAAAAAAATATTTTATTAATTGCTAGCTATTTTAAAACTTAATCCAAAACATTTGGATAAACAATATTTTTTGTTTTTCCATATCAGTTGGAATCGTAGGGATACGCGGTATCAAACAAACTTCTCCTTTTGATTTAGCAGTTAGGATCGTAGCTTCAATCAAATTTGGCAATAACTTTTTCACTGCCAATCTGGTGCCATTATACAGTTTTGGTGGATTAATATTTCGCAACAATATAATCAAAGAACCAACTTTCAGATTCAAGCAATGCGGTGGTATACCGGCCGGTTCCAATGAAGTTAAAAATTCAATTGGATAATTATTCATCTTCATACATGACACTGTCAGTTGACAACTGGCAGTTTCGCTTGAATTTGAAAATTATTGGCATTGATATGAATGTTCTTGGGTGCTTAAATGGCGCGTTTTCACAACCAATCATAATTTCTGTAATTCTGAAGAATATTCGGAAAAACACATTCGATCAATTCATCTATCGATTGCGCAATTGTACAAAAATTGTTTGGTACAGCGATCAATCCGTTGGTACTGTCGATTTATATTTTGCCATCATCAATTTCTAACAATTGTTTTGAAAATTCATGGGCAGCTAGATCATTTTGTAGGTGAATACGCATATTAATGTTCAGTGTCAATTTTTGTACATACATATCTCCAAAGAATTGATGACTTCAAACAGGCATTTATTTCATCAGCAGGAGTTGATCGAGGAATGACAGGCAATATTTGACGAAAATCCCCTGACAGTATTATCAAAGCACCACCAAAAAGCTGTTGATTACCACGTAAATCTTGTATTGTTCGATTAAATGCTTCTAGTGATTTTTTATTCGCCATTGTACACTCATCCCATAAAATAATTGACGTTAATCGCAGAACTTTTGCCATAGCAGAATTTCTTGAAATATTGCAAGTTGTAGTTTCAATCACCTGTGCATTCAATGGCAATTTTAATGTAGAGTGTGCAAAAATTGATTATCAGCGTCGGGGTATGGCAATAACGAACCACCTTGATGATAAATCTGGCCCTGAATCTGTAACATGTATGCAATTTTAGGTAGATGTTGGATCAGAATTTTTAAAACTATCGAATACTTTATGATTCAGATTGATATAAACATGGGATAGTCCTGTTGAAGTATTTACCTTAAACGTCGGCATAAAATTATCTCTAATAATTTTAGTAGCGCCAAAAGAAGTCATTTGAAATGCCGAATTGTATAGTTCAATATGACTCAAAAAGGGATTCAACGTTTGAAATGTCCCAAAAATAAGTGAATGCAATGGTTCGGGTGGAGTTTCTAATGCTGGCAATCTCACTTTGCCATTAGCACAAGACATGCCGGGCAGGGTTCGAACCTAAATCTACTCCTACGCTCCGATTTTTCGAGATTCACTCCACTTTTTCCACACAGACAAATTGTCTTATTTATATACAAATATGACATTGTTGAAAAAACCATTAAACCTTTGTTAAAAATTCTTTCTGAATTTGTAATTTGTTTATTTTTACAAAACAATTTTTGAAAATAATACTAAGTTTTCCAATGAAACCTGTGATTTATTTTTCTTTTTTGCTAATACTATTTTTTTATGTTCATACATACATATGTATGTTTTAATTTTCCTGAAAAGTAAGGATTTTCTTTTTGTTTCAAATCTACTCCGAAAATCTTGCATTTGCTCGACTTTTTTTTCAAATTTGCTCCGACATTTTATGATTCAGGTTCGAACCCTGATGCCGGGCGTTTCACCTGGAAAGTTAGCCGCATCATAATGTGGACATTATTGCGTCCATCATTCCAATGTATCCGTACATAACTTTGATAACCTCAACGTGCGCAGATCGTTTGGGCATCTAGATAATGTCAAAGTTATTTTTTGACAAAGGTTAATGTTCCCAACTTTTTTTTTAAATATTGCACTTTGCTGCCACCATCGATGCGAATGGGCGCCATTCCATACTTCCTTTAAAGAGCTTTCTGCCACTGAAAACCCCAGGGGGGCTATTTCATAGATAGTCCGATGCAGGAAGGCCAAATGTCTTGCGACACAGAAACGTTTTCAATCTCGAAGACAGCTATGAAGGAACTTCAACTATTCGGTTACTATAATTTGACTGTGGTAATTAAAAGCAGCACGCATCATTTCAGCCAAAGGAGCACGACGTATTCGTGATCGCCGTGCAAGATTCAGTACAGGTACAGGGTCAACAGATCTATTTCGTGCATTACGTTCACGCTGCGATGCATTAGCATGTGCGCGTTCATCTGCAGTCTGTGATCGTCTTAGTAATGCCACATCATTTGCATTACGCGTTCGCCGACCTATATTTGCTCGCCCGGTTCGTGGCATTATTCCTTCATATAAAAAAGAATAAATCAAATTAAAAACAAATTGCTACATTAATAGTGGTGTATCAGTATCGCTAAAAAACTGAGAAAAGTACACGCACACATATACATAGTACATTTGAACAATTCAATTTGACAGCATAATCCATATATGAAAAAAGTTTCAATTTGACAGCAAAATCTCCACTAACAAAATGATCCGACATTTATTGAATTCATTTGTTACAATAAATGTGATAAATGAAGAACCGCTCGACCGATTTTGTGCAAACTTCACATAAACCATCTACTACATAGTCCGAACAAAGCCTAAACATTTGGTTCGGATAGGTGAGCCCGTTCTTGAGTTATAAAAACACAACGAAAAGTGGCATTGATTTTTATATATATAGATAAATAAAACAAGTACATATTTGTCTATATTTTTTGTACTAAACTATACTATATACTAAAATGTCGTAATTAACAAATGAAAAACAATTCCAGACGCTCGTAGATCTGATGAAGAGGACGAGCAGTTAGGTGTTTTTTTTTAAGGGGATAGTAGGAACGTCCTCCAGTAAGAGATGGAGATGCTTGGCATAAGTGTTGAATCGCTTGTTCCATAATTATAGACAATTTCGTAATGTTTTTGCTCTTATTATGTTTGGGCGAAGACAAAAATAATCCGCAATTTAAAGGAAATAAAAGCAGCAATGGAAGTGGTTAAACCCAAGTAGAAATTTAATCAATTTGCTTGCAAACCCCTTGCCAACTTCATCTGAGCCTGCATTGACCTAAACTCAGCAGATGCAGGCACTTCACTTAAGTATTTAGAAGCAATCGATTTTAATATGGAAGATAATTTCGCCGAATTTGCGGGTGAAGTTCCGGAGCCACAAGAACAGCAACATAAAACTGATGAACCAGCCGGAAAAAAACGACGGCAAGCTTTCGCTATTAAACAAAAAAGAGCTACGCTTTTGGAGAAGCAGTGTGTACTCCAAGAAAAGTATAAACAAAGGAAGAAGAGAGGAATATAAGTCATACAAATTAAAGGAGCACACTGCTAGGAGATACACAATAAAACATCTTAAGATCCAAGAGGAAACACTTATAATTTATAAACATGGGATGGAAAGAAAACAAACTAACAAATGTGATACATTTCAAGACTCATCATTTTAATTACTTATTTACTTTCTAATAATTAAAAAAAACTGCATTTGTTCATTAATTGAACATGGAGCAATAATATTGTATGTAGACTTTCCTTTGAATTTGACAGATGTTTGTTACTTTTTCATCGTATTAAAATCTGTTACAAAATCATCGCGTCGAAAAAGTTATTGAATGCCATTCAAAAAACGAGACGACAGAGAAAACGAGAGACGTCGAAAAAACGAGACGACATCGGTAATTGGGGTGATTAAGTACAAATCTTTTTTCTTCAAATAAATTTTTCTGCAGTTGAAATGGTAAAAGCCAACAGATTTTTGAAAGAAATTTTGTCTTAAGATATGCAATATCTTTTAAAAATCAATCGAAAACTATAATGAAATGTTATAATCTTATTTTGGAAGATCTAAGAGAGATTTTGCATTGAAAACTCCTTTCACATAACTCACATTCAACTTTTAATTTCAACAATCAACTTGTTACCTTTGAACAGCGCTACCACTCCTACTATAACCTATTCGTTGGTGAACTGCAGGTGAATGTTTAAAACGATATATCCTCTAAGGGTACAATTAAAATCTCTAGACTTTTCGTAACTCTTTTGGTGAATAATTTAAATTTTGTTTTCCTTTGTGTCAGTGCATGTCAATGTGAGAACAAAAATCTAAAACAAATAACGCTCATTATTTTTAGTATAGTTTTAATGTGAAATAAATATGCAGTAAAATATTTTGCGTTAGTTACCTGAACACAAGTTAATTATTTTAAAATCGTAATACATCCCATTCATTAAATAATATATTACAGACTCATAAGACTTACCTCATTTGGCATATTTGGTTTTGGGTTAGTAACACAGCTTAGACACTAATATAAGTTAAGTTTACTATTACAAAATGTCATGCAAAATAAATTTAAAGTGTATGTTGTTCAATCAATTAAAATAGCTTCACAAAAATCATCATCGATCAATAACTGTGCTTTTTTTAGTACAGTTTCTCACGAACAGGTGTAAATAAAAAGCTTTATTTATGTAAATTTCCTTCCCAAAATGGTTTGGTTATACTTGTTAGCAATTAAAAGGAAACATATAATTTAAGAAGTTTTTAGGGTTAAAGAACTTTTTTTAGTATTATAGCGCAAGCAATGATAGTATGATTTAATGCACAAGTTGCAGCATAATATTTAGTAAAATATGTACACCTCTTCGTGAATGCTTCATCATTCAAAATATACTCACGTTCAAATGCTGATAATCACCAGTTGCTTCGTTTGCTGGTGGCTTGTATTTGCCACAGCAGAAGTTGCAACAAAAGCAGCAGCAGCAACAGCAACAGCAGCAGCATCCGGACAATATAGCGCAGCAAATGACGATTGTCTATACAAAGTACAAATCGGTTAGAAAGGGTACGTTTGATTTTTTTTAGATAGAAATACGTACCTTCACTGCTGGTGATGTTACAACAAAGTATGCATTAACATTTTCTTCACCAAATTGTTCAGCAATATATAATCCCAATGAGCCGTAATTATCATAAATATTTCTTTTTGTCAAATCACTTAAAATAGAATGCGCCCTATTGACTTCCTTAAACTATATAAACAACAATATTAACTATGAACTTATTATTCAAAATATATAAACGCACCTTATCTGAAGCATCCACATTATCTGGGTTCTTGTCTGGATGGTACTTGAGGGCAAGTTTTCTATAAGTCTTCTTGATTTCATCAGCTGTAGCTGTCTTAGGAAGTCCCAAAATTTCATAAAGTGAATCACCAGAAGTGCTATAAAAAAAATAAGAACACGTATGTATATTTACTCAAAAAAATATTATACATTGAAACAATGATGTAAGAACTAATTTTCTCTGTGACAAATACTATTAAGATACTGAGTTAACATTTTTTCCTTTATTAATACAAGTAAAAGTAAAAAGAATTCACTTTCAGATGATAATTGAGATATAACATAACGAGATATTTTGGATAAGTCTAACCCACACATTCCTATTGATTAGGAATATTTTTTTCTAAACATCTCAAACAATTTATTTGTACAGTTTTATTGCTATAATTTGACATTTTTATATTATTTATCCCTTTAAACCGCAATCGATAAATTGAAAGATGATAAAACTGAATGACCCATGTAATTCGAATTTGTATAGCCGTTTTACACCAAACTTTGTACATGTATAATCTGTAGTAAAATCATTGCAACGATTAAGTGTAGAACCAAGTGCATCCACAACGATATACTGAAAGCACTTTATAATTTGTTTATGAGAGTTAAAGGGAGCCACGAAAGCAACATTAGTGTCATTTGTTTGTTTCCCCGGAATGGATTTGGTTGTATTGTTGAGTAAAGTTTTGGATAGCTCTCAGCAGAGAGACGAATGTATTTAAGTACAAAAGTGTGTTGGGTGGTTACTTTCTGAAATATCGATGTGGGTGACTCGTAGGGAAGCAAAATCGAAATCACGACTTTAAATTAAAAATAATATCCATATTTATTTTAACGTAAAAGTGTGACAAAACACAGTTTATTGGTTAGATATCTTGCAATTACATTCCACTTAATACATTGTCCAAAGGCTTTCAAAATCCATCTGATCCATTTAAATAACTTTTGATTCAGCGATGTGTTGCCTCTTGCGAGAAAGTGACAAATGCTCCAAGAGAATTTCTTGTCAAGAAGAGTACTGAATAGGCATAAATTTGTAGGTCCGTTTGTAGAGAACCGTTTTTCATTTTTGCGCATTCCAAGGGTTCCTAATCAAGCTTAGTGTATGCAGCTCATATCACTCTTTGTTTCTTTGAAGTTCATTAAATAATGTTAATTTTTTATAAAAATCATGTTTTGTATAATATAGTAAGTGTATGACTTTGCTTAAGGATTGTGTACATGAAAAATACAACATTACCGGATTTGATGTTGTAAACAAAACGGGGTAATCTGCACCAAAATATAAAACAAATAATACCAACCCCACAATCAACATCAAGAACAAAAATATGCTTAATTATTCATTATTGTGCGAAAGAAAGTATTTGTCGAGTGGGCATTTAGCTCGAGCTTGTTGTTGTTATTTTTATTTACTTATTGTTTACATTTTAAGATGAATTTGTACATTTGATCATCAAATAAGGGTCTCTCTGCCTATATGCAATAGATCCTTTTAGAAATTAAATTTACTGAAAGATTTGAATTTATTGGATTAATATTTTTATATCTTGATTAAGAGTGATAATTTTAATAAATTTCAGTTTTGTTGCTAAGAAAAAGGTTTAGATAAAAATGTTTATACTTCGCTCAGTCGTCATTATTATTATTGTTGTTAAGAGCTTTTTAGCTTCAAGTTATATGTTTTCTATTAAAAAGACTGAGCTTGAGTTGAATGTCAGATGGCCAAACAAGAAAACTTAAAATTCACTTTTTCACCCATGTTCTGCATTTCACTTATTGTGAATTCGAGCAACAAAAGTGAATTTTGATGTTCTGCATTCCGCATAAAATGACTTTTGCGATTTGTTCATTCCGAATGTGAAATGTTGGTGTTCTGAATTCCACCCGAAATGAAGTTTGTGAATTGAGTTTTCGGAGATGAAAATTCGTGTTCTACATTTCGAATACATAGCGTTTTACGGTGAATTCAATTCACTTAGTTTTATTTGGTGAAATTGATAAACGTGTAAATAAAGATTTAAAATTTTGATTGATTGATTTTGATTTGATTGATTGATAAATTGTTGTTTACAAGAAAATACAAAAGAGCTCCCGACAAGAAAAAGTTGGGTTGCAATTTGTGAAATAAGAAGGAAGAAATTTTGTGTTAAGGGAATTGAAGTCGATTTTATTAAGGGATTTATTTCTTAAATGTAAACAAATGTCTCTTCGCTTAGTTTGAAGCTTCTTTTGAAACTAAAAATAATTCAAATATGACCATGTTAATTCATTCCCCATTTTTTACTTACGCTGATTCTGGAAGATCTAAAATTATGGCTTTACTACGTAAAACTTTTCCACAAACTCTCTATCATTGATTTTCGTCCCTTCTACCATTTATTAATAATAATAGTGAATCTATTTTCGTTATGCACAAGAAACAATGTTTTAATAAATGATGCAAATTGTCTTTCAGCTAATTTTGACATTTCACAAATAAATTCGGAGTGAATTGAATTCACTCGGAATGTAGAACATGCCTTTTCATTTTAAGTGAAATTGAAATTCGTTTTCAATTCACTTTCACTCGGAATACAGAACATGGGTGTTTGTATTTATTTATTTGCTAAAATGCATTTTTGAAGCTATGCTTCCTGACGATGCTTTATTTATAAAAAATAATAAAAAAATGATTGAAAACTGCGGATGTTATCATAAAACTATTATTCTTAATGTTTTAAGAATTTAACAAACATACAAATTTGAAATTGTTTTATACATTTCCATCGTTAATTTGTTGGTATATATTTATATATGTACGTTTAGGTGATTCTTTTTTTCAAGATTTGTAATTCCAACCCCGATCAATCGAAAAGTGGTCGCGCTACAAAAGAATACTCAGCCAAAATTAAGTTTATCGTATTGAACACTATTCAAAAATGGTTTGATCCATCAAGGAAAACATTTAGTTATTTTATTGGACAAAACAAATATAAAAATGTCGCTTAATACACTCTTACGGGAAACAAATCTGTTTTGTCCAATAAAATAACTAAATGAGACGTTTTTTTTCGTTTCCTGAACAATTTCTAAAATGTCGCTTAATACATTCTTGGGGTAAGGTATCGATATGTATATGGCGAATTTGCCATATAAATACGTTGCACAAATGCGATTTAACTTGTCGATCGTATTTATATGGCAAGTTTGTCATACATACCACATCAGTGTCCTGAGAACCAAACTAGATCGAAGCAAAGTAAGAAGGAAAAACGTGTTTCTAGAACTGGACGTCACCCCTTAGATAGACCAGGAGCGAACCGAACATTTGGTCTAAAGCTCTAAATAGAAAGCAAATTTCCAAGAGGTTGAATCATATAGTTCCCACTGTATCTCCTTAGTCATATTCTCTGGTAATTTTTTTCAATCATACAATGTCCTTGCTTGGGTCCAATCCAATATATGATTTATCTGCATATCTCGAAACACAATTATACTACTCGCGTGGGTATAAGATTAGACCAACACGATATGTTAAGTAAAAGTATAAAACCCTAAACTTCGCCTCGCATACAATACTATAATCAATTAGTCATGACAAAAAAATTTAAAAAAAAAATATACCTTATTCTCAAACTGTTAATAAGAATGTTTACTAGACTTTAGTAAGTTCGAAATTTTGTTTGGAAGACTTCTTCAGACGTCCGAAGAATTGTAGCGCAACAAATAAAAACATTTACATGAGAAATATATGTATGATGGATAATCGATTAGGAACTGTAATTTGTATTATTCATCATATATTTTTTTAGTTAACAATCATACAATTCATTAATAATGATAATGAGTAAGGTTCGAGTAGGGAAGACTAATAAGATATGTAGGTATAAAGAATATGTAGGTTGGAGAATTGTGTTAAACGTGTCGCACCCTCTTCTATCTCAAAAACTTAAACTAACTTCTTGTCACTTTTTTTTCCATAATCTGCAAGATAAGAAAACTTTTTTAGATGTTTAAATTTTGACAATAAACCTTATTAGTTTATCTAAAATAAACGCTTTGGTATTATAAATGCTTCAGACATTTCTTAAAAACTTGGATTTAACTTGCATCATTTATAGAAAAATCAATAGCTGCAAAATATCTGCCATATTTTCTAAGCAATAATTTTTCATTCCAATCTAAAATATCTAAAACACAAGATGGGAGTTTTTCACTTTGATTACTAAGTAGCAGCAAATACCTACAAATTCAAGAAGCATCTGCTTTCGGGTTTATTCTTGAATTTAGGTACACCAACACCAGCTACGGGAAAATCAATTCGGTTAGCAGATTTTTTGGTATAATTTTCTTTGCGGAAATTGCAAATACTTACGACAGTTTTCTTTTGTCCATTTTGAAATATTTTGATAACTAATTTATTGAAATTGCAGAATATAAATATCTACAAAAATTATCCTCAATACTTTAATATAGTACGTATTTTATTTGGTATTTTTATTGAATGAACAAAATGAAGCACTGCAAATCGTCGTTTGCCTTTCGATTTCAACAGCCTTTGCCTTTTTCTTTTTCGCCCTTTCTGCAAAACTTGAATAAAAAAAACTAGCTCAATAATTTAGTTCAAAGTGTCAACGACGTTTGAAATTCAAGCGCTCATAGCGAGTGAAAGAAAACATGAACATCTACAGAGGTTTACATGAAGCAACAAGTTTGACAGCATGACTTGATGGACAAAATAACTGTACGCCATGTTTTCGAACATCAGTATTTATTATTATATTTTGGCATCTTTAATTATGAATAAAATTATTAAATAGGAAGAAAAAAAGAAAGAATAAGAAGAACAAAACATGTATGGCTTAAAATCGATTATGGACAGCGGAAATACTCCCATGCAAATTTGATGAACGAGTTCGAGGTTAATGTTTGTCGGACTGCAAACACTTTTTGCGAATGGACTTTGCCATATATGAAAAACTACTGGTTATGATAAAGCATGCAAATGAGCGGCTATCGGCTACCCTAATACTACGTTTCCACTGAACGATAATCTAGATTATTTTCCAGTTTGATTTAAAATAATCTAGTAGTGTTTCCACTGGACTTTTTAGATTTATTTTGACATCTAAAATCTTAATTACAAGCAGTGTCAGTTATTAAAATGGTTTTTTGTTCAGTTTGTCAACAGACTGTTTTTTTCTTTTTTCTTCCATCATCAAACTGTCAGATTCATTGGAAATGAAAAAGTGAATCCGTTCAGTACAGTAGATTTCAAGTAGATTTATTTGAAATCTCAAATCGAGATGATTAATTTTTGTATGGTAAATCTAGTGATTTCAAGTAGATTTGAGTAAATCTCAGATTATCGTTCAGTGGAAACGCAGTATAACACGCTGTAGAAAAACTAAAATACAAAATAAAGTAAAAAGCAAAAAGTTAAAAATCAAACTAAAAGTAAAGTAGATAACTATATTGATCAGACTTAATTAATCTGTAAAACTGTAATATTTTGCACTCTAATAAAAGAAAAACTACAAAATCTTTTTCTACAAAATCTGAATTTTTTCATTTGATATTGCACGACAACAACCTTCAATCTCAGAACATCGTGCCACACATCTTTCCTATCCTTCTTTCTCTTCCTTAACTTCACGCCCGCGCTGTGTTCAAACATTTAAAAGGGTAATCATAATCCCTTGAGCGCGTGTAGATTATATATAAAAAAAAAAAAAAAAACTACGCAACTTTTTTCACCTGAAATTTTCAATACACATCGCTAAGCCAACTCTATACTCTATAATACCCCTTTTACGGTTGTTAATTATCATTGCGATTTTTAATGTTTTATCAATAAATTATTGATGAATCGTTATTACCTTTGCCATGAATTCAACTGTGACCGCTCTTCAGATTTGAGATCTATTGTCAATGGTTCCATTGACAAAATTTGTATTACCGT
This sequence comes from Philhelius festivus, assembly GCA_963931855.1. NCBI lineage: Eukaryota > Metazoa > Arthropoda > Insecta > Diptera > Syrphidae > Philhelius > Philhelius festivus. Next base: position 109,047,220 of record OZ007557.1, read on the forward strand.
TGTCAAAAATATTAGGGGTATTCATGTAACCGCGGAAAACCCTCGTAAACCTCGGAAACCAGATAATTTTATCTCTGCAGAAACGAGCTGTCAAAATTTGTATGGGAAAAAAGTTTCTGCAAATCGCATAAAATTAAGGGTATTCATGTAACGAGATAATTTTCCGCTTTGTAGAAAGATATAACTTTCCGCAGCATGTTTTCATGAACACCCCCTAAGAAATACTTGCGTAAATGTGGGAAATATTTTGTGAAATGTCAAATTAAAAGTCAGAATCCATACTTCTTTAGTTTACGAGGTTTATTTCTGCACTTTCCGCAGCAAATTTGTGAGATAATTTTATGCGATTTGCAGAAACTTTTTCCCATACAAAATTTGAGAGCTCGTTTCTGCGGAGATAAAATTATCTGGTTTACGAGGGTTTTCCGCGTTTACATGAATACCCCTATTATCTCACAAATTTGCTGCGGAAAGTGCAGAAATAAACCTCGTAAACTAAAGAAGTATGGATTCTGACTTTGATTTGTCATTTCACAAAATATTTCCCACATTTACGCAAGTATTTCTTATGGGGTGTTCATGAAAACATGCTGCGGAAAGTTTATATCTTTCTACAAAGCGGAAAATTATCTCGTTACATGAATACCCTTATTAAAATTTATCAAATTTTCTCACAATTGCAAATTCTTTATTCTAAATAAATCAATAATTTAAAGCGCAAATGTCTCCAATGGAAATTTTATTTGAATAAAATGACGTGGAAGAAGAAAATAGATTGAAGCAAGCCATTATATACCAAGATAAATACGGATTTTTTCGAGGAACAAACTCAAACGTGATTAATCGTATGCCATTTAATCCAAAACATACAAATGACAAAAAAACAAATAATAAATGATTGTCACACATTTTCACCAGCACGACGAATTAATGGCACAAAGACATAATTTCAAAGTTGAGTAGAAGTAGTTAGCACCGTTCCATTGAATTTCAGAATGAGTGGATCCTTCAGTGAAACTAATGGAAATGGAAATTTTGCTTTTGTATTATTTAATCATTGTGTTGGTGAAAATCTGCGATAGTTATTTATTATTTGTTATTTGTATATTTTGGATTGAGTAAATTATTTCCAAACCAACTTAATTGTAGCAAACACAAACGAAACAAAATCAAACAAGGATGCTGCTGCCGGTTTTTACTTTTGACATTTGAGTATATGTATTACTTCTTCTTGAATGGATTCTGTTCTAACTTGAAATCGATAAGCGAAATTCTCTTCTCAGAAGAGTATTTTTTCCAAATGGAATGGTTTGAGAAGACTTCTGCACGACCAATGGAAAATGACATAAGAGATGACTCTTGAACTCGGGGTCCCACGAGCAAGTATTGGCAGGGAAATTTCAATATGCTCATTTTTTTAAATTAAGGTTTGTCTTCACCAAAGAAACACATACAAAACATATCTTAAATGTTAATTTTTGTCTGATTAGAAATTTTTTTTAAGACAAATGATTTTAAAATTTTTTTTTCCTGAAATGTTTCTTTGGTATGGACACACCTAACACAATATAAACCGAAGCAACGAAGCAAGTCTAGCCACTTGAGATAGAGAGTCAAGTAAAAAAAAAAGTAAATTTAATTAACTTTATGAAGTCAAAAAATCGTTCTTTAACTCAAAATTACAGTGTCAGAAATTTGCTTTCGGTAATTTGTTCCAATTCATCTCCTCCTTTTGATTTATCAATCAAAAAAATTGAATTTGGAAATTTACATTTCTACTTTTCGAACTTTCGATTTTGAATTATTTACATTTTTGTAACTTTTTTCAATTGAATTGATTTTTTGTGGATTAACATTTTTAAAATAGCTTACTGTTATTTCCAATATGGTTGCTAAGGTAGTTAACTTATTTTTTCGATTTGTCGAATTTTTGGAACCCAATTTGTGCCCTTATGGAATGAGAATATTTTTTCCAAAAAATGTATTGAAATAGGTGAGGATTATATTTTGGGTAAAATTTTATTTTACTGCGCAAAATATACCAGAAAAAAAAAAGATAAATGAAACAAATAAAAAATGATATCTACAATACAAAGCATATATATAGTAACTTAAGTCCAATTGTCAGAAATATCCGGTTTTTCGTAAATAAATTTTAAATGGGAAACCACCAAACAGCTAGTGGTAAAGAAAAATGTTTAGTTAGTATTTGGATTATGTAACCTTCTACAGAAAATGAGCGATCATTTAAAAGATATCACTATACAAAATAATGATTTTTTTTTATTTTTCCTCTAAAAAAATTTCGAAAAATAATTTAAACTTCATTTTATAATACGTGAAAAATATCCAAGCGCTCCAAGATAATATATAAAAATCTAACTACATATACTAGTTAATTATAATTAATTTAATTTTGCGCTTCTGAAACTAAATGGAACTTTGTCATTTTGTTCGCATCTATAGAATTTTAACAGTTTATTTAATAAAAATTTAAAACATACAAACAAATAGCAAAATACAAATTTGTAAAATGGCAACTAGTCGGAAGCTCGGAAGTCGAAATAATCAACTCGTAGTATACTTTTGTAATTTTATCCCTTACTCCTTTACTATCCACATGAATGACATAAAGTTCCTTTTCAGACAGATTGTGATCGGAGAATATCATCATAATTATTAATAATTTGTGCTCTAAACAAAAATTTTGTGTCAGAATTCTGGTATACTCGTACTTTTAAAGACGAATTAACAATTTGGGCGAATAGCGCGAAAATAACTCTTCTGCCGTTTGCAACAACTTACATTTGTGAATCGAGATTCTCTCCCTTCGTTGGAACCAAAGCATATATGTATGTATGTACAGTTGTGTTCATAAAAATAGCAGTGCTCCCCAAATAAAACAAAAAGGCTTTCATTATCAACGTTATAATATATTTCATTTAACTTCTAATAACAATTTAAGGTATTTCATTTATATTAACAGAAAAAATTAAGATTGATTTTTTAACGTTACTTTTATCACAGTAAGAAGCGTTTTTAAAATGTATGGCTGTTCACAAAAATAGCAGTGCATCCGAATGTTCTGAATCTATAACGCAAAAAGTTAGAAAAACTGTAAAAAAGTTATATGAAACTATATTGATATTTTAGCTTACCATTAATACTTCGTAGCATAACCATTGTTTTTTATAACGGAAATGCATCTGCGTGGCATGGAGTCCACTAAAGTTCGACACCTCTCGACTGGTATTGCGTTCCACGAATCTCGCACTACTTCCCACAATTCTTTCGAATTCTTCGATTTCGCTTCATGAACTGCATTCTTAACATCCCCCCACAAATTTTCAATGGGGTTAAGGTCAGGGGATTGAGCGGGCCACTCCATAACGCGTAACTTGTTCTCCTGGAACCATGATTTTGCCCTTATTGAAGTGTGCTTTGGGCCATTGTCTTGTTGGTATACCCAAACCAACGGCATTTCCTCTTCAGCAGAGGGTAACATGACCTCCTCGAGAATTTAAACATATTCAGCTGCATCCATTATACCCTTAATGGGATATATAGGCCCAACCCCATAGTAAGAAAAGCAAGCCCATATCATAATTTTCGACCCGCCATGCTTCACTGTTTTCACAGTGTATCGTGGATCATTTGCTGCATTTTGTGGTCTTCTCACATACTCCCGACGACCCTTGGACCCAAAAAGAACGACTTTGCTTTCATCGTTCCACAGAATATTCCACCATTTCTCTCACGGCCAATCTCGATGCGTTTTGGCAAACTCCATTCTCTTTGCCACATACCTTTTTGTCAAGAATGGTACCTTGCGTGGACTTCGGGCTGGTAATTTGGCATCCAAAAGACGTCTTCGTCCAGTTACAGCGCTTACAGACAGTTCAAGCTTATCTTTAATTTCTCTGGAGGTTATGGAAGGGTTCTGTTTAGCTAACTGAATAATTTTTCTGTCAGTTCTAACACTCGTCATCCTTTTTGGGCCGCGTGTTTCCGGTTTATTCTGCCATTTTATAGCGTTACTTATTTTTTTTGCTGAACATCATAGGATTTCCTGAATATCCTGGTAAGTTTTCCCCTCCAAACGTAGTTTTCTTATTAAACTTCGAGTTTCTTCGTTGCAATGTTTTGACCGACCCATTGTTTTGAGCTAATATTTTATAATTTTTTCTATAATATTATCTTGAGAATACTAAAAACTACAAATAGTAAAATTTTTACTTACTGAAAAATAAAAAAAGGGAATGTTTAACACTTTTTAACTTTAAATGCAAGACACTGCTATTTTTATGAACACGCTATATTCAGGGAGCTTGAACAAATGCGTCTACAACGGAAAAAGTAAGGTTCAATTACAAACTTAAAGCCTCAAATATAAAAATGAAAGACCGTTAAATGAAAATAACAGGTTAATTTTTTTTGTAAGAATCTGCGTCTTTAAAATTAATGACTAATTAATAAAGTGTGACCAACACTGCTATTTTTATGAACACAACTGTATATCCTGCTTCAATGCATAGCCAGATATTTGGTTACATTTTTCCAACATTCGCCTAGATATACATACATACAAGCACTGTATATTTACATAAATACATATTTTGTATATAGAATAAATATGAACTACATAGAATAAAACTTTCATAGTTGTCATATTAAGTTAAATACCGTATTTTTATTATTTATGAATTCCTTATTTACTTTGATATAGGTACATAACATACGTAGGTACTACAGGGCAATCTTTGCATTTGAATAAAATCGAACTCGAGATTTTGATCTGTCTTTATGTCTGCCCAAGGCGCTGAAGCGATTTAATTTAAACTTGGTATTTAAGGTTCTTCGGTGATTCCCTATAGAGAAGAAATTGAAAGTTTTTTTTAGCTCCAAAACTAACGGTACCTGCCATACAGCTGTTATGGAAAATCTTATTTATCTTGAAAACGACTGTAACGATTTTGATAAAAAAAATTGAGTGTGCTGTTATGGGCACTGACTATACATTTTGGTTAAAATAAAATTAATAAACAATTTTATCAATGGTACCTGTCATAGAACGATTTATTTTGTTTTCAACTTTCTCATTAATTGCTAACGATTTTGACCAAAATTTTTACATATAACCGCTTATTTGAATTTAAAATAATATATTTCAAAAAAATTTTGTTTGATATATCAATACCTTCAAAACGATTGAACGATTAGTTTTTGAAAATATTTCATAACATTTACATTATAAAATTGATATCCCATATTTTTAGATAAAATTTGATGAAATTTCTTATAGAAAAAAATTATTTAATAATACAACGATTTTTAAATTTTGTCTGCATAAATTCATACTTCTCTATAAATCTAATTAAATCCGTGTTTATTTATTATAAACAACAACATACGCATATTTATAAACAATTTTTAAATTCCAAAGTACTTTTAAATAAGAGCAATTACGTGCGATCCAGTAGGGCATTTTATTTTATTAACTTAGGCAGCAGTTCTCAATCTTTTTTAGTTGCGGAACACTATCCAGGTGAAAAATTCCTCGCGGAGAGCTTTGTTGTTCGTATGTAAATTTTTGCCTACTGAAACATGGTTTTTGTATACTAAATGTTTCTTAGAATGTTTATACAAAAAATTGATACACAAATTGTTAGTATTTAATGATATATATTTTTAAGGACATACATATTTAATTTCAAAATTTAATCGTGTATCGGTTTTGAAGATATTGATTTTTCAATAAAAAAATTGGTTTATTTTTTTAAAAATCCAAAAACTATTTTTTCGAAAATTTTTATAAACAATTTTTTTTTTTTCAAATTCAAATGAGCTCCTGTATAAAAATTTTAAAATATTTTTAAATATTTGGGCAATATTTTCATTTTATTATTTGAATCACAAGGAACTTTGGGCGATATTTCCAAATCTATAGCAGCTAAATATTGAAATATTGGATAAAAAGAAATACAAAATTCAACAATATAATATTCCCATGCGCATTGCATTTTCTCTTAAAATTTTATTCTTGGGTACATAATATCGTTTCTTATGTGATATTTAATGATAAAAAGTTAACTTCTTGTAAGTAAAGATATGTTCATTATTATAAGAAAATATAAGCATTACATCATAAATTCATTACACCAAAAAAAAAATAAAAGTTTTAAAGTGAGGAAGTTAATAAAGATAATTATATTGTACGAACACAATTTTATTTTCTTAAAGATATATTAATGTCAAGCCCTGAAGACCGCCAATCGATGAAGAAAAACAACAGCAATATTTTCATATTAAATTTATGTATCTTAAGGTCTTTTCCAATGACGTTTTTTTTTCAGTGGAATTTAATAGTTTTCAGTAAAACAGTCTTCGACAGTTGTCAATCAGTCATATTGGTAAAACAAAGCAATTGCTTTAAGCTAACATCTTTACAAAGTAGCATTCAGATGTTGATAAGAAAGTAAATAAGTTAACTGACAAAATGTTTCTATTTTCAATTTATTTCTAAAAATCGTTTTCGAGTCACTTCATACTTTCAACGACGTTTAACTCAGTTGAATTCAGAATTAAAATTCTGATTAGGTTTAGGGCTCTTTTAGGCCAATAAATTCCTGAAATAATATTTATTTTTTAATGCTGTTGGATAAATCCGTTTTTCCTTACTTTAGACAATGAAAATTATTATTTCTCCGGTATGTAACTTTTATATCCTTTATATTTATTTACGCTTCTCATTCTTATATGTATATTTGGTGGCGCAAAAGTTCAAAGAGAACCAGGACCTACTGACTTACAACTCTCAACCATTCCTGTGTACACGTTACCAGGAATGGAGGGAACCATATAATTTTCCGCCGATTCCGAATGGCTAATGTCAATTCAATTCGTTACAAGATTTGATTTTTACAGAATAAAAATTCAAGGAATTTTGGCCACAAATGACAGACGGAAAATTTTAGTCGAATTAGTGCAATATTAAAAATATTTTAAGCCCTTTTTAGACGATTATTTCAGTTTCAGTTTCAGTTGAGCTATCAGTTAAACTGATGTCTAAATACAAAAACTGAAGCGTTTAACTGAGACTGAAACTGAAACTGACACTGACGAAATTCCCAGTTTTCAGTTCAGTTATCAGTTAAACTGATGTGTAAATACTTTTCAGTTCAGTTGTCAGTTCAGTCGTCATTTCAATTTTAGTTTGCAGTGATTTATTAAGCGACAAAACTATAGCTATTGCAATAAGGCTTTCATCTCCCATTACGCAATGTATTTCCTTTGATTTTCGAATGCTCACAAGTAAAATGAAAGCTCAACTGAACACTGGACTGACAACTAAATACACTGCCTTTTCTAACTGAACTGACAACTGAACTGATAACTGAAGGAACAACTGATCGTCTAAATACACTGCCTTTTTTAACTGAACTGATAACTGAAGAAACAACTGATCGTCTAAAAGGGGCTTTAGAGTGATACTGAGTTTAAAACATGATTTTGCAATTTTTTTATACAATTTAGGATAAGAAGCATTTCATTCAAAATACGAAAGAAGTTTAAAAACATTTAAAGTTAAGTGGAAGTTTTTAAACTGCTTTAATTATTAGCAAATTATTAAGTATTATTATTTAAGGCATTAGCATATACTATGAAGCTAAAATTTTGTGCCGTATTTTTTCTATAATTATACAAACTTTGAGAAAATTTTAATAAATATGTACATACATATGTACATATGTATCTAGTAATCTATGAAAAAAGCTTACAAAATGCGAATGAAATGCCTTGAGTAAACTAAGCAACCAATTCCTAATTCTTTAATTTGATGCATTTCTTATTTATTTATCGATCTAAAAAAATAGTCGGTGGCTTCGGTTTGCAAACATTTAAAAGCAATAGCTCACTCAAATGTTTGGTATAGACTAAGCAATTGCTACAATTTTGATATTTAAAACTAGTAAAATCTATTGCTCTGGTTTATCAATAAGACCATTAAGCAATTTTTAAAAATACATGCACATAATTTATGAAAATACACACGCATTGTTGTAATCAATTTTTGATAATTGGCTGTTTTCGGGATTCTCGCCTGACATATGCTAACAGAATTTATATATAACTTATCATCATACTTAAAACTAAGTTATAGAGTGCACTTTGGCAGACAGGCAATTGTGCAGAACAAAAACAACCGGTTTAGGGCAACACTCCATATCTAGTTCCTGTAAAATAAAATTTGATTAATTAAAATATTCGTATTATAGACTTTTAGTTATTAAAATGACACATGTATATATTTTTCAAATTCCTTCAAAATGTTGTAGGTGTATATCATAAAAACCTACATTATATGAGTTAAAGTCGTGATATATTGCATACATATATACAAATTAAATGATTTACTTACTATTTCGCCATCGTCACCAAAATCTAAATATAGCAATCGATTTCCATCATCTGCAGATCCCTTCAATTTATCGAATGGAAACTGCCACATCTGAGATTTGGTTGTAGCTGGGGAATTCATACCACATTCGTGAAGAGAAAATCCTCGATTTAAATGAACTATTAATTGACTCTGCCTTCCTTGGTATAAACATCTAAAAGAAAACTCTCGTTGGTAGTTGACTGCGTTGTGACTGCCTTGAACTAGAGAACGGGCCCAAGCCGCCATGTCGCGGTGTGTTTCTGATCTTAACCAATATACTAGTACACCACGGGTAGTTCCACAACGTACACAAAAAACTGTGGTCTGTTGACCCTTAAGTTGTTATAAAATTTAAATAGTTTGTAGCTTCTGGAGCATCTTAAAAACTTGCAATTATATTTACATTGAGTGATGAATTGTTTCCAGCCCCTGCTAGGCGGGTAGATGCAAGTGTGCAGCATTCCAGCGGTCGACTCCATGCTTCGACCGACCACGGTGCGCCTTCATAGATTCTGTACAATTGAAAATCATAAATAAAAGGTACTGCACTGATTAAACAAATCATAGGTACATAAAATTCACTGTTGTATAGGTAAAAATGTTTCTATACCCCAAAATTTTCAATTTATTGTTAAAAAACCGTTTTTGAGTGACGAAGTTTAACTCAGTTATATTATTTTTTCCTTTTTTTTCAAACTTTTTGCTTATAATAATTTCAATACATTTTTTTTTTTAACTTAAAAGTGCTTTTTATACCGGCGATCTATCGTTAATCACAATCGGTCGAAAATTGTGTAAAATAATTTCCTTATATCATTTTATTTGTAATTTTATAAGAGTTTTCATAAAATCATAAAACACAGGCAATTACAACCTAAAGTTTTAAAGTTTTTGCCGTTGTTAGACATAATTTATAAATATTTATTTTTCGGATTAGCCGAACTAAAGTACCCTCCTTATATTTCAACATATTTATACAGATGAGCACATGTATAAACATTATGTATATCAGATGATCCTTTAAATGCATTTTTAATGGTCAAGTACAATTTTCATGTATTCTTCATCATCTTCGTTGCGAAGTAAAAACAAGCCTCGGATACGGACGGATTCACTGTTGAAGAAACATGCAAACGAAATAAGGATAACGAACTTCGGATCTGTACGTGGAATGTTAGGTCCCTTAATAGACCACGTGCAGCCGAACACTTAGCGGAAGGACGGACCGGGGAGACGAAAATTAAAAGATTGCGATATTTACTACGGTGACTGCTACCGAGGAACTAGGCTCAGGCAAAAAGTCTTAGGGATTTTCATCGGACCACTACCTCGTTGTAGCCAAGGTTCGGCTGCGAATATCCCGACCCAAGCCAAAACAAGGAAGTACTGCGAGGAAGTTCAACGTTGGGCGTTTACAATCGCAAGAGATCGCAAGTCCTTTTCCGATCGAGTTCAAGTATTGAGGACCAGTGACAACATTGCCCAGCAGCCATCAGAGATGCCGCCTCTGATGTGCTGGACTAAGCATCACTACCACAACGAAACCCCTGGTTTGACGATGTGTGCCGGCAAGCACATGCAGCTAAACAAAAGGCATATAAAGCGGCGCTGCAAAGAAGGACTAGAGCTCCTGGACCTCAACCAAGTTGACGTGCGAAACTAGAGATAGCTAGCTAAGGACCGAGCTAGCTGGAGAAACACACAAGTGGGAAAGGACCTCAAACAACTTGACGTGCGAAACTGGATATAGCTAGCTAGGGACCGAGCTAGCTGGAGAAACTTATTAGTTGAGGCCCTGTTCCAACCCGGACTGTAGCGTCACCTTAAGTAAGTAAGTAATTAAGTAGAATGCTATTAATATTATTATTATAAATAAAACTGTTCTCAAATATTAAAAAAAAATTTAATCATTAGAGGAAGTTAGGGTATTGTGGTATACCTATACATGTTTGTTTTTTTGACTTAACAGAAAAATGCTCCTAAATTTGGTAGATTTTACCAAAAACATATAAGCTACCAAGTGATTTCTTTTTGTCGAATTCTAACAATAACTAACAAAGATTTAGACAAAATATTGATATAACCTCTAAATCGTCACTTTTGAAAGTTAAAGGGTAATGTGGTACACTATGCTGTCTATTGTGGTATACTATACCACATTACCCAGTAGATTTTTTAAATGTGTGACACATCTCAAATTTCCCATTTTTTCATTCCTCACAGCATGATTCCATGTCTTTGAAATCTCATTTTCTTACTTCAACCCTTTTAGACATTTTAACAAATGAATCACAAATAGCCAATTTTAAAAAGAAATAAACTTTTATGATGTCAGTACAACATTTCTCTTTGAAATTGGACGAGGAATAAGTTACACATATTTTAAGCTCTTAAGCAAAATGGCACAAAATGTTAATCAAATTATCTACTAAGTTCCAAATATTGAACTATGGTTTTGTGTTTTTCCAGCAGACATTTTTTTCTGTATGAAATTGCGTACGATATTGTAATGATTTTTTTGGTTTTTGATGATACTTAAGTTGTTAAAAAGCAGAAAACTATGTCAGCCTTATCATGAATTCCTTCTTTAAAGAAATAATACTACGAATCCCGAAAAAATATCACAGATTCGTTGGTAATGGCGATTTGTATGAAATTTGTCTCAACAATCATAATAGAATGATTGTTCTTAGCGTTTCTATTACAATGCTATTTGTGAGGTAAAATATCAATTTTGACAGGAATGAATTTGGACACTAAGCAATATTTTCGAAAATTGACTATGTGAAACTATATTCCTACATTAATTACAAAAAAAGATAATATGGCATTCACGGTTCATTTTGTGAATGGCTTCATTTGAGTTGAAAGTTACATAAAACAACTTAAACTGAATTGAACGCAGTGTTAAACGTCAAGTGTAAGGTGAGAAGTCATCAATAGTTTTTTCTTACCTAAACTCCCTTTCTGTTACAGCTACAAACACCGGCTGCCATTTATCGTTCTCATCAGAACTCTCGGAACTTGATCTGCCACTCTTTAGAAGATATACCATAAAGTTTCTAAGATTGTGTTCATGTAAAGAATGTAAAGTAGTTTTTACCTGATCACAATTGCTGCCTATTCTCCGACTTAACCAGCCGATGTGTTTTAGTTCTCCAATTACATTGAGTAATGCTCGATTGGCATCACTTAAAGCTCTCTGCGTACTACACGCCATTGCTGAATGTAGGGCATTGAACCACATAAGTGCTTCCTGTGAGTCGGAAGCCCGAAGAATACATGAATGGATACTATCGGGAGAGTGCAGTTCTATGCAACGATTTTCTATAAAAACAAAGGAAGTTCATTTTGTATTAAAATCCAATTTACTTATATTCAAACTTATTAAATCTTATAAATCATATAATATGTATGTATGTATATATGTATGTTTAGTTATATCTGATACACGATTGACAAAAAATTAATAGTTCCGACTTTTATAACCAACCTTCAAAATCTTTCTCAACCCAATTATTTACTTGCCCACCTTAGGACTCTAGAAAAGACAAGATTCAAAATCAAATTTTTGCCACTGCAACAACGTGGTCGACTGTTAGCCAAATTTAATAAGCCCAGCAGTTCGTCCCTTATCAAAGGTAAAAACATCCAAAGCCAAACAAACATATTCACATTTAATAGGTTTTGATTTTGAATCTTTGATTGCCTAAGGCATCGATTGATGTTAGAATGACAGAAAATGTTTCTCTTTTCATTAAAAAGTGTGTCTCAGCTTTGATTATTAATAAAATGTAGATGTTTGATAATTGGTATCAATGCGAAAAAGTAACACCAAACGAATTGGACGGCTCTGGGGGTTTTATTGAAAAAAAAATTACCAATTTAGGAATTTTGGGAATTGAAGATTTTTGTATTACCGATCTTAGTTTTAATCGCTTGAACGGCTGTTTTCGCATTGTTTTCAAAATTACATTTCTTGCTCCCTCTTTATTCTTCCACACAATTTAAGAGCTTTTACCTACGATTCGATTTTAAATTTTTATTTGTCATATTTTTTTATGAATATTATTTAAAGCTAAAATATTGCTTCACGTCAATACAAATATTTATCTTTGTTAAAAACGTTTAAGAGATCATAGGATGGAGGAACGGTCTATATATCAGTTCAATCGAATATCTTAAAAGCACAGTTAATTATGCTTACCTGGATCAACATATTTCAAATTTCGTGCCAAATGCGTCAGTTGTAGGGGAATGTATCGAGTGTCGGCTCTCGGAGGACTTTTTGGGGCTGGTGGTGAAGTTGGCATGCCAGAACCCAAGGGACATAGAAAGGCTCTTTGTAATTCCCAACCAACTTCAGATATAATACTGGCTTTTCTAAAGTATGGTGTTACCTCTCGAAGAAATTTCACTAAGAAAAAATAATTCAAAATTTATATTTAAGAAAAACTATGAACTTTTATTTTATTATTATCTTGTTTTATTTCGAAATATTTTGTGTGCCTCATATCTTAAACAATGCTCTTTAATAAATAATTATAACAAATTTAAAGATACATGATTCTCAAAAAGAGAAGCATTTACGATTAAATAAAATTAATTAATACAAAATATCAATATATTGTGTCTTATTAGATTATTAAAAATCTGCTTTTTATTTAATTTGGATTAAAAACCGATACCAAATCACCGCTAGTGGAGGAGGAAATATGTAGAGCGGCCTTTCGAAGTAAGATTGTTAATTATGCACGTTGGAATAAAATTTAGAAAAAAATACTTTTTTGGGCTTTAGGTTAACTTAAAGCAAAGTGTTGTAAGCCACTAGGTTTGCGTTTCCTTCAAGGCGTGTCTCTCATTTATATATTTTTATAAATATATAAATAAAGGGGAGAATAGCGAAATGCCGCCACACAAAATCCCGAATCACAAAATCCCGCCGAAAATAAAAATAAAAATCCCGCCAACAGATATTTTTGGAAATATTTGGCGGAATTTTCAATACTATTTTAGTACTATTAATAAAATATTTTATTTTGATTTGTTTTTAAACAAATGGAAATTATTTAAGGAACTGTTGGTTCGGGAAAAGTTCAGTTCTTGTTAGAACTCCGAGGAGGTACGAGTAAGACCTCCTCCATCTTTAAAGAGATAAGATGATTTTCAATGGTTTGGCCAATTAGTTTTGGACATTTGATCAAAATATTTGTGGACTTTTGTCAAAAATATTTTTGGACATTTTGTCAAAAAAACTTTTTACTTTTAATCAAAAAAACTGTTTACATTGGCACTTGCCAGGCGACTTAACATACCCTAAGCGGAGCGACGCAGTCGCGTGAGCGGGTGTTTCCCCAAAAGGGGAGTTAAAATCCTTAAGTCCCGCAGAGTGGGCCACCCAAAGTACTGTTTGTTTATTAAACATAAACTGCAAGAACACCAATTATTGGCATCATAATAAGAATGTGATTTGTGACTTGTGACTAAATCAAGCATCTTAGAGAATTAAAAAATACATATTCGTGCTCTAGGGAGTGCCACCTTTCAATCCACGTATCGCATGAAACGAAAAACAAATTTTTATCTTTAAACGCGATTTGCGGCTAAACGGAGCTTCCTAGACCCAAAAAAGTTGACATTTTCAAACACGATTTCTGGCTAAGCTAGACATCTTAGCGAGTTGAAAATTGCATATTCGTGATGTAAAAAGTGATGTATCACATGATTTTTTTTAAAACTTTTTTGGACATTTTTTCTTTTTTTTTGACTCAAGATACTTTCAAGACTTCATACTTATACTTCTTTTGGACTTGTCTTCAGCTTTAAGCCAATCAGAGCTCGTTACAAATTAACGAAATCAGAGCGGTCTTCCTTGTATTGAATATTCCAGTACAATAGTAGGAAACTTCGTTCTCATTGCTTCTCATTGATTCGAGTCACCATTACTATGGAAATGAAAATCCATACTGTGCTGTCAATTTAGTATAGAAACGGCGGCGGGATTTCGTGATTCGGGATTTCGTGGTTCGGGATTTTGTGAATCGTGATTTTGTGATGCCGGATTTTGTGAATAGGGATTTCGTACCCAACCCAAATAAAGTATACTGCAGCGAGAGAAGAGTATCGAGCAACGAGAAGAAACCATAAGAAGATCCTGCATAGAGAGAAGAATGCATACCCATGCTCCCAGTTTAGGGTGATTGAAGAGTCCCATGTTCAAAATAACACCCAGAAGCCAAATAAAAAAAATTAAATTATTGTTTAAGAGAACACAGACACTGCGAAACAGTGAATGTAACCCAATTCCCGAACCATAGGGTTCGATGCTTTTAAGCAGCATTTCCAGTAGCTGCTAAATAGACATCATTTAGAGCCAGTAATAGGGCAAAAATGCAAGTTTAGAAGAAGAAGGCTTAGCTGTAAGAATCTTAAGTAGAACACGGACATAGGAACTGATAAACTTGAAAGCAGATCTCTTCGAATACGTAGGTGAAGTTTTGGTTGGGTACCTGCATAAATTCACTTTGAGGTAGATCTTTGAAAATACCATCTGACCACAAGCTAGGTGGAATTTCAAAGTAGTTGAGGAGTTCACCTGCATAGGAGTAATCAGTAACTTCACGAACGACAACTTAGTGGAGATTCGACATAGAATTATTCTAGGAAACTACTGTGGTTTCTTTTTGGTAAGAGAAATAGATTCAAAACTCCTCATGCATAAGACGAAGTGGATGCTCCTTTTTAGCTGCCAGTACTGTTTTACCGCCACGGACTGCTGATACTCTTGAAGAAAAATTCTTCGAACCACTTTATTCTATCTGCTGTACCAAGATGTAGTGATGGTCCAGAAAGCCACAACACGCCGACAACTTTGGTTCAGTCACTGCGAGAAAATGGACAACAATGCTCCATCCAAAAACGTTTATTTATCCCAGCAACTATGGTCCAGCCGAAAAAGAAGACTGAACTTTCAATTTAAAGAACAAGCAATAATGGATGCTGGAGCGCTTGGTCTGACTTACTGGAATTAGCGTTTTTAAGATCGCAGATGATAAAAATACTTCATAAATCGGGTGCCGGTAAAGTAAGTAAGATTTTCAAAATGCGACAAAACAAGAAATGATACTCACCTTCTAGGTCTACAACACGTCCTGCTCGCTTCAGTGCGCGAACAGCTTCATCATGAGTCGCATCTCTTAATTCCTCTCCATTGACTGTTAGTATCGCATCACCTACGTATAGACCTTTTGCTTGGTCAGCAGCCATACCACGAAATATTTTTGAAATTAATATCGGCATACGATTCTCTCGACCACCTTTAATTGATATACCTAGACCATTGTTGTCAGATTTTATGATACGGACCTATAACAACCAAATTAAAAATAAACTGGTTTGTATATCAAAACATGGTTAAAAAAACTGAACAATTTTATTTAGAAGAGATTATATTTCGGACAAAAATCAAGAATACAATACATCCATCCGTATATTATGTATGTATGTATGTGGGTACATGAATAGTGATTTTTGGAATTTTATACTTACATGCCTCTTTTGATTGGCCACATGATCAGGCACATCACATATTTCATTCATTCCATTGTCCGCAGTATTATTGTTATACAGATGGTCTACGTTGTCGATATTGTTTTCTTCTGACGAGCAGGCTGTTGTTGTTGATTTTGGCAAAGTACCGTTGTGACTACTGTGGTTGCTCCTAAGTATTAAGACAAATATTGAACATTAACCTTCCAGAATATTGCAATTTGTCAATATTACCCTAATGTCCCGTTCAATGTTGTTGAATGATCTCCCATTGTTGATTCACATGACTCATCCAAGCTTATAGATAGAAAATCAGTTTGAAGCGTTACCAAAACACGATACCATAATCCTCTGACACGAGTTTCGAGGACTCCGCATCGTAAACCTGATGGTGAGTGATGGGGCACAGAGTATTGTTGATTTGGTGCCGGTCGGCCCAGACTTGAAGACTCCACCATTTTGATTGTTTCTTAAATTACTATGTTTTATTTTCAGTCGCGTTTTACAAGAAAACCTACAAAATGTAAAATAAAACTTTACCATGCGAAAGCAAATATTTTCAACGGCAGTACCGGCTATATCTACCGTGTACTAACTAATTTACACAACTGACAAGATGTTGAAGTTTTATTCACTTACTAAGCGAATTTATATTATAAAATTTGTCTTTTCGTCATAAAATTTTGAAATTGTGTTAAAAATATGCTGGAGGGCATTTTGCAAATTATGTCAAAACGCAAAAAAGAGAAAGGAACATGCAAACTCGTTCCATGCATGAAAACTGCATTATTATTATATCCAATACAAAAACGTTACCATATATTATAATTATATAATTATCTGTGTTACTCGTATAATACTATAAAATAATAACTTTTATTGTACACCAAATTGATTAAAATTAAACTTTTCAGATTTCTGAAAAAAGTTATGACAATTTGTGAGCCTCGTAAATACATCATAGCATTTGTACCTATTTTTGTTATGCATGAAGATCTTTCTTTGTTCATTACTACATATGTGCGTTATATAAATACAACCGTTATATTTTAAATAAGCGCAATATCTTAATTATATGTATGTATATAAATTCGTAAAGTATTTATTTCATCTAAACTAAAACTTCTAGTTAGACTAAAGTGAAATTATGTTGTTAATTTTTTGAAGCTTGAACAATATAAAACAAATAACCTTAGCTAAACTAACAAAAATCAGAAGCGCTAGTAAAATGGCATAAAAAACAATCAAGACTATACGTTTTAAAAGATCTTGTATTCGTCCCTTTTCCCCATTAAACTCGTGACACAATTTTACACAGCTTAACGTTAAAGGCACTAGCATGATAATTCCTAAAAATTTGCTTATTTGAATTTTAACATTTTGAAACCACAATCGCGCCAAGGAAATTTTTTTTAAATAAAGTGCCCTAAGAAAACCTCAAACAATGACATTTCGTCCAAAAACTAGTGCTCAAATTATCCGGATATTTCGGATATACGATCACGTATACGGATATCAATTGTTCATTCATATGATTCGGGATTTCAGAAAAGTATGAATAGAAGATTCTGATATTGTTTGAAGCACAACAAACATTGTCAAACACACCTTTACACATAAAATTATTACGATTATTATTATATGTTCTATTGTTTCCGACGAGGTTTTGCATCGTCTGAATAGATCTTTTTCAACAGGTTCTTTGAGCTCATTTCTTCTGTAATTCTTGGTGGCAACAACTTTATCCTGGATTGAGATGAAAAATCCTTCCGTTTCTGGAAACAATTGTCCTTTCGTCAGCCATATGTTTGAGAAGTGGAGATGGGTGCTTTCTTGCTCAAGTTGGTTGCGATTTCGATAAGAGCGGCATTATTATGTACATTTAATGTAGGCTGGTGGGTTTGTGAGCGAAGATTAAGATGCGAACTCTTGAACCGGTCAGGCTTCCTAAATGTAGTGTTACACACTACTTTACACTTATAACTTTTAAAAGTCTTCGTATTTTAGGGTCTATTTTGTATATCTTCAGGATTTCATGCAAATAGGAGTGAGGGGACGGAGTCAAAAGCTTTTTTATAGACAACGAAAGCTTGACGAAGTAATTGCTCCTTACATCCTTGAGAGTCCTTAGTACAACCTTTTTGCTCTTCCGTTATGATATTCCTATGAATGCAGTGTGTATTATACTCGATTGGTAATTATATTCGTGAAAAGTTTATGAACTATTGACAGACATAATAGGTCGGTATGCTGCTGGATTTGATGTGGGATTTCCTTTTGGGAGAGGAAATTTATTTCCTTGTATGAGGAAAGGAGGCATGCTCTCACCTTCTTGGTTTTGCATCCACTTACAAACGCGGATATTCTGCCAAGTTCAGCTCAGAGTTTCTCTTGTAACAGAGACTATATGCTGACACATATAAAAGAAGATGAAGTCTTTCGAAAGTAGTGTTGCTAGTAACATATTGTGGTAGGATTCGATTGTTTAGTATGCTTTTTAGCCTCTCAATTTTACAATGGTTTTTCGATTTTGGTATCTTTTGGTAGCTTTTTTTGTTACACATGTAACCCTATTTCCATTTTTGTTGATATGTAGTAGCAGCACATTATGGATTTGTTAATTTCAGTTATCCATTTCATGCGCTGCCTTGGATGTCCTACGTTCACCAAAACACTGGACGCAGGTCTTGTTGATGTTGCATTATCTATTGTTTGTTGTTCTATTGATGGTTGAAAATCCGCTGGCGACTCATCTCCTTGCGGAGCTAAGCCCGCGCCTGCAGCCGTATCTACCGACCTTTGAGTAACTATCTCTACTCGGTTTGTTACATTATAATTTTGCATTTCCATAGTATGTTTCTCCATAAGAGTTTATGGGTTGGGATAATTAGTTACGCTATCATCTCCACTTCGGACTTTCAGTGAATTAGCTCTTGGTTTCATAGATGTAACGCCTAACCCTCCCGCCAGCGACAAAGCTTATCCCTGGGGGGATAACGATCTCCCTATCGGAACCAGCTATATACCCCTAGATGGAATGTGAATAGACTTAACGAAGAGCTTTTCACCTCTGTGATCGAAAAAGAAAAAGCAGCTGTTTAAGGAGTAGAAGGATCTGCTGAAATAAAGGCTGAAGCCACCATATTCAACTCATCCGACTTGCATGCGATGTTTCGATGCCCCGAAAGGCCAACCGCAATAGGAACAAGGACCCGGACCCTGTCTATTGGTGGACAGAAGAGATAGCCGAAAAAGGTGCCTGCAACTCAGACGTAAAGTCACTAGGAGAAGACGAAGAAATGCTGCGCAAACCGAAGAAGATCTAACGGAGTTTCAAAGCAAAAAATCCCAGCTCAAGAAGACCATAAATTTATTTATTTATTTATTTATTCAATCTTTAAGTATGATAACTTTATAAGATCATCATTATAAATTTAATTAACATGTAAATAACTTAAATATAATATTATAAATAATTTAACATGGGGGTCTGACAATATAGATAAATAAATACAAAGAGTGTGTTTAATTAAAAAATATTATTAAAAAGCTCTGAAACTGATTTTTGAACATATATCTATTTAATTAGAAATCGATTCGATCATATATTGAATTAAAAACTGAACAGGAATTAGATACTGGTTCAAATTTACCATAGTTAGTCCCATGGAAAGGAACATAAAAACAAACCCTTTCACGAACAACTCTTAAAGGTGCATGTATAGGAAATAAAGCAAGCAAAGGAGCACAATCAATATGATTACAAATCACATCTCTAGTCTAGCAAACATAACTAAGTAACACTTACGCCTCGCATGAAGCGAGCTCAAATCAATCAAACGAGACCTAACTTCATATGGTGGCATTATGCCGTCAATCCAATTGAGTTTCCAGTGAGCAAACCTTGTAAATTTTCTCTGCACAGATTCTATACGCTTAATATTCACTTCATAAGAAGGACACCAAACACAACAAGCATATTCAAGTACAGATCTTACCAACGAAACATAGATCGACTTTAAGGTGTAGGGATCTGTAAATTCTTTCGAATTCCTTTTCAGGAAACCTAATAAACGGTTAGCCTTTGAAATAATATAGTCATAGTGGCTATTGAAATTTAATTTGCTATCTAAGAATACACCCAAATCTTTTTGAACATTTACTCGTTTCAGCTCAATATCTCCTATTCTATAAGTAAATTCATTGTGAGATCTTGTGAATTAAATGAAAAGGCATTTGTTTATGTTAAGATTAATACAGTTCTTCTTGTACCACAGAGATATTGAATTTAGGTCGGTTTGTAAAAATTCACAATCAGAACAGGATTTAACTACTCGAAATAATTTCAAATCATCGGCGTAGAGTAAACAGGACGAAAATGAGACTACATTAGGAAGATCGTTAGTAAAAAGGAGAAAGAGAAGGGGGCCCAGATGGCTACCTTGGGGTACTCCAGAATAATTGAATATAAGCTTAGAACATTTAGAACCTATTGCAACAAACTGTGCTCTTTCTGTTAGATAACTTTCAAGCCACCGAAGCAAATTAGAATGGAAACCAATCAGCTCAAGTTTTTGTATAAGAACTTTATGTTGTACCCTATCAAATGCTTTGAAAAATCGGTGTAAATAGTGTCTACTTGATATCCTTTTTCAAAATTATTTATACAGTAGTTGAAAAATAACGTTAGGTTTGTCACCGTGGAACGACCGCTAACGAAACCATGCTGTTCAAGAGATAAACCATTTTTTACCGATTCATAAAGTTTTTTTTTAACAATGGCTTCAAAAACTTTGGGTACCAATTGTAGTGTTGAAATGGGTCTATAATTAGTAACCAATTGTTTTGAACCAGACTTATGCATCGGTGTAATATATGAATTTTTTCAATCATCCAAAAACTCTCCATTTCGAAGCGATATATTAAAAAGTTTTGTTAGAGGTTTGGCCAAGTTTTCCTTACACATTTTCAAAAATATGGGCGAAATATTGTCGCAACCTTTTTTACCTGATGAGTTTAGAGTAGAGAGTTGTTCAACAACTTCTTCCTCAAAAATCACCAAGTCGCCAATTTCTGCAAACGAATTAATACTTTCATCTCCAATGAATTGTGATGAGCAATCCTGAACAAAATTTGATTGAAAAAATTCAGCAAACATATTACAAACATCTTGTTCATCAACTGCTACCTTATCATTAAATATCATATTAGCCGGTAGACCAAAAGACGTTATTGTGCTGTTTAAGAAAGACCAAAAGGCTTTGGAATTATTCTTAATGTTGCTTTCAATGCTCCATAAGTATTGTTGATATGAAAACTTTTTTAAAGTTTCATATACCCTCCTACAACTCAAATATTCCTGCAAATTAGGATTATTTAATTTTTTTTTCTTTTAAAATCTTATTAAGTTTATTTTTAAGCTTCCTGAGACGTGTGTTGAACCAAACTGGCTTGTGACCCATTACTTTTTTCTTAAATGGAACAAACATTCTATATGATTCTTCCAATAAGCACTTAAACAAATCATGACAAGTTTTTAAACAGTTAGACACAAAAGAATTTAAAGCATCGTAATTACTCGTAGCTTTATCAAAATTGTATTGAATTGAAGGCGAATCATTAAACTTCAATTTTTTAAAATCTAAAAATTTAAATTCAGTTTCAAGAGCTAAATGATGTACAGAATTTTTAACGAAAGGTGAATACGAAATATCAAGCTTAACATCAATATCATTATCGACGAATATAAGGTCTAAAATTCGATTATTTGAATTCTTTAAAAAATTTATCTGTTTTAAATTTAAAGACAATACAGAATTAATTGTAACAATTTCACAATCTCCAGTAACATTAAATGGAGTTAAACATTTATCTTCATTAGAATATATCCAATTTATATCGCCTAAATTGAAATCTCCTAAAACAATTACATACGAGTTTTCTTCTAAAGTATTTTCTTCAACTAAATCAGTAATATTAAGCATATGAGAATTATAAATAGATAAACTACTTTTAGGTGGAATATAGGAAATAATAATAAATACATTGAATGACGAAAAACAGTTTACTTTAACACACATTTGCTCAACACTTTCATCTTTAAGAGGCACAATTTGACTTAGAAATGAGGAGCGAATCGCAAGCAATACTCCGCCGCCCTTAGCTAAACTTGAATTATCTGAATAACGATCTCTTCTGAAGACATTAAAGTCATTGTTAAAAAGCTCTGTTGAAAAAATTCCTCCATGAAGCCATGTCTCAGTAATGGCAATAACATCAAAAATACATTCACTAGCAGCAGATATAACATACTGAATACTGATGTCATAATCGCATCCTTTAAAAGCGAGCTGACAAACACTCGCAATGAGTTGCTGCTTAAAATCCAAAACATCGAAGAACAACTTACCGAAAATGTAAAAAACATTAATGCCACTATCTCTGAGATCTCTGAGAGAGTAAATCATATGGAACTTACTGTCAACAATAACTTAACGGGGGAGGTGTCGGCACTAAAGAAGCGATGTGACATGCTTGAACGCAAGGAGCTCATCACCGATGCTGTTGTTTTCGGTATACCACAATTGCCTGAAGAGAATTTAAACAATATTCTCAACTCACTCTTCGACAAAATCAACATAACACCTCCTTTATTAAAAAACTCTTTTCGCACTAAGCCACGTAACAGGAGCGACGAACCAGCTGTCATTCTGCAGTTTGCCAGTGCGGGAGAGAGAAACAAAATGCTTAAAGCGATCTCTGACTTCAAGAAAAAAACGCAACGTCAGTTGATCTTAAGCGATTTCGGGTTTGATGTTGATGCTGGATGCAAGAAGAAGGTGTTTATTAACGAAAGTTTGACACCAAATAATCGTTCTCTTCTTCAACTTGCTACACGTATGAAAAAGGAAAGGAGACTTTTTTCTGTATACACTAAATCTGGTTCTGTGTATGTCAAAACCGAGAATGACGGAAGAAGCGTGTTAGTAGACGATATTGGGAGTTTAAATGCTGCTGTCGAGAGGCATCAAATGAGAAGTACTACCACAACTACAACATGATGAATACGCAAATTGCATGTGTCACGAGTATGAACATTTTATATTTTTTTATTTTTATATTTTATAGTATTTGTTATCATATTTTAATTTATAATCGTTGTTGCAGCGCCGAAATAAAAGTCAAAAGATTATAAATATCGTAATCCAAATTACAATTTTATTTTCTAGAAGAAATATATATCAATGGAAGAATCTAGAAATTTACAATATATGTACTTACATTCCTTTTTTTTTATAAAATTAAAAATTTAATTCAGCGACTACAACTCCTTGAACAACAGAATAATAATGATGAAAAAATATGATTTTAAATATAAATGAAAAAGAGTTACTAAGCATACTATACAAATTAAACAAAAGGTAAATTGATTAGAAAACGCAAAGTAAAAAACGCAAAGTAGAAATTATTTGAAAGTACGAGTATTAAGTGAGTTGTAGTCATAACATATTTGAAGAAAGAATTTAAAAAACGTATAAAAACAATTAATAATATAAAAACAAAATTAGGTAGGATTTGGCTCGATGACATCCCGGGGCCCGTCTGAAACTAGGAAGACATATCGAGAACAGCGAGCCGTCCGACCGATCTTTTTGTCTTGATGCAACCATTTGCCATCTGTACATCAGCAATTCTAACGATTCTATCTGGTCCCGGGTAGATTTTAGTAACTCGACCCAACTTCCATGCTGAACGAACTTCATTAGGTTCTATAACAAGAACTAAACTGCCTACTTCAACAGGTTTAGTATCTTGATACCACTTGCTTCTTCTGGTTATTTCTGGAAGATACTCAACGTACCAACGTCTAGTTAATTGAGACATTAAATGTTGCGCCCTTCGACTGTAAAGTCTGCTAAAAGAGTCGTTCTCACAAAAAACACCTGGAGCCGTTACGTCTCGAAAGTCCTCACCAAAGAGCATCGAATTAGGAGTGAGTGGCTTATGATCTTCAGGGTCCACAGGAACATGTGTTAGAGGACGCATATTAATTTGACCTTGAGCTTCCATTAGAGCATTCCTTAAAACGTCTTCTCTTGGAATAGTGCTTTTTAGAACGAATTCGATACTTCGCTTTATAGATTGAATTAACCGCTCCCAAGCACCACCCATCCACGGCGAGTAAGCTGGTATAAATCTCCAAAGAATACCTTCGTATTTGGATGCATATTCTCCAAGGGCAGCCTCCATTTCTCTGACGTCCTTTTCTAGCTGGTTTTTTGATCCGATAAAGTTGAGACCATTATCGCTGTACATGAATCGAGTAACAACACGGTTGATGACGAATCGTCGAACAGCCATTGTACATTGATCCAGGCTTAGATCATTTAAAACTTCAATTTGCACTGCTCTAAACGTTAGACAGGTAAAAATCATTCCGTATCGTTTTACGGTTCCTCTTCCAAATTTCACAAGCATCGGTCCAAAGCAATCAACCCCAACGTGTGTGAACGGTTTTTGATTGAAAGCCAAACGAGCTTCGGGAAGCTGACCCATAATAGGCATAACTGCTTTAGCTTTTAAGCGCTTGCACATATTGCATTTGGATTTAACTTTCTCTACTGCAGTTCGAATACTCATAATCCATGCTTTTTCTCTGATATCTGAGATTACTGATGCCGTTCCCACATGACTATTATTCTCATGATGATGAGCAATGAGCAAGTCGACTAACTGGTGAGATTTTGGTAAAATCGCTGGGTTCCTTGATGCATACGATATCAATGCCTTTTGACATCTTGAGCTCATGCGGATTGTATGATCTTGGTCCATGAAAGGTGAAAAATTAAAAATCTTACTAGAGGGCTTCAGCTTCTTGTTTTCCAAAAGTGCCGCTACATCTTCGGCAAAAGCTTCAGTTTGTATTTTTCTGAATATCCAATTTTCAGCCCTAGAGTATTCATCTGGGGTCACAAAAAAAAACTTTTCAACTGGTTTCTTCTTCAAAATGTCAATGAAACGAAGTAAATAGGCAATTATACGAACCGAAGAAGACCACCTTGCCCGAAATCTTGCCTTTATCTCATCATAAACGCTAAAGGATGGTAGAATCTGCATCTTGTGTACATGAATTTTGGCTTCTGAAATATCGGAAGTCACTGAAATAGATGCATGTCGTCCATGCGTAACGGGCCATACAGTAATTGGTAAACGCAGGAATTCTGGTCCCTTAAACCATCTGGTCTCTGTATCACCAACTGATGATTCCTTCCATCTTGTAGCATCGTCAGCCACATTGTCTTTGGTTCCTACATGGAACCACTGGCGAGGAGAAGTCGAATCCAAAATTTCTCCCACTCTTACAGCGACAAAAGATTCAAACTTGAACTTGGTGGAGTTAATCCACGACAGTACTGTGTTTGAATCGGAAAGATAGAAACAGTTGTGAAAACGAATTGAATGTGAATTCTTGACTGTATTCGCAAGCCTTACTCCAAGAACTGCTGCTTGTAGTTCTAACCTCGGCACTGATAACTTCTTTACTGGAGCGACCTTGGTTTTTGCCAT
The DNA here is from genome assembly GCA_963931855.1 of Philhelius festivus. Classification (NCBI taxonomy): domain Eukaryota; kingdom Metazoa; phylum Arthropoda; class Insecta; order Diptera; family Syrphidae; genus Philhelius; species Philhelius festivus. Next base: position 109,072,775 of record OZ007557.1, read on the forward strand.
AACAAGAACTACTTCAACGTTGTTATCTTTTTCGAAGCGCAAGTAAGCTACTGCCGAAAAAGCTTTTTCCGAAGCATCAACAAAAACAATTAAACTCACCTCAGAATCATCTGGGTTCCATGATAGATATCGGCGGGGAATCTTTAGCTTCTCGATATTTTTTAGTTCCATGATGAAATTTAACCACTGGATTTTCAAGTCTTCAGATACTGGTTCGTCCCAATCAAAACCTTCACGCCATACTTCCTGGAGGATGACACGACCTCGAATGATGTAAAAAGATATCAGACCAAGAGGATCGAAAATTCTCATAACCATCTTAAGAATTTCCCTCTTAGTTATTTTCGAGTCAGGCAAAAGCATCTCATTTAGGGTGTTGTAATTTGATAGGTTGTATGTAAATTGGTCCAATGAGGGAATCCAGAACATACCCAAGATCTTGCTAACGATGTTGTCACAATTGTTCAAATCCAAACTAACAAGCTTAGGGTTGACGTTAGCCTGAGGAGTCATCTGAAGAAACATTCGGCTATTTGACTGCACACCCACCAGATCAAAATTCATTGATTTGCAGATACGAATTGCGTCCTTAGTTACAGATACAGCGTTTTCTACAGTATCGTGGCTGTTGAAGTAGTCATCTACATAAGTGCGCTGCGTCAAACCATCTACTGCTTCTGGACACTCCTGCTGAAACTTTTCCGAATGATAATTTTTGATGAACTGGGCACAGGTTGGAGAACAAGTTGGTCCGAACATCATGACTTGCATAATGTAAATAGTTGGTTCTCGAGAGCTGTCTCCATCCCTCCACAAAATCCTTTGGCACTGTTGATCTTCATCTCTTATACGGATTCTGTGGAACATTTCTTTTACATCTGCATTGACAGCGATCGCACGTTCCCGAAACTTGAAGAGACCTGCATGGAGTGGAACTAAATTTTCGGGGCCTTTTAATAGAAAACTGTTCAATGAAACACCCTTCACCTTGGCAGCAACATCAGCAACATCTCTTGGCTTTGGTGTCAACTTGTTCGAGTTTTCAACTATGAAAGTAGGAGCGTACCATACCCTAGGCCAAGACTTCTGCAGCTCTTCAGCAGATGCTATTCTTGCATAACCTTTTGATAGAAGCTCTTTCATATGATTGTTTTTCCACTCGAGTAAATGGGGTTTCTTTTTCAAAGATTTCTCCAGCACTTTCAACCGGTGAAGGGCCATTGGGTAGCTATCCGGGAGTTTGACATCGTCTCTTTTCCAAAGTAAACCTATTTCATATTGGTCACCAACCTGCTTTAGAGTACGCTGCATGACATCAACTGCTCGAACAACCTCTTGGCACACCAAATCACCTTTGGGAGGCTTCACTCCAAAATCTTCAGTTGAAAAATGGTGCTTTACAAGTTCATGTAGATCATCCTCAGTTCGTATAGCATCATGGAAGAGAAAGTGCATTGTTGGCTTAGCTGCTTGATTAAGGCAAGAAACATTGTAAGTGGGTGCAGATTTGCCATAAACAACCCATCCAAGAAGTGTCTTGATCGCACATGGCTCTTCATCTTTACCATGTCGTTGTCCATGACCCCACAAAAACTTGGCTTGATCCAGACCAACAAGAATCTTCGGTTTGACATTTACCTGATCTGAAAGTGGAAGTCCTCTCAAGTGTGGATAGGTTCGTTTCAATTCAGCAGCATCGATGGATTGTCCAGGTAGTTCCAAATTCTTAACCGTATAGACATTGTTAAGATGATGACGTTTGCGATTATGGACCCCAGAAATCGTCAAGGAAGTACGAATAGAGTCTTCGTGTCTTGAAACTCCTTTAGTCCACTGAAGAACTAAATCTTCCGGCCTTCCAGTAAGTCCCAGATCATCAAAGATATCCCTTTCAACCATCGATAAGGATGAACCATCGTCAAGAAACGCATACGTATCCACAAACCTGTCGTTGACACCATAGATACGAATAGGCACAATCTTGAACAAAATTGATGAATTTGTCCTTACATGAGAAGAGTGAATATGATGTGTAGGCACAAAGGGATTTGCAGAATCGTTCAACTGGGATCTTAAAGCTGCAACCTGCTGGTGTAAGAGTGGGTGATGACGTCCTGAACATCCTTGAATCCCACATGTTGTCTTCTCTCTGCACGACCTCCAATTATGCTTCGATGAGTCCAGACAAGAAAAGCAGATTCGTTTGTCCTTAACAAATTCTAACCTTTGCTCTGTTGATAAGTTCTTGAATTCCGGACACTGATTGAGTAGATGTTTTCGATTGCATCGAATGCAACTAATAGATGATACCGTTGGTGTATTAGGATTGTGCGTCAAAACTCGACCTGAAGCCTTCGGATTTTTAGCAGATTTTTTCAATTCATTCAGTTCAGAAATCCTAAGTAGATCAGGAGGAAGGTCAACAACTTTCTCCGTCAAAAACTTTGCAAAATCATTTAAATTTGCTCGAGGATGGATTGATTTATGTTTGATCCAATCTTGATAAAGTCCAGCTCCCAATTTACAAACAAGACATGTTAATACATACCCATTATCCAGATCTTCATCTCTTTTCATGGATTTAAGATCAGCCACGAATCCATTGAGCTTAACTGCCCATAGACGCAGTTTAGGGTCGCATTTCGAACTAAGGCTAGGAAGATTTAGCAAATCAGCAGTAAGGTCGTGCACCAAAACATCTTGACGACCAAAAATCGCTCGCAAAGAATCCATGATTGCATCCGCATCCGAAGAGTACTTTAATCGGTCACTCACAAGTTGATATGCTTCGCCATTTAAAGCTTTGCGCAGCCTTGAAACATTTTCCTTTCCGCTATAACGACCTTCAACTGTTGTGGACTTAAAAACTTCCTCGAAGTACGGCCATTCTCGTTTGTCGGCACCAGAAAATGATGGCAACTCTTGAACGTTATTCCGGTTCAATATAATTAATAAGCTGGCCATATCTGCATCACGAGACGAGGAATCATTGGTTGAACTAAATGGAAAATCAGTATTGCGCACTGTTGTTGTCTGACTAGGTTGTGCCAAATTGTCTAGCAATGATTTATGGTTTTCTTGAATTTTCTTGATTCTCTTCAGTCTTTCGCTTACAACATCAACATCTGAAGGTCTTGCAACATCTACCACTGGCTGGATAGGAACTGACGATACCTCGACTAGCTTCAGCTTCATAATCTCCATCTCCTTACGTAGGGACAAAAGCTCGTCATCCTTCCTTGCTACTGCTGCTTGAGCCGTAGCAGCTGCTTCGATAAGAAGGTCAACTTTAATTCCTTCTTCATTCGAATTTGCACGTTGCAAAATATTTTCTTCTGAATCTTCGCCAGATACGCAACAAAACCAAGGAGTATCATCATCATAGTTCTTTGGATCGAAATCAGCACAAGAATAATGCCACCATCTCTTGCATCGATCACAATTCACCATATGTTCATCATCCGCATCTTTGCATTTCTTCGAACTGCAGCTATGCTCCATCGTTGAAATTAAAAGGCAGACACAATTGATATAAAATTATTTCGTTCTAGAACAATCCTCCAAATACAGCAATTCACCTAACAATGCGGTGAAACTTACTGCTTCCAAAACAAGAAGACCGTCCAATGAATAAAATAAAATAATGTTGCAGCGCCGAAATAAAAGTCAAAAGATTATAAATATCGTAATCCAAATTACAATTTTATTTTCTAGAAGAAATATATATCAATGGAAGAATCTAGAAATTTACAATATATGTACTTACATTCCTTTTTTTTTATAAAATTAAAAATTTAATTCAGCGACTACAACTCCTTGAACAACAGAATAATAATGATGAAAAAATATGATTTTAAATATAAATGAAAAAGAGTTACTAAGCATACTATACAAATTAAACAAAAGGTAAATTGATTAGAAAACGCAAAGTAAAAAACGCAAAGTAGAAATTATTTGAAAGTACGAGTATTAAGTGAGTTGTAGTCATAACATATTTGAAGAAAGAATTTAAAAAACGTATAAAAACAATTAATAATATAAAAACAAAATTAGGTAGGATTTGGCTCGATGACAATCGTTATAGTAATATTAATTATTTTTCTCTTAAATTATTATATCCTATTGTATTAGGCAAATTCTCTTCAATTTCTGTGTATAGATTATTTTTTCTGTGCGTTTGTGACTCTCTGTTTATTTCGTTAATCAAATCCAATGCAATCAGATATAATTCGTAGTGATGGGTTTTCTGACGGTGAAATGGATCATAATTTGTATCAAATGTTGAGAATTTTACGTTTGCAGAAAAAAGGGTTACATATTTGCCATTTAAACGCGCAGAGCCTCGTTCATAAATTGGATGAATTTCGTCTGCTGTTCATAAATTCTAAGGTTGATGTTATTTGCATTTCAGAAACGTGGTTTTCTCCAGAAATTCATAATAGTGCTTTAAAGGTTGAAGGATACAAAATCTTTCGTTCTGATAGAATTCGTCGTGGGGGGGGTGTAGCAATTTATTTGCGCAGTGATATTCATTGTGAAATTTTGTGTAAATCAAAAAATGATAGCACGTCTGAATATTTGTTTCTTAAAGTCTTTTGTGGTTTTGAACATTTACTTCTTGGAGTTATATATAGGCCAAATAAAAATGTTGATATTACGCCAATAATAAGCATTTTAGAGGAAATATCTTGTTCTGCATCCAATATTATTTTATGTGGTGATCTTAACTGTGATTTGCTTAATTCTGCTACTTCCTCTAAGTTAGTTTATAATTTGATTAATTTTAATCTTTTCCCAGTGAACAGATCGAGAGCAACACACTTTAGCAAAGAAGCTGAGACTCTTTTAGACGTGTTCTTTGTAGGGGATATTGATAAAGTTATGTTTTATAATCAATTATCAGCCCCGGGTTTTTCACATCATGATTTGATTTATATGACATATGAAATTTCAATTAGTACAGAAAATAATATAATAACGTTCAGAGACTTTAAACATATTAATTATGAAAGTTTACAATTAGACACTGAACAAGTCGATTGGGAGCAAATATATTATATGCCTTCTGTTGAACAGCAAGTACTTTTTCTTCAACATAATATTAAAAATCTCTTTAATGATCACGTTCCGTTAAAATCGAAAATTATAAGAAGTGATTCTCCGCCGTGGTTTAGCAATCAAATTCTTGAATTAGTAAAGAAACGGGATGAATCATATACCCGATGGAAACGTTATAAGCTACACGCGTTTTTTGAAATATACAGATCATACAGAAATTTAGTTGTTTTGCGAATCAAAAAAGCGAAACGTGCTTACTATGAATCTTTTCTATGTTTAAACAACCAGTCTGGAAAAGATATTTTGAAAAAGTTACGTATACTAGGGAATGGAAAACAGAGGGTAGAAATAGGTGCGGATGTAGATTGCGATGTGTTGAATTCACAGTTTGTTTCCTTCACAGCAGAACCAATTTATCATATTAATATTTTGTCACCATTATTATCGTGGGAGCAAGTTGGTCAGAGCGATGAAAGTGACCAAAGTTTTAAATTTAACGATCTAACGGATGAAGATATTGTCGAATGTATTCTTTCAGTTAAGTCCAATGCTACAGGATTGGACGATATTAATCCAAAATTTTTAAAGGTTCTTCTCCCCTTTATTCTAAAGTACATTACATACATTTTTAACAATATACTTACTACTTGCGAGTACCCTCTTTCGTGGAAAAGAGCCAAGATAATTCCGATACTAAAGTCTCAAAATCGATTAAAAACAGAATATCGCCCTATATCTATTTTGCCGTTCTTGTCAAAAGTTTTTGAAAAAGCTATTCTAAAGCAGCTGCAGAGATACCTACTCACATTTAATCTATTAAGCTCCGTTCAGTCCGGTTTTCGTGCTAAGAGAAGTTGTAAAACTGCGTTGTTGCTTGTTGTTGATGACATTCGTAGAGCTATGGACAAGAACTATTGTACTTTTCTAACATTGCTTGATTTTTCAAAAGCGTTCGATACCGTTAACCACTATAAACTTTGCAATAAATTATTCAAAGATTTTGGTCTCTCCGTATTTGCAGTAAGACTATTGTACTCCTATTTAACTGGCCGTCAACAATGTGTGGCAGTGGCCCATAGAATGTCCTCATTCCTAAATATAACAGCTGGTGTTCCCCAGGGATCTGTTCTTGGACCTTTGTTGTTTTCTATTTATGTTAATGAGTTACCTGGACTAGTCGAAAACTGTTCACTTCACATGTTTGCAGATGATGTGCAGTTATATCATAGCTGTCCATTAACTAATGTTGTAGGTGCCGTAGATGATGTCAATGGAGATTTGAAAATCATTCAGCAGTGGGCAATTAGACATAACCTTTCACTTAATCCAGGGAAGTCGAAAACTTTGTGTATCTACAAACAGCGTCTAGACATTTCACAACTCCCCTCAATTAAATTAGGAGAATCAGTAATCGAATACGTCCACACAGCGAAAAATTTGGGGTTGGTTTTCAATGAAAATCTTACCTGGACAGACCACATAGCAACAATAATCGGAAAAGTTTATAGCGGCCTTCGTTTACTTTGGTGTTCTCAAAGATTTATTCCAACTGCTACAAAAATGCTACTTATTAAAGCTTTACTCCTGCCAATCCTCACGTACTGCTGTGAAATATTCTGTTCAGTAGACTACAATACAAAAAACAAACTTAAAGTAACCTATAATAATTTAGCCCGATACGTTTTTAACAAAAAATACTTCGCTTGGAATATTTGCTTGGAATTAGGAGATATATGTCCTTATTCCAAGCAAATAACAGGTCTTAAGCTCGAAGATTTAATAACATTTAGATCACTAATTCTTCTCCATGGTATCATGCAATCACATCAGCCTGAATATTTGTACAGTAGGCTAGACTTTGCTAATTCTCAAAGAACGCCTGTTTTAATACAACCTAGATTTAGCTGTTTACAATCTGAACGGACATTTTTCGTCCATGTCACTCGTCAGTGGAACTCATTGCCCATACAATTAAGGAGAATCACAAACGTAAATACCTTTAAAAATAATCTCTTTATACTCTTAGCTAGAAATACATAAAGCCTAATCAATAAAATATGTTTAAATTAATGTTTAAAATTAAATTCAAGTACTATAAATAATATAAAAAAATCATGTTACGATGTACTTCATATAAATAGACAATTTTTATATCAAAATGTATTATATTAAACTTTATTACTTATATTAAATTGCATTATATAATTTAAGCCAATCACAAAATATAAGATGTATATCTTAATGTGAAATTATATATTATCCAATAAATACAAAATACAAATACAAATATAAACATATTAGTTTTTGTCCTTAAACCACCTGCATTCTGATAATAGACACGTAAAACAACCTCACTCATCGCAACAGCATTCTTAACAGTAACACCAATGGGTGCATTTAAATTGGACAGGGATCTCTCATCTGTGTACCCAATCTCATCTCGTTTTTTGCCTCGAACTTAAAATTACGCACACGTACTCCATTTGGCCAAAACTCAGGATCGAACAAAATCTCATGGAACCTCTCTAGAATGCCAATTTTAAAATTGACATACTTATTAGCTGTGTTTTATTTTCCCCCAGATCTGATCCAGATCGGATCTTCATTCAAAATTACATGTAAAACAAAAACAACATAAGGCCCAGTTTTGTTTGTATTTGTTGTTTTAGATGTTATTTTGAAAACAAAATCCAATCCGGATCACATCTGGGGGAAAATAAAACACAGCTATTGTTCCCCTCAGAGCCTTTTTTTAAAAGCTTATAGCAATTTATATTGGAGATATCTGTCTTGAGTTTATCTGCTACCCACTTTATAATTGCATCGCATGAAGTGGATGCTTTAAAGCTAGATAGGTGTAACCATTTTTACTTGCGATATAGGTACTATAGGGCAAGTTCTGCATTTGGAAAAAAAATCGAACTCGAGATTTTGATCAAAGTTGACATTACGATGATAGCGAAGACGAATAAAGTGGGTCCGGCAATTCCGTCTGTCTGTATGTATGTCTGTACCTCGATCTAGGGCCTAAGCCACTGGACCTATTTTCTTCAAACTCGGTAGTTATGGGTCTTCGGTGATTCCCTAGAGGGGAAATTGAAATTTTTTTTTAGCTCTAAAACTAACGGTACCCCCCATACACTCGTAATGCAAAATCTTATTTATCTCGAAAACGGCTCTAACTATTTTGATAAAAAAAATTAGGTGTGATATTATGGACATGGACTACGTTTTGGTAAAAAAAATTTGGGGCAAAATGTTATTAACGGTACCTGTCATAGAACGGTTTTTTTTTTTTTTTTGATTTTCGACTTTCTACTTAACGGCTCTAACGATTTCAACCAAAAATTTTCAGCAGGAGTCCCCCTAAGTTTAAAATAATATTGTATATAAAAATATTCGAAAAATTATTTGTTGGGTTTTTTTGAAAAATCAATATCTTCAAAACCTATGAACTTTTATTTTTGAAATTATTTCCTAAAATCAATATTATTTAATACTTAAAATTCGCATCCCACATTTTTTTCTTGAAAAATTTTAGAGAAATTTCTTATATAAAAAATTTATTTATTTAATAATAAAACGATTTTTAAATGTTTGTTTGCATAAATTCATACTTTTCTAGAATCAGACGGCAATTTCATTTTAAATTCATGTTTTATATTTATAAAATGTATCTTAAATTCCAAAGTACTTTTACATAAGAGCAAGTTCGTGCGATCCAGTCGTGCATTTTATTTTTTTGGATAAAAATGAAAAATCTGAGCAAAACAGAAATGGAAGGATCTTCGCCACGAAGTCAACAGCGACCCCTGGGGACTAGGTTACAAGATCGTCATGAGGAAACTTAGAGCTAAGATGGCCACTCCTATTCTTAACGATGAAAAGATGAAGCACATAGTAGACACGCTTCCAACTCACCCTCCCCGGCTCCGCGACACCATACTGGCCCAACGACAGGAAATACTACCTTTTAGCGAAGAAGAGTTGTTTCTAGCTGTGAAATCCCTTCAAAACAAAAGAGCCCCTGGACCTGATGGAATTCCTACGGAAGCACTGAAAGTGACCGCTCGAATATGCCCTCAGCTCCTGCTAAACATGTACAATAGTTGTCTGGAGGAAGGAGTTTTTCTCAAGAACTGGAAAACACAACTTTTAGTGCTAATCAGCAAGGGAAAAGGAGATCTAGATTCCTCATCCGCGTATAGCCCGCTGTGTATGCTAGACACGACAGGGAAGCTTCTGGAGAAAATGTTGAGACCACGACTCACTGCTGCAGTACAAGCAGCTGGAGACTTATCAGAAAGGCAATATGGCTTCAGAAAAGGCCGTTCAACGATCGGAGCCATTGAGGAAGTAATAAAAGCTACCCAAATCGCCAAAAAGGCAAACCACTACTCAAGACAGATCGTATTGCTAGCAACTCTGGATGTCAAAAACGCCTTTAACTCAGCTAAGTGGAGTGATATGCTGAATGCTCTTGAAAACACCTTCAAAATTCCAGTTTATCTCTTAAGAATGGTGAAGAACTATCTTAAGGATCGTGAGCTGATCTATGAGACCACAGAAGGCCCACGAAGGAAGCAAAGGAAACTGAACCAGGTCATGAGACGAGTAAACTTCTGGATGAAAGAACATTGTCTGAGCCTGGCTACCGAAAAAACCGAGATTGATTCTGATACAAAAGAGGATCCCAACAATAATCGACTTTCAAATCGGCTCTGAAGTCATAAGAAGAAAGAAGGCAGTTAAGTATCTGGGAATAACCTTAAATACGAAACTCACTTTCTGGCAACAGATAAAGTCAGCAACAGAAAGAGCGAAGTTACAACGTCACTGAGTAGACTGATGGCGAATGTAGGAGGTCCAACGCCTATCAAGCGTAGGGTTCTGATGTCAATCATGCATGCCATTCTTCTCTATGGATGTGAGATTTGGGCAGATGCACTTGGACAGGAGAAATACCGAAAGAAGATGGCAGCTGTACAGAGACGAGGAGCTCTGCGCGTAGCAAGTTCTTACCGAACGGTGTCGGAGCCAGCCGTCCTTTTAGTCGCAGGAGTGACTCCCATCGATCTTCTAGCGGTTAAAAGGAAGTACGTATACGACAAAAAGACGGAAATTGGAACGGAAACGGCAGCTAAGGAATCAAAAGAGCTTACAAATGAGAAGTGGCATCAAGAGCGCTGGAACTCGGAAACTAGAGGAAGATGGACAGCAAGGCTGATCAGAAACGTGGCTTCTTCCTCCATAAGATCGGCAAAACGGAAAGTCCAGCTTGCCAGTATGGGAACTCTGCAGAAGCTGACGTAAATCATACGTTCTTTTCCTGCATCAGTAGATAAGATTCCCCCGCCTAAGCTTGCAGAATAACATGGGTGTTATCACTCCAGACAACTTAGTAGAGAAGATGCTAGAAAGCCAACAAAACTAACAAAATATCGGTAGACTCATAGAACACATTCTCAGAAGTAAAAAAAGAGAAAAAGAAAATGATCGGGAAACAGTTGAGCCCGTAAGTTGATCCTGAAAGGGAAACATTACTACCCCCTGAAGTAGTGCAGAAAGCGGTTCCGGGGGGTAGGTCAGCCGCCAATAAGAGTTTTAGAGGAGTTTTAGTCGGTATGTAGCGAGTCCGACACTCGGGCATTTTTTCTCGTTTTTCCTTAAGGTCCAAAAAAAAATTATTATTATTGTTATTATTATTATTATTTTTACGGTAGTCCCTCGATAATGTGAATAACCGATAGTGAGAATTTCTCTTAAATGTGAACCGCCAAAACCTTACATTGTCATCTCTATAATGTGAACTTGCGAAATTTTCGCACTCTAAAATATTTTTATATTTTCCTTTTTTCTCTTGTTAGTTTTGCGTGCGATATAAAGAAGTAATTTAATGTTATTTATCTAGACATACGAGTATTTAAATGTTTTCAATGCAGTTGCAGTCAAGAGAGTGATTCCTGTAAGTTGTGTAGGTACACTTTACATTACTATGCTTTTTGTTATGATGTTTTTTTATCAGTTTCTGTAATGGCACCTAAATAAAAACTGCATCGAGGAACAAAAAAAAAGTTCCAGTAATGTGAATCCCTCTAAAATCCGAAATAGCCTCGTTTCAATTAGTTCACATTATCGCGGGACTATACGTATTACTCGTATTCTAATTATTTCTGTTCATTCTGTAATTGAAAATAAGGAACCTATAATACTGCAGAGTGTTCATTAGATGTTACATAAACTTGATATCATTCGTACTAAGCTTTCTGAGCAGGGGGTCAATTCTCTATCTGTGAAACCAGTTCTAGTTAACTTAATCTCAAAGTAATAAACTTTATAATGCAAAACAGTTTAGTTATGAATAGGAGTTGTGTTAATGGAACCATCTTTGAACATTCATCAATTCAATTCAGTAAAATTTAATTTACCAAGCGACTATAAATGCTACCCAAAATGAATCGGAAGGTATAGTAATTATTTTTTTTTATTTACAGTAACTTTCAAAATATTGTGTTGAATTTTAACATCTAAACATGTGATTTTTTAACTTTAATTTATTAAAACTAGTGTTAAAAAGCAAGAATTTCGTTGAATTAATAAATCGTTAAATAAATTGATCTAAAAAAGATACATTCTGATTTATCAAATAGATATGAAAAAAGTCTTAAAAGTAGTTTTATAAAAAGAGGTAACTTTAAGATATGCATACACCTGAAAGCCTTGTTTAAAATTTCAACCAATCCATTATCGAGATATTGAATTTAAAAAAAATTGGAATTCGGAAATCTTGGTATTTTTTTTTTTCTATTAACATATACATATGCCACATTCATATTGTAATAGGAACATATTTAAGTACCTGCGTATATAGCAATTTTGGTAACTGACTTTGTTAATACCGTGTTCTTTTTAACGGTTGTACGGCAGGTACTATTATTTTTTTGGTTAGGAAATGAAATTAAGTTCAAAACTTTAAGAAAATCATTTTAACGGTTAACGCTGTAAAGTAAAAGATAGGCAGTTGCAGATATGTATAGACTTAGTGACACACAGACAGAATTACGGGATTCAATTCTTTCCCGGTCTTTATTATCGTAATGTCAGGTGGGATTGTATTTGTAAATCTATATACCTAATAATGAGAGACTTGTTGAAAGAGGCCAGGACCGGAACCCGGTTGTCGAGCCGATGATGATGATGATGATGATATACCTAATGTATCCCAAATATGAAGTTTAAACGTCATTGGTTTGGTGTTAAGACTTAGTTATTCGTATAAAAATGGCGTTAAAGACTAGAATTTAGAAAAATAAATTCGTTTAATCAGTGCACTATTTTGTACAGTCTTAATCATTTAAACTACTTATTTCAAATGTAAGCAATAACTTTTTATTTACAATATATCAAAACATATGAGATGGGAACTTGAATGTACGTGTATTAACATTTCAAAAACGATCGATAAAGTTTTGATATTATCTCCATCAATGAGGAAAACCAAATACAATAATACCAGTCCTGCTTTACCGCGCCAGGAAGGTAGAACTTTCACTGCGCTCCATTAAAAGAACAATTCTTCGATGGATATTTTATTTTTGATGATCACATGTGTTCGGAGGGCAAATGATGAAGCAGAACGTACAACCACGAACTTTATGGCTAAGTATACCAAGATTTGGATGTTGTCCAGAAAGTGTAACACGCTTGTACATTGGCTCGGCCACATCTGCCAATGGTCAACAGGAAAGAGGCTAAGAGGAAGACCGAACCTCCAGTTTGAAGACCAAGCCATCGTGGATACCATAGCAGGTGATTGGAAGCAGCGTGGTAAGGACCGCAGAGGAAGGAAAGCTGCCGTATTTCAGGTGGAAACCTACATGGATTGAAAACGACTTTTTTCGCCTTCCCTATTATCGTAATGTCAAGTTTGATCAAAATATCGAGTTCGATTTTTTTTCCGTGTGCACAACTTTTCATCGAATGCACTGGACCATCTTTTTAAATCATATGTTATTTTGACACTGACAGCTGTTTCCGCTCGAAGTCTTGACAGAAAGTCAGTATCAGACCTCCGCGGAACGAAATGAGTCACTTTCCGCTTGGACAACGTTGGGAAATATTCAAAACTTATTTTCCAAAGTAAGTGCTGTGTAGCCCAAACAGTGCGTTTTCGAAAAGAAGTTTTGGCCGAAAAGAAGCATCCACCGTGCCTGCTGTACGCATGTTTGTGTACAGGGTTCGTGAGACTGGTGTGCTAGTGGACAACCCCCCCGCGTACCCATCGTCGTACTGTGCGCACAGACGAGAATGTGGCTGTTGTAGCTGAGTGTGAGAATCAATTCACGAACATCAAAACGGCATCGATCTCAACATTTCACGCACTAAGCCTGAAGAGAATTCTGCACAAAGATCTCGGGCTATTCGCTTACAAGGTCTAATTGACTCAGCAGTTGAAGGCGCACGATCATCCGCTTGAATGACGTTGTGTTCCATAATTAATGGGAATGTTTGCTCTTACCAATAAAGCCATAATACATGAACAAAATTTATTTTGTTCATTTTAATTTGTATTTGGCCCACCCTTTACATACTATGTATGCATGTAATACCTGCAAACATTATGTTAAGAGTGAGTTAAAATTACACTGATTGAGACCTTTCAAAAAGCGATACAAGACTTGAGGCGAAACCGTCTAATGTCCTTTTTAAAATATTTGATTGTATTGAATACCGAAAATTACACTTAAAATTTGGAAAAGGAAACAACGAAATACATTTCTATACAGGGCCAGTTCGCGTTCCTGAAATTATATTTCGTCAAGAGTCAAAAACAATCGTAATCCGTTTTTTGCGACAAAAACAAATTGAGCTTGCGAATTCAAATAAATTTGTCTCAGCTTTTTCAAATCAAAATTTAGGTAGGTATTTTACTTAACAATAACTCTGTTCAGATTTCTTAGACTGGCAAAGCTATTCAGATCTCACAAATCTCAACCGGATAATAATATTAAGAAATGCACAAGTGGATCGAACTTACTTGATCTTATTTACAACCTTGGAATTTAAAAATTATATACATCGAACATGAATGTGACAAGTGGAAAATGTTCAAATCGGTGAAATTAATTCTTGAAATTATTACTAGTTTGAGCTCAAGAAATAGAATACCACCTGATTTCTGGAACAAATATCAATTTATGTTATCAAAATTTAAAAAAAAACGTTATAGCAGTTTTGTTATTAATTTCTTTTGATATACAATATTTCCTTAAGATATTTGTAAAACAAAAAAATACGTATACCAATTTTAAGTATTTAATAATATACTTCATAACTTCAAAAAAAATTTCAAGAATTGAATTTTCAAACATAAATTATTATTTTTTTTAAATCGAGATTTTTTTCATTTGCAGCTTTATTTCGAATACAAAGGAGCCCCAGTAGAAAAATACTGTTCGAAATTGGTATAGGCATAAATATGAGAAAGTCGAAAATAAAACGTTAGTTTTTAGTCGTTAGTAACATTTTAAATAAAAAAAATGTCAGCCAAAATTTGACCGCCAGCTACAATAAAGCAAATAATTTTGTATCAACATTCTTAGATTCGTTTTTGAGATAAATAAGCTCGACGGTTGTATGGTAGGTACCGTTATTTGTTGTATATTAAGTTTGAAGAAAATTAGTACAGATGTTTAGACTGTATTTTGCTCTTATTCTCTACCATCGCTATGTCAAGTTTGATCAAAATATGCACCCTTATTCCGATAGTCGTTTTACTAAAACGCCAGAAAAACGACAAGGCTTTAGAAACGAAAATTGGAATTTTATTGAAACGACTATCGTTATAATGCTTAGAAAAGTGAAGAACATAGAGAATGCTACCCTTTTCGTATTATTTAAACCCAAAATGTGGTCTCTGGAGCCTTCTCGTTTTAAAGGCGTTTTATTAAAACGACTATCGGAATAAGAGTGATGGATTACGATTATTTTCCCAACTAAAGCTAGCTAGTTCAAACAAATTTGATTCAGCTTTTTGTAAGCCAACATTTAACTGGGGAACTCTATTCAGATTTCTGAGATTGCCGACATTTTGAGATCTGAAGAACCAAAATTGGATAATATAGGTACATACATACATAAATGCTCTATTTAATGAACCAATTTATTCCGCCCCATTGAAATCGTTTTTTGTAAACCCCCATTTTTTGATTTTGTGCCCTTGCTAATAGCCCTGTTCACTCGATTGACAACATCATTTACTTTTTTGTTACAATATGAAGAGTGGTAAGCTATGAAAATGTAGAAAAATCTAATTCAAATCACAAATGTGGATACTTAACTTATTCTTAACGCTTGCACCGTCGCAAATTCAGATTTGATTAGAAAAAACAGTTAGCATCACCAAATGATCTGCATACATATATCTAAAACAAAACTCCAAATTTTAATTATTTTTTTTTTCAATCCTGGGCTTTCATCACCTTAGACGATGATCGTCTGACGATGTCGTTTACTCGATTGGTTTGTTTCATGTAACACAAAAAAATATGAATCGTCTAGGCGACCGACGTCGACGCGACGTCCTTTAGGCCGAAGACTGAAGAAATTCTGCTGTGAAAATTCAATCATCCCTGACATGCAATTCGGCTTTCGAGAAAAACACTCAACCTTGCATCCACTGGTTAAATTCCAACACGATATTACCACAGCCCTCAACAGTAATCGTGTCACCGTCGGATGCTTTCTGGATGTCGAGAAAGCATTTGATAGCGTGTGGATAGACGGTCTAATCCACAAACTTCATCTTATGCAAGTACCTCCGCCATTAATAAAAATTCTCTTTTCTTTCCTATCTTGCAGGAAATTTTTTGTTCAAGTAGATAACTGCAAGTCAAACATGAAGACCATCAGAGCTGGAGTCGCCCAAGGCTCAAAACTAGGCCCCTTCCTCTACAACTTGATGACTTCAGACCAACCTTCACCAATTGGATGCGAGAACCTCCTGTATGCTGATGACTCGCTCACCTATGCCACATCAATGTCACCTCTAATCGCTGTCCAAAAAGTAGAAACCCACATTAACAGACTCTTCCAATTCTACCAGAAATGGGGCATCCGAATCAATACTTCCAAATCGGAACTTGTCTGCTTTAGGAGACCTTCAACTGGTAGAGGCCTTCGCACCGCAACAATTTGCAGAAATCTGGCCCTAAAACTCCCTGACGGATCCTCCATAGTGGCAAAACCAAGTGTCAAGTACCTGGGAGTGCACTTCAACGAGTTGCTAAGGTTTAACCTGCACTCAAGAAATGTTCTGAAAAAGGCCAGCTGGGCCTTCAGCCGTTTGCACCCATTGCTGAAAAGAAGATCAGGTCTTAGCCAACCGACAAAGATATTAATCTACAAACAGCTCCTGCGACCAGTGATTAGCTATTCCTTCCCAGTCTGGTTTTCCATCTCGAAGACAGCTATGAAGGAACTTCAACTATTCGAAAGGAAGATACTGAGGATCTGCACTGGACTCTACTTCGACCGTCAACGACAAAAGCACTACAGGAACGAGCATCTCTACACAGAAGCGAATTTAATCCCACTGGACAAATATCTAGTTCATTCAACGAAGAAATTAATGAGGAACATCATCGACCACCCGAATCAGCTTATGAGAAGGATGACCACAGAACAACGACATCCCGAGCCGAGGTACCTCAGTGTAATGGAAACTCTGGATGACAACGTAATCATGGACAACGAGGATGTAGTCTCGTTCTACGCTGACATTGGGTCAGCCTACCACCGCGGCTAAAACGACATCCCTGCCCACAACCCACAAAAATCACCACTGACAACCAGGAATGAACACCCTGAGGACAATACAGTCAACCAATATTTTAAATTTAATTTTTTTTTTGTCATGTAAATTTTATATAAAAATAATTAAACTTAAGTCACTGTATATAGTTAGGCCCCCTATGAGCCAACAAATGTAAATTTTCATGCATATGTATGTAGTATCTTATTAGTTGTAAGCCAAATTGTAAATAGTATGTTCAATAAAACAAAATTGAATTGAATTGACGTCCTTTAGGCGATTCAAATGCTTCATATTAATACTTGATGTGTCGAATAAAATTGTTCGAACGTTTGCGATAAAACGATTGATATTTCGCAATCGTCTCATTTATTTTAGTTGATTTTTCAATGCTCCGACATTATTACGTTGTTTTTCGACGATTAATTTTTTTTTTATAATTTTCATGCACTAAAGGCATTATGACTACCCTTAAAATGTTTGAGCACTGTGCGAGTGTTTTAAGAAAGTAGAAGAGGATTTAAAAGGAGATACCGATGCACATTGGTTTTGAATGTCACCCAGTTATTCTATTGAACGCCTTCCTCTACAAGATCGGAAAACAAACAGTGCAGGATGCAGCGGTTTTTTAGGTAAGATGGAAGAAAATAAACGACATCTCATACAACTAATGCTTCATGAACTTAGTGCAGTTCTTTTTTGCTGTGAAGACCTTGCTTAGTCTTGATGTTGTATTTTTCATAAGATTCTACCTGGATTTGCAAAAAAAAAACAAAATGGACATTTTTAAAAGGGCATAAACATAAAACAAAGTATTTTGAACTAACTATCCGTTATTCTCAAACTGTTGTCCATCCTGAATTCAAACAAAAATCCCTTCGACTGCTATATTTCAACCGTAGTCATATTAGCGTAGGCGCGCACAAGAAACTCCTCTTCACAAAAATGTTAAATTCTTACATAGTAAAACCACAACTGACAAAAAATAAAAACATATACCTACCTACATGGACGAAACGTCGTGACAAAAAGAATTTATTTGTTTCATTTGACCTATAGCCCATTCAAAAACAATTACTTAAAAAAAAATTTTTTTTAAGAAAGCAAAACTTACATACAAGCCAACCATAATCAAATATGTATAATCCTTTTTGGTTTGATTCCCCTATAAACAAATTTTGATTTAAAAAACTTAAAAACTAAAACATTTTAACGAGCACAATGTTTACACACTTTGATATTTCGAAAAATATGAAAGCCCGAAATTTTTTCTCTCAGAACGCAGTGATAAGAGCACTGAATAAATGAATGAACCTATTCATCAAGCGTTACGTGATACTTTGATAAATCGAATGCTGACGCGCCGTCGCCGCCGTAATGAAAACTTCGACACAATAGGATTGGCATACACCGCTCTTATTTTTTTTATATTTTTGGGGGTGAGGTCGTCATCCACGTTAACAATAAGATTTCTTTAACAACGTTCTAATCATATACTTTGGAACTTTTTAATTTTTCTTTCACATTTCAAATCCTTAAAGAATATAAGTTTTACATGAACCGTAATTATTAAAATTTTATATTAATAAATTTAACTGAAAAATATCACGCATGCTCCACGCCGCCAGTATCTCGCAAAAATTCAACTCAAATCAATCTTTTTACTTTTTTCAATCAGTACAACTTCCGATTTCAGAATTTTAAGAAATTGCCCTGCCTTGCATTGAATTGCAGTGCAATATTCAGTTGTGTTTTATATTATTTACTTTTTAGATTTATCTATATTTCTCAAAATATTTTTTTCAGAAAATTATAAAATTACTTCGCATTTCCGAGTTCCAAGCAATCTATTCCAATTCCGATACAATACTGTCTACGGTTAGTGAATGACTGGACTACCCTTACGGGATAATTGTAAGCCTGGGGAAAATAGACATCGAATTCATTCCTGATTCCTGAATACAGACATATATTTTTGTAAAGACTGAATAATCTCGAGGGAATTTGGAAGGAGAAACATAATTTTCTGCAAAAACAGATTTTTTAGAGAAGAGAGCAAATTATTACTCTAAAGTACAAAAGCATTTTCAAAAAGTTTTCTAGCAATAAATGTGTGGAATCTACGAGTAAGATAGGAAATTTAAAGACACCAACCATGCCTAGGTAAAACATTGGGAAATTTATTACTACTGCAAGTAACATAAATTTTTCGGAAATGCTTTATCAAAATAATTTTTCCCTAACATTACTAAGGATGCAGTTCGAATGAAATGTATAATAATAATAATTTATTTTTCAGACTAATCGAAGAGGATTATTTAGTGAAAATTCTACGTTTCTTTTAACATAAGCTTTAAGAAAATTCCTAAAAGCTTTAAGGGAAATATTTAATGAATGTAATGCGAAAAAAGCTTTAAGAAAAGGGTAGATAGGTTTGTCCTAGATAAACAAAATAAGGATAATTCTTTTGTTTTGTTGCTTGCTATATTCCATTCATGACACTCTCTCCGTGGTATTAAAGTACATCATAACAAACGCTTCGGAATCGGTACTACACCCTTTTTACAGGAACAAACTCAGGCGATTTTTGACCCCTCCCTATTTTCAGTTCCTATGAAGTCAAAAACATAAAATTCCGAATATTTGCTAAGCACAGGCGCCTCACCAAATTTCAATTTTCTAGCATAAGCGGTACCTGAGATATAAGGCCTCAAAAATCACTTCCCGACATTGTAGAATCTTGTAATCTTGCACAACGGTAGGTCTTTTCATGCAAGCAGAGGAAAAAATTTGAGGTTTTTCATGCAGAAGGCGTGGTATCCGCCCACTTTCTCCGAATTGGTGTTGGTTGAAAGGAGCACCTCCGATTGCTGTAAAACGATGAAATTTGGTAAAACGGTAGGGCTTAAATTGCATACAAAGAAAAAAATATAAAATTTGAGGTTTTCCATTCAGGGGCGTGGTATCCGCCCACTTCCCCAGAACTGATGTAAATTATATATGGCTAACTTCCGATTGCAGTAGAACAATGAAATTTGGTAGAACGGTAGGGCTCAAATTGCTTATAAGGGACCAAAAATAAAAATTAAGGTTTTCCATTCAGGGGGCGTGGTATCCGCCCACTTTCTCCGAATTGGTGTTGATTGAATGGAGCACTGCCGACTGCTGTAAAACAATGAAATTTGGTAAAGTGGTAGGACTTAAATTGCATACAAAGAAAAAAAATATAAAATATGGGGTTTTCCATTCAGGGGGAGCACTTACGATTGCTGTAGAATGATGAAATTTGGTAGAGCGGTCCTTATATATAAAAACTATAGTACTCTCATGGAACAGAAAAAAATGTTATGGAATACACTACCGATGGCGCTGCCGGAGGAAAAAATTTCGTGGAGACTTTTGATTTAGGGTGAAGTGGTAATTGAGGAAAGAACGAGAAAATTTTTTTAGCCACGTGGCAATGAGAAAGACGAGAATGAGAAAATGAAATTTGTTTTGTAGCATTTTTCTTCTGTGTGTTTTGTTGTTATATTCTATTGTCAAGAATAGGTGCGTTTTATTAGGTGCGTTTTATTATTCACAAATCTATCTGGATCCGGATCTGGATTAAGTTTTAACATGTATTACAAAAACAATTTGGGATCCTGTTTTCTATCGGGATCTATTTCAAAGATCCAAAAATTAGTTATTACACTGGCGAGTAGATGGCTTTTATGATAAGGTAGTGTAATCTATAGTGTAAAGAAAAAAGACAAGAAATAATTGAAAATTTACAAACCCAAGGATAAAAAGAGCCGGACTTATAACACTGCTGTCACTAAGATCCGTATCGTTTTATTTTCAAGGGAAGATCCAGATCCGGATCCAGATAGATTTGTGAATAATAAAACGCACCTATTATTCACAAATCTATCTGGATTAAGTTTTAACATGTATTACAAAAACAATTTGGGATCCTGTTTTCTATCGGGATCTATTTCAAAGATCCAAAAATCAGTTATTACACTGGCGAGTAGATGGCTTTTTATGGTAAGGCAGTGTAAGGTATAGTGCAAAGAGAAAAGACAGGAAATAATTGAAAATTTACAAACCCAAGGATAAAAAGAGACGGACTTATAACACTGCTGTCACTAAGATCCGTATCGTTTTATTTTTAAGGGAAGATCCAGATCCGCATCCAGATAGATTTGTGAATAATAAAACGCACCTAATATTTGTTTTGTTTTGGCTATTTCATACGCAACAAAACAACGTTGCTTTTTATTTGTATGGACACACATACATACTTATTTGAATAGATTTAAGTAGGAAAATTGATTCTTGAGGATTAGGCTTTTTTGAATTTTAGTATATCTACATAGGAACTTTATCTTAATATATTAGGTAACTTACCTATGTTGATTGCAATTATTATTATTTTTGTTATTCAAAAGTATAATAATTGGTGTAATTTTGAAGAACAAAAATAATAATTGCAATCAACTAGGTTAACTGCCTACATCAGATGCAGTGGGTGGTTAGGTAGTGGAAATTGTTTTTGTTTGCAATTAATATAATTATGTACATATATAGGTACAAAACTATTTCTTTAAGAAAATCTAATAGGTACGTATACCTATATTTTTACTAAAGAAAATAGCTTTTTCATATATATCTACATACCTAAATAAAATATGGTATGGTAGAAAATAATTTTGATTACAAAAAAAAAATATTTATATTCGTTGATAGGTATTTATATAATTAAAAATAAAAAAAAAGAAATTTGATATAGTTATAGAACAGTTTTTAAAATTTATTCATACCTATAAACTTTGTTTGAAAAAAATAATAAATTTTTTAATACTTTTTATGTGTATATAAACAATTTCAGAAATATATAAATATTCACATAAAGCAATTGTGAAAAAAAATCAAATAAGTTTTTCGAGAAAAAAATAATTTTAGAAAACTTAAATTAATTAAAAAAACTTAGAATAAATAGAATAAAATTATTATTGACATAATATTTTTAAAATATCAGATAACTTTTTTGGAAAAAATATTTTGTATGCATTGTAAATGCTTATAATATAAGCAATTTTAGAAAAATAAAAAAAAAAAGAAATTTGGTGTCAATTTTAAAAAATTATTGATACACCCCACATGAAAATTTTTTAAAATAAAAATAAACATATTTTTACAAAAAATAGTTCTTATCCATATATTTTGTAAAAATATAAGATATTTGCCCTGCGAATTTTGAACAAACAAATATTTCTTTTAATGTTTGTCTACGAATTTTTATCAAATTTGAAAATTATTAATTCATTAAAATAAAAATTTTGTTTTTTTGTATTTTGTTAATATAAATATAAAAAGTACGAATTTATGCAAACAAAGTTTAAAAAACGTTTTATTATTGAACTAATTTTGAATATAAGAAATTTCTTTAAAATTCTAGAAAAAGTTCTAGAAAAAAATTTGGGATATTAATTTCAAGTATTTAAAAATAAAGATTCCAGGAAATATTTTCAAAAATTAGTCGCTCAAACTTTTTTAAGACATTGATTTTTAAAAAACAATTTTTTTAGATAAAAAAATATTTTTTCGTGTTCTCTATCATCGTAAAGTAAACTTTGATCAAAATCTCGAGTTAAATTTTTTGCACATGCAAAACTTGCAATTACATAATTTTGTAAGTGAAAATAAAATAAAAAAAATTTGGTACGCCAACCTTAAGTTTTTATTATTACGAATGGAAATTAGGTTTCGAAATAAAATACTGAGCCGTTTCTGAGATATCGAATTTTCCAAAAAAAAAATTACTTTTTTTCTAAAAATTAAAAAAATATTTTTTTCAAAGCTTTGAGACGCAATGTTTTTAAACTTTTTGGAAGCATCTCTATAAAAAATTTCGATAATGAGAAAATTGTCAAATGTCAAAATTTGAAAAAATGGTTCTATGGTAGGTACAAGCTGTTCCTAATATCTTAATTTCAAAATTTGTTTTTTTTTAATTAAAGATCATACAAAGAAAAAAAAATGTATTAAAATTCCAGGCGCCGTTTTCGAGAAAAATACGATTTTCGAAAACCATTTTTTATTTTTTTTTACATTTGTATGGTGATTACCTTTATTTTTAGGTAAAATACATTTTTTTTTCTCACATCTAGTAGGTTATATTGATAAACTTTTACTTATCAAGTTTAAAAAAATCTAGCATGGGGTTTTCGAAATATTGAGTTTTGAAAAGTTTATTTTAGAAATACAATTTTTTTTTTTGAAAATTTTAATACACAATTCTATTTAAGTTTTTGGAGAGCTTTAGCAAAAAAAATAATCAAAATCGGTTGTACCGTTTTTGAGACAGTGAAAAACAAAAAAAAAAATGGTTCCATGGGGGGTACAAAAAATTACCATTTTTTGAATTTTTTTTTTAACCATTACCTTAAAATAAATAACCACTGCCAATCGCACAGACAATGATTATGAGAAAAAAAAACGTGAACATTTATTGGCAATGAATGTACAATGCTGCTCAAACACCTATACATATCCATTTGCCTCTAAAAAACGGCTGAAATATGAAAAAATAAGACATGGTTGCCACATTTAAAAATCGTCATGTTAATTATTTTAGCAGAAATTGTTTTTTGTTAATGTTTCGCTCAGTCATTATATTCTGAGGACTGAACTCATAGAGCACTCTCCCAGCTAGCTTTGATCGAAACAAGTTGATATAGAGGAAAACAAATGACAACTGTGTTTTTATTGTTTTTGTTATTTGTAAATATAAATATGTATTTATTATTGAAATTAAAATAAATTACAAACAAAAGTTTTTAATAGATCCCAAAATATAAGCTCATAACAACACAAGTAAAAAAACACGACGTAGGAATTCATTTGGCAAAAATTGTGGGGCGACTTTCCTTTAAGGTAGCACGCGGATAGTATTGATTTTTTTTACAGTTAGCTATAGTGGTATCAATAGAACAGATTTAAAATATTAAAATGAGGAAACACCGTTAAATCATAAAAAAGTTTTATTTTTCAGTTTTAACCTCACTTTTTAACTTCCCATAGGGAGTTATTGTAATCGGTCCGATTTGTCAAATTGGAATTTTTGACATTTCTCGACGTTTCAAGGTCCCTAGAGGCTATATCAATCATTTTTAGAGAGATGTCTGTGTGTGTGTGTCTACGTACGTTCGTACGTTCGTACGTTCGTACGTCCGTACGTTCTGGTACCATTTTTCGTCGTCGATATCTCAAGAACGAGTAAAGATATCGACTTCAAATAAATTTTGTTTGATAGATAATAACTTCGAAAGAGGCTGAAAGGGAGTTTATTAAAATTCAGTGAGTAGTTTTTTCACTATAACGGTTTTAACAAAAAGTAAAAATTTTGGTTAGTTTCAAATATCTCACGAAAAAATAATGCTATTGATTTCAAATAAAATTTAATGTACTCATTATAAAGTCATACAGATTTGGTATGAATTTGGAAAAAAATGAACATACCGTTATTTTTTTAAACAAAAAAAACTGAAAAAAAAAATTTCATAACCCAGATATTCTAAGAACGGAAAACAATTTGAAACTCAAAATAATTTTATTTTACGAAAAATAATGTGTTTGACAACTGGAGCAAATTTCAAAAAAAATCAGTTTACAGTTTTTTTACAAAAAATAAAAAACTATATAAAATTCTATTGAAAATTGGTAAAAATTGTTTTTCGACTCAAATTTCTCGAGAACTAGTAGTGATATTGACTTCTAATTTAGTTTATTTTATACATACAATGTACAATTGGTAAAATGTTGACAAATATTGAATTAATAGTTTTTTTTTTAAATAAAAAAACTATTAAAAATTCTAGTGAAAACTAGTCAAAATTGTATTTCAAGTCGAATTTCTTGGGAATGAACACCGATAGTGCCTTCTAAAGTATGTTGTTTTATACATCGATACCTTCCCGTAAGAATGTATACTAAGCGGCATTTCTAAAATTGTTCAGGAAATGAAAAAAACGAAGAAAGTTCTAGTTGAATCATAGTGTGCTAAGAGACAATTTTGGTTAAACTAAGTGACATCTAACAAAATTTTTTGTTGCTCACGACAATGAGATTTTTACTAATGTCGCTTAGCATAATTTTTTTGGCAGATAATACAAATTTCAGGGGGCAACATTATTTTAATGAGAAAACATGGCAGTTGATAAATTTTTTTATTTGTACTCTAGTTTCCTTTTCATGCATAATAGGTTGGCGAAACCCAGGCCAAAACGTGGCCCTAACATATAGAACAATCTCAATTTCAAATCTCTTTAAATAATTAAAATGCTTTTCAATCTTAAAATAATGTTTGTTTGAATTTTACAGCTACATTGTCGATATTTAATACCTTTAATAACATATAATTATATGCAAATGCGCGGACATTCAACCAAAAAGTTCATCTGTTTTCTATAAGCAACCAAACAGTTGTGCAACTAAAAATTGACTGATGTAAAACGATGAAATTCGGTAAAACGGTAGGGCTTAAATTGCATACAAAGAAAAAAAAATAAAAAATTTGAGGTTTTCCATTCAGGGGTGTGGTATCCACCCACTTCCTCAGAACTGATGTAAATTATATATGGCTAACTTCCGATTGCAGTAGAACAATGAAATTTGGTAGAACGGTAGGGCTCAAATTGCTTATAAGGGACCAAAAATAAAAATTAAGGTTTTCCATTCAGGGGGCGTGGTATCCGCCCACTTTCTCCGAATTGGTGTTGGTTGAATGAAGCACTGCCGACTGCTGTAAAACAATGGCCCCGAATCTGGTTAATAGAAATCTGTTTGTGTATCAGTTCACAATAACGAAATTATGAAAATGAGTCACAATTCGCTGGCCGAGAACTATAAGGTTGTATGTTAAAACAAATTTTTCCGAGATAATCGCCTTTAAAGTTTTAGAAGGCTGGTTTTTGCATTAAACAGTTAGATATCAGTAAAGTATTAATGCAATATGATAAAGAACCATCAAAAAGCCATAAAAGCATTAAAATATTGTTAATTTAATCACTTTAGATGATTTGACAAGCATTTTAAAAAACGACATAGAACCTTGTTGGGAAAAAATTGATTAAAAATTCCAAAAAAGGTTCTATGTACAACATAGAACCTTTTAGTACTGAAGAGATTATAGGGGATGAGATGTTTTTGTATGGAGAAAAAAAGCATTTATCCTAAAAACAAGACCTAAATTGCGTTTGATTGATATTTTTATATTTAAAAATAAAAAAAATCAATAAAAATATATTTTCTGAAACAAAATAGTCCACAAATTACGTACTTGATGTAAAAACCATACATTTAAAAAGAAGATGATGTTTTATTTTAACTTATTTCAAGCACCATAATTTTGATTTTTTCTAAAACTCAAAAGCACAGTCAAATTAAAAACACCATAAAATTTATAACATAAATAAATTTATTTCAATGGTAATTCTTTTAGAACTAAATAAATAACAAAAAACGACTGCATTTTTGCAATAAAAAAATTCAAGAAATGGAAATACACAAATATTAATTACTATTCTGAATTTGTTTTGATTAATTTTTTTAAATAATCAAAATCGAATTATAGCATGTTTCGTTATTTTTTTTTCAATTTCAATATTCGGATATTCCAACAGTGATGTATTTTTGGCAGGGTTGCAAGAACTTAAGTCACTTTTTAGCTTAAGCTCGGCTTTAATTCACAAGCTAGTGGGTGACTTATGAATTAAGAAAAATGTAATTCAGCAGCTAGTTGCTGACTTATGAATTAAAAAAATTTAATTCATAAGTCAGCTGGTGACTTGTGAATTAAAAAAATTTAAATCATAAGCTTCTTAGTGACTTATGAATTAAAAAAAATTAATTCAGAACCTACTAAGTGACTTATGAATTAAAAAAATTTAAGTCATGAGCAAGTAAGTGACTTAAGAATTTAAAAAAAATTTAATTCAAAAGTTACCTAGTGACTTATGAATTAAAAAATTTAATTCATAAGCTAATGAATGAATTCTGATTAAGAAATTATTAATTGGAAAATTTATAAGTTAGCATGATAATTTTATGACACACAAAAGCTTGAAATCTACTTTCGTTAATAATTAAATAATTATGTAGACAAAACAAGCTTAATTTACCAATTAGCTTATGAATTAAATTTTTTTTAATTCATAAGTCACTTAGTAGCTTGTGAATAAATTTTTTTTTAATTCATAAGTCACTAACTTGCTCATGACTTAAATTTTTTAAAATTCATAAGTCACTTATAGGAAGTGAATTAATTTTTTTTTAATTCATAAGTCACTTATAGGTAGTGAATCAATTTTTTTTTATTCATAAGTCACTTAGTAGCTTATGAATTAAATTTTTTTAAATCATAAGTCACTAACTAACTTATGAATTAGTTTTTTTTTAAATCACAAATCATCTACAGACTTATGATTTATGGTTTTTTTAATTCAAAAATTCGCAACCCTGATTTTTGGCTACTCTTCTTAATGGCTTTATCATTCTTCAAGCTTTAAAAATCAATCTTCTTTGTATAAATAGTTTTGAACCCGACAGTAAAAATATTTTTTGAAAATACTATCTCACATACCTTTGTGAAAAATATTTGTTTTGAAGTTAAATATTTTTGAGCCATCTTGATAATTTTTAAAATCCTGTGCTTTCATTTGAAGAAAAATTAAATTTTTATTCTTGTATAATATTTTTAACAATATCCGAAACTGAGAAATTGGCGAATAATACTCGAAATTTTTCAAATTTCTTTCAATAACTCTATACGTTATAAGTTCATGTTAGACTTACCGCCAAAAATGCACATAAAATCATTGAAAAAAAGTTCTTTATCTTATTGTTTACAAAACTAAACGGGTTTGAAATTATGAAAAATGTCATAGAAAACGTAGGACTTTTTGCTTCAATCGAAAAGTACTAAATTCAAAAAGGTTCTATGTGGATTAATTTTGAGCAAAAAAGTTCTATGTAACCTAAACGCGTTGGTTTTGTGTGTGACAAAAAGTATGTTAAAGGTTCTATGTTTAACATGGAACCTTATAGTACTGAATAATAGTGCGAATTCAATGAAAGTTCTATGTCGTTTTTTTCTGTAGTGTTGCCAGTAATTTTTTTTAATTTTTCTTTTTTGTTCTATCTGAAAGCCGATAAAATTACGAAAATTTTGGTATATAAAACTCATTTTTGGTATTTTGGTCGACATACAACCTTATAGTTCTCAGCCAGCGAATTATTGGTATAAATAAGAATTTTGCAAATTTCATCTGTTACTACGAAATTTTAAAAGCAACTTTTCTACATCTAACAAAAAGTGACTTTAAAACCGATTCTATGAATGTCTATTACTAAGGGCCAATGAAATTTGGTAAAGTGGTAGGACTTAAATTGCATACAAAGAAAAAAATATAAAATATGGGATTTTCCATTCAGGGGGTATGGTATCCGCCCACTTTCTGAGAAAATGTTTAATTTATATGGAGCACTTCAGATTGCTGTAGAATGATGAAATTTGGTAGAGCGGTAAAGCTTAATGTACATTCAAAGCGAAAAATAGAAAATCTAAGATTTTTCATTCAAAGTGTCTTTTTATTGTCATTTTGAAACTTATACATGCATCTTGAAAATTCGATTTGGTACTCTATGTTATGTTAACATGAATGAAAAAAGAAAACATTTCGTCGGCTGGATGCTGTCTTGTTCTAAAGGCCATTTTTTACGAAATTGGATTAGGTATGCAGTCCTCATAAATTTGGGACGCTCTTTCATTTTTTTCAATTTACAAAGAACTGCTTTGTTCAATAAGACACTTTTTTAACAATTTTTCAATTCATTTTGTTCAATAAACTGTTTTTCATCTTTTTTGTATTATATTGAACAATTGTTAGTATATTTAAAAAAAAAAAATCATAATTTCTATCTTGTACAATATCCAAAATGTCGTAAATTACAAGATCTGCAAAAGTTGACAAACTTTCAAAAGTCGAACAAAGTAACTTCAGCATAAAACTAACAAAAGAAAAGAAAAAAGATATTCAGGCCATGTTAACATACATGCCAAACATACAAGACCTACGTTTTTTTATGAAAATGTTATAAGAATTCATTAAATTGTTATAACTATTATTTTTTTAAGTTCTTGCTTGAAGCAAATTTATATTTTTATTATTATAAAATATGCGTAATAAAATGCTATTATTCTAGTGCTGTGACGCTTTGACAAATGTGAATTAATAAAGGCTGTTATGTATTATTGTTATTTTTTTAATTAACAGCCGTATTTATTAGAATTCGTTAAACGCGTGAATAGTTATGCATTGCAATAAGGACTTATTCATCCACTATGCAAATTCATATTTATAAAACATTTGCTTACCCTGCATAGTTATAATGAGCTTGTGTCAAATAAAGTACCAAAAAGTAAAAATCTATTACATTTAGCCTTCATAACACTCAGCTGTTTATCGAAAAACAAAACAAAAAACATCTTGTCTGTCTATCGAATTTAATAAACAAAAACGAAACTACCAAAAGCTAAAAGAATTCCAACAATTAACTTTGATTCATCAGATAAAGTATGTTATTATCTCTAGCACAATACTGGAAATCAAATTCTTATTCTTTTCATTTTTTTTTTTTTTTTTATAATCTTTATAATTCAATGTGATGTCAAAGTGAATGTGACAGAGTTCAATACTAAAATGTCCTTATGTAGGCACTATTCTACCTCCAAACGCGTTTAGCTTATAATGCCTGTTAAGAAATAGTAAGATGGCATCACTGGTTTTTCAAAAATACGAACGAATAAGAAAGAAGAGAGAAAAATAACGACAGCTGCTGTATCTTTATATAAAAAAAAAAAAAAGAAGAAAAAAAAGATATCTTTGTAACAGTTAATATAGAAGTTGAACTAAAATTTTTTGAGTTGGCATTTTAACGCTGAATAAATAAGAATAAAATAAGAAAAAATATAAAATAAAGTGTAACTTCAAAAATTAGTTTGTGTATTTATTAAAATTTAAAAGATTTCTAACATTTCTCAAAAAATTTTATCTAACTTAAATAATGTCTACAACGGCAAGCACAGTGGTGGAAAAATGCCCCATTTGTTATAAAGCTTACACAGCCGACAGGATGGTGGAATGCACAAAGTGCACCAAATGGATCCACTACGAGTGTGCTGAAGTGGGCGATGAAGTAGCGAGCATCGTTGATTGGAAATGCACTCTTTGCAAATCCAAAACAGCATCGGTTTCATCAGCAAAGTCCAACAGGAGTAAGCTAAAATTGCAACTCTTGGATCAGGAGGATTTGCTCCTCAAAAAGCAACTAGAACTGCTGGCAAAACGACGGGCTCTTTTGGATGAAATGTCAGACGACGATATTGACCAGGCTGCTCGACAGGAAGAACCGTGTAGTAAGCCAAATATCCCTGTCAAAAAGAGTCCCATCAATTTGCTGGTTGCTGCTAAAACAGAAGATTCATCCTGTACAATAACTTCCCAACAAGTGTCCGCGAGACATGTAGTAACTAAAGAGCTACCAATATTCACTGGTAAACCAGGTGAATGGCCAGTATTTATTAGTGCGTTTCAACAAACTACAGAAATGTGTGGCTTTACCAGAAATGAAAATTTAATGCGCTTGCAACGATGTTTGCGAGGTAAGGCTCGAGAGGTCGTCGAGGCATTGTTGACGTTACCAGAATGTGTCCCTGAAATCGTCGAAACTCTCAGACAATATTTTGGAAGGCCGGAGATCATCATGAAACATTATATGGACAAAATTCATAAAATGCCATCACCGAAAATTGAGCGCATCGAATCTGTAATTGAGTTTGCTGTCGCCGTCAGAAACTTATGTGCAACAATGGAGCAGGCACAGCTCCAAAATTACATGCGGAATCCAAATATGATGACAGAACTGGTAGACAAATTGCCACCCACCTTGCAATTAAATTGGGCTACGCACAAACGAAACGAACTAGAAGCAGACAACATTTGTGTGCTTGGGGATTGGCTAAAAGATCTAGCTGCCGACATTTGTGATGCGAAGCCATCCATTTCCTGGTTCACTGTAAAAGAGCCACAAAACAAAACAAAAAATAAAAAGGAAGAGCTTTATATTCACAACGATAACGTATCAAAGAAGGCAAACAAAAATGTGCCACAGAATATAGAACGAACATGTCCAGTTTGCCAAGACAATTGTAAGTCTATAGTTTCTTGCAAGCAATTCCTAGAATTTGACGTTGATAACAGATGGGATTTGGTTAAAAAGAAAAACCTATGTAGACAATGCTTGAAAAGGCATCCGTTTAGGTGTTGGTCACAAATTACCTGCACTGCTCTGAACTGTAATAAGAAACATCATCCTCTTTTACACAATCCCAACTGGCAACCAAACATTAACGAAAACAACAATAAAAATGAAAATGAATTCCACATGATTCATTCCGAATTAGCTCCAATACAATTTCGAATTATACCAGTATTCTTGTCTCATAATGGCATTCAGATACAGGCATTCGCTTTCCTGGACGAAGGCTCTTCAAGTACTCTTTTGAATGACAGTATCGCAAACCAACTAGGCCTTCAAGGTGAAAATCTGCCATTATGCTTAAAGTGGAGCGGGACCATGTCAAGACAGGAACCATGTTCTAGAGTAGTCACTGTTAATATATCTGGCATTGATAAAAATGCGAAAAGTTATACTATGACTAATGTGCGAACGGTTCGAACACTGGATCTACCAAGGCAATCTTTGAATTACGAAGGTTTGGTTAAAAGATATCCTCACTTAAAAAATTTGTCTGTAAAGTCGTACGTCGATGCAAGTCCTGGTATCTTAATTGGCCTGCGAAATTGGCATGTTGCTGTTCCAACAAAAATTCTGGAAGCAGATGAGAACGATCCAATTGCGGCGAAATGTCGCCTTGATGGTTGGACAGTTTTTTCATTGGTTGGTAAACCCGAAAATCATCATCCAAGAAATTTAGAATCGAATTTCCAAATGTGTGAGTGTCAAGAAGCGACTGATATGAAGCTGCATGAGTTGGTGAAAGAATTCATATCTGTAGACAGCTTGGGAGTTGTCGAACCAAGAGATTTCGAGGGCACTCAAGAACAATTTCGCGCGAAGAGTATATTGAACCAAACCACAAACCAGGTTCAAAATCAAAATCGATATGAAACGGGTCTATTGTGGAAATACGAGAAATTCAGATTGCCAGATAGCCGTCCAATGGCATTGCAAAGGATGAAATGTCTGGAGAGACGTCTCGATGGTGATCCTGAACTGAAAAACAACGTGCATCGACAGATCGAAGAATATAAGGCGAAGGGTTACATCCGAAAGCTGTCACAAGAAGAATTGAATCAACATCACGACAGGGTCTGGTATCTACCGATTTTTCCGGTGCGAAATCCGAACAAACCGGAGAAAGTTCGACTGGTGTGGGATGCGGCGGCGAAAGTGGAAGGAGTTTCTTTAAATACGCTGTTGATGAAGGGAGTTGACTGGAACGCGTCGCTTCTGGGTGTTCTCATACGAAGCCGGCAGAAAAAGGTATGTATCTTTGGTGATATTAAAGAAATGTTCCACCAGATACAAATTCCTGCAAAGGATCAACATGTACTAAGATTTCTGTGGAGAAGTAATACTAAAGAAGAACCGGACACTTACGTAATGCAAGTAATGACTTTCGGCGCGACTTGCTCTCCCAGCTGCGCACAATATATAAAAAACTGCAATGCTCTGCAATATAAAGATGAGTTTGCAAAGGCTGTTAAAAGTATATTAGAAAGTCATTACGTAGACGATTTTTTGGAAAGTGTCGACACCGAGATTGAAGCAATTCAGCTGGCAAGAGACGTCACAACCGTACACGCTAAAGCTGGTTTCGAAATCAGAAACTGGAAATCTAATTCTTTGACTGTCATGAAAGCGCTTAACTCGCAGCCTACTGATGAATACTCTGATTTGAACCCGAGTGTTGATCCTGCGTTAGAAAAAGTCCTCGGTATGTGGTGGTCTCAGCAAAGCGACGAATATACATTCTCTTTACGATTCAACAGAGGAAACCAACAAGTGCTGAAAGGTGAACGTCGACCCACAAAAAGAGACATACTACGAATCCTCATGTCCATTTATGATCCGCTTGGTTTGATAGCTCATTTTTTGGTTTATCTCAAGATCTTATTGCAAGATATATGGCGTAGTCGTATTGATTGGGATGTTCCGGTGAACGATGACCACTTCGAAGCATGGAAGATATGGTTGAAGATTCTTCCTGAGGTTGAAAGATGTCGCATTCCAAGATGTTTATTGAAGAATATATCAAACTGGCTTGAAACAACTGTTCAGTTACACATTTTTATGGACGCCAGCGAACAAGCATGTGCAACGGTAGCATACATCAGAATAAGTTCAAAAAATCACATCGAATGTTCGCTATTAGGAGCCAAAACAAAGGTCGCGCCGATTAAGCTTCGCTCGATTCCAAGGTTAGAGCTAGATGCTGCAGTCATGGGATGCAGATTTGCCAAAAAACTAACTGATGAAATGTCTATAAAATTTAACAAAATATACTTCTGGAGCGATTCGAAGACGGCCCTAAGTTGGATAAATGGAAATCCTCATCGCTACAACAAGTTCGTGGCTTTTAGGGTAGCCGAGGTGCAAGACAATGACCAAGGTGGAAGTTGGCGATATATTCAGTCGAAATTCAATGTTGCTGACGACGCCACTAAGTGGAAAAGGCCACCAACGATGGACCCTTCCGAGCGATGGTTTCAAGGTCCAAGTTTTTTGATAAACGAAGAAGCCAATTGGCCGAAGAACATACTCCCAACAGCAGAAAGTGGTGAAGAGTTAGTGTGCATCCATCAAGCACTTCAACCTTGGATCGATTTAAGCCGTTTTTCCAACTGGAAAAGACTCTTAAGAACTATAGCATACGTCTATCGATATCTAAATATTAAACTTAAATTACGACCGGACATACCTAT
This sequence comes from Philhelius festivus, assembly GCA_963931855.1. Classification (NCBI taxonomy): domain Eukaryota; kingdom Metazoa; phylum Arthropoda; class Insecta; order Diptera; family Syrphidae; genus Philhelius; species Philhelius festivus. The sequence goes on from OZ007557.1 coordinate 109,106,699, forward strand.
TACTGGCATTTTATCTTTCGAAGAATTACAAAAAGCTGAAACTATACTTTTCCGGATTGCGCAGAAGGACGTTTATCTTGAAGAATTTTCTGTACTCAAGAAACAAAATCTTAATCCAACTAAATTGACAATTCGAGTTCCTACTTCAAGTTCAATAAAACGACTCTCACCATACCTAGACGATGAACAACAACTACTCCGAGTCAAGGGAAGATTGGATGCTGCCACATGTATCGACATCAACACAAAGAGACCAATCATACTACCAAGGAATCATTCGATTACCAAGCTGTTAGTTCAACGAGTTCACGAAGACTTTCAACACGCCAATAACGAAAGTGTAGTCAACCAGTTGAGACAAAGGTACGTAATCCCTAAATTAAGACAGCAATTAAAGTTTGTTATCAAAGAATGCCAATGGTGTAAGATAAATAAAGCGAAGCCCAGTACACCTGAAATGGCACCACTTCCACGTGCAAGATTATCGCCTTATTATAATCCATTCACGTTTACTGGGGTTGATTACTTTGGGCCTCTCGTGGTAGCAGTAGGACGACGCCAAGAAAAGAGGTGGGGTGTATTGTTTACCTGCCTCACTACTAGAGCCGTACATGTCGAGGTGGCCCACAAGCTAGATTCGGATACCTTCATACTATGCTTCCAAGATTTCATACAAAGAAGAGGATCGCCACAAGAAATTTATTGTGATCGAGGAACCAATTTTGTCGGAGCTGAGAAGATTCTACGACGTGAACTTGAAGCAATAGACCCAAATATCTTAGCGCAACGATTCATTAGTCCGACAACTAAATGGGTCTTCAACCCACCAGCATCGCCCCACATGGGAGGAGCGTGGGAACGCCTGGTCCGCTCCTTCAAAAAAGCGTTATATCATTCATTACCAACAAAAACGCCAACCGACCAATTATTGAGAAGCTGTTTGGTAGCGGCCGAAGGTATGATCAACTCTAGGCCACTCACATACATGCCGTTGAACGATGAACTTGAGGAAGCTCTGACTCCCAACCATTTTTTGAGGCTGGCTTCTGGAGGAGCCCAACCAATCGCACAACTTAACGAAAGCCCTAAAACACTGCGATATGCATATCAATATAAAGAGCGCTTTGCAAACCAATGCTGGGATCGATTCATACAGGAGTATGCGCCTGAGTTGACTCTAAGGTCAAAATGGTATGATCCGGTGGAGCCTCTGAAGATAGGGGACCTTGTCATTATCGTCGACAAAGACCTCCCTCGGAACAATTATCCAAAGGGAAGAGTGATTTCCGTAAAGACGTCTTCCGATGGACAAGTACGGAGTGCAACGATTCAGACCAGTAATGGAGTCTTTGAACGACCCACAGTAAAACTAGCGAAGCTGGAAATCGATGGTAGTGATGTTTCAACAACTTCCCGACTGGGAATTGTCAAACTGGGGGGAACTGTTAAGAAATAGTAAGATGGCATCACTGGTTTTTCAAAAATACGAACGAATAAGAAAGAAGAGAGAAAAATAACGACAGCTGCTGTATCTTTATATAAAAAAAAAAAAAGAAGAAAAAAAAGATATCTTTGTAACAGTTAATATAGAAGTTGAACTAAAATTTTTTGAGTTGGCATTTTAACGCTGAATAAATAAGAATAAAATAAGAAAAAATATAAAATAAAGTGTAACTTCAAAAATTAGTTTGTGTATTTATTAAAATTTAAAAGATTTCTAACAATGCCTCTATTCAACGTCACATAAGTTTTATAAATAACGATTTTGCGTTTAGAGGTATTATAAGGGTTGCATAGCCTTATCTACTTACTATAATGAGTTTATAAATATGGCTGTAAGTATTAACTTGTATTATTTAATTGTAGTACGTATAGTTATAAAGTATAAAATAAGAACTTAAGCTAGAGAAAAAGAATTTCTGTTTTGTTTTTCGTTGCTAAAAGAACGATATATTTTTTGTAAAATAAATATTTGAATTGAGAAACAAATAAGTCTTTTTACTTAAGCCCACTTGAATTTCATTCGCTCTAAAAGAAAACATTACAATATTAGGCGTGTTTCGTTGATCTGAACATTAAGATACGTTCCACTTTCAGTCATAAAGTAACTGAAGTTCAAATGTGAAGTTAACTCATCTGCGCAAAATTTTAAACAGTTCTCGTTTAAGGAATAAAACCGGCTCTACTTAACGCAGTCGTTTAGCTTGGAGACTTGGTCTAACTTTTGCATAATGAATACCAGCCTAAAAATCGATTTCCCAACATTTTGAAAAATGGACATTGAACAAGATAGCATCCAGCCGACGATTTGCATACCTGAAAAAATTATATTATATACATATATTATATGCAAATGCGCGGAGATTCAACCAAAAAGTTTATCTGTTTTCTATAAGCAACCAAACAGTTGTGCAACTAAAAATTGAATGTGCGCCCCTAGCCTTAGGGTATGTAAAGTGGCCAGGTAGAGGCGCCTATGTCAACAATTTTTTTTAGCTTAACAGTACTGTGGGTGGCCCGCTAATGTCAACAGTGTCTTAACTTAAAAGTACTGTGGGTTCAGAAACTTCGTTCTAATCAACAAATTATTCCCTTAAAAAAAATAACAAAAAAGTAAAAATTCCCAATAATATCCCAAAAATAACCCTACTCTGGTAATACTTACACAGAGAGAAATTTCAAAATAAACAAAAAAAAAGTGCATTTTGTATGGAAATTGAGGAACTTTAAAAATTAATTAAAAATAAAGGCTCAACTTTCCTTTAAGGTCGCACGAATTTTCACACGCGGATAGTTTTATTTGATAGATTAGCACTTATAAACAACAAATATCGCAATCTTAAAGTGAGGAAACATTTATAACTATTTTTAATTAATTTTTAAAGATTCACTTTTTCATACAAATTGAACACAATAATGGCTGCGATGCACATGAAAAACTTTTTTTTTGCTTTATTTTGACGTTTTTCCTCTCTTTCTTTGGTTCGGTGATTTTATACGCGCTGTTTTTTGGGATATTCTTGAAATTTATTGTACTTGTATTGAAATTATGAAGTACAAAAGAAACTTTGCGGGCACCCAACCTCGCACCTACCCCAAATCCTATAGTGAGCCCAAGCAGGGGGGTTGCAGGGGGGCAGCATGCCCCCCCATACATATCTCACTGTTTATGCGCCATAATGCTGGATGCTAGCACTGATGCATTTATGTAAGTATGTAAGCAAAAAACAAAAAGTAGTCTTAGTAATTTTCAATTTTCTCAAGAACTAAAAGACATAAAATCATTCGGTTTTTTGTGTTCGATTCAGAATAGATAGTAACATTGAATACATAAACCAATTAAGCACTTTAATTTACAATTTCGCCAAAAAAATTGAGTCAAACAAAAAGTGAGGTTAAAACCGAAAAGAAAATATTTTTTTTTAGGATTTAGGGGGGTTTCCTCACTCTAATATTTTAACCCTGTTCTATTGAGACCCATACCTAACTGTAAAAAAAAAATCAACACTATACTCGTGCGACCTTAAAGGAAAGTCGCCCCAAAATAAATGTTTCCTCACTTTAGAATTGTGATATTTTTTAAAAAGGGCTAATCTGCCGAATAAAGCTATCCGCGTGTGAAAATTCGTGCTACCTTAAAGGAAAGTTGAGCCGAATAATAACAGAATCTATAATAGGCCGACTAATAATTTCGTTTAGAAGATGGCACCATAAATCTTGATTCAAACTGTACAGCTTATTGTACAATATGTCAAACGTCATCGAAGTACTCGAAATTATGTTCTGAATTTTGATAAATATAAACAAGTTTTGCAAGAGAACATAATTTTCAAATAAGTTATTCGCCCAGCTCAGCAATCAACATTAATTACCTGTTGCGTCAAAAATTGAATGTTTTTCTAAAATGTTTTAATTGTAAAAAGATAAGTTACTTATAAATTATTATAAACATGATTGCTGGCGGTCACGGAGATCCTAATCCTAACAGGTCATGGTTGGGTGCTAGAGGGATGTGGCTAGCATATCTCATTGGTGTATTATCTTTTCATTTGATGTTTCTATCAGTGCCATTGTTAAGCATTTCAATGGCTTGGACATTTACAAATATTCTCCATAATGCAGTAAGTAATTTTCTTACATCTGATGGTCTCAACTTAATATTATAAGTGGTTATTGTTATTTAAAAGGCACACCTTTATTTTTTGCACGTGATAAAAGGCACTCCTTGGCTAAGCACAGAAAATGACGGGGCTTCTCAACTTACACATTGGGAACAAATTGATAATGGTGAGCAATTCACTGCTACACGAAAATTTCTTACTGCTGTTCCCATAGTTTTGTAAGTAGAAAAAAAAAAACCTAAGAAATCGTAAAGTAGTATCTTGTTATTTTAGGTTCCTTCTAACGTGTCTTTATACTAGAAACAACACTGAACATTTCATTGCCAATTTTATATCCTTGATTGTCATAGTTCTGCCTAAGCTGCCACAATTTCACGGAGTGCGTTTGTTTAACATAAATAAGTATTAAAGGCAATTGTAATTGAGTTTTGTCCATTTTTGTATCGTAAGGAATATTATATTGTAGAATATTTTTTGCTGCATTCGCGTTTTTTTTTCAATTAGAATTTCTACCCGCATTCTTGAATTTATTTAGCTCAAATTACAAAAGTCTTACATCAACAAGTAGATATGCAAGCTAGGACCATCATGATATGTGTTTCATATTATAATATAACTATTTTAAAATAAATTTTATTAGAAAAATCTCAATTTAATAATACAGACTCCACAACTGGCAACCAACATAGATTTTAAGCCACGGGACTGAGCAAATTGAGTATGCTTTGAACAGATTATGACCATAAATCTTTTATTTAATTATGAGAAACAAGTGAAATGTCATATGACTAATGACGTAAAACGCCTATTCTGAGCTGATAGAACGAGATCAGATCTAACTATTTCGAGCTCAGAAAAAAACACTGCAGATGGAGTAAAATGCTGACTGGCACTAATTGTAAAGCCCCATTTAGACTTTCGTTCTTCATTCGCTGTGCGTTGTTCGTTCTTCTTTCAACAACGTACAACGAAGAAGCATTTACATTAATTCGGTTTTGGTTTTCAGTTGGTTCTTAAAGCCCTATTTAGACTTTCGTTCTTCATTCGCTGTACGTTGTTCGTTTTTCGTTCTTCTCTCAACAACGTACAACGAAGAAGCATTTACATTAATTCGATTTTGTTTTTCAGTTCGTTCTTAACAACAAACACATTGATGACAGTGGCGGCACTATTAGTACTTGAGAAAAAGAAAAAAAGAAGATCCTGTTGAACGATTGGTTGATTGCTGAAAAGGAAACATTTATAGCATACAAATCTTGTTTTATTTTCTAAACTAGCGCAATAATATCGTGCTTTTTTGAATGTTCCTCTGATTATTATATCTAAAGTATTATTATTCATACTAGAAAGATAAAACCCATAGACAAAATATTTTATTTACTTACCTATAGGTACCCCAATTTATAATGAAACCTTCTGATGCTCCATTCTCTAATAAAAAAAAACTTCAAAAATGTCCCTACAAGTTACACGGCACTGCAAAACAATGTTTATTTAAACAGATTTCGCACTTAAACACCGAAATTTCCGAGCTCCTTTGAATTTGTACGTTCTTCATTCGTTGTTCGTTTTTATCATTTACATTCTCGTTGTTCCGCGTACGAGCAACAATGAACAACGTACACAGAATACCAAAAGTCTAAATGCAGCTTAAAATAATTTAAATTTTGTTTTGATAAATAATGACTGTTCAGCGCTGAAGTATGCTTATGAATAATCAGCAAGGTCTGATCATATTCTTCTCAGATTTAACTTGGTTCGCTCAGTAGTAAAAAAATATAAAATTTAATATGTCTTACATGCAATATGCTACACATTCTTTTATTGAAAACCTCTATTCTATGAAACGACCTTGCTGTTTGCGTTCTCTTGGCATTTCCGAGGGCACATTTCTACCTCAAAATTTCTTCGTTCCCAGCAATAGGTTCTAACTGATTTAAATAAAACCCGAAAATAGAAATAATTCACCCCGATTACCGATGTCGTAAACGAGAGCGAAATATACGACCTGACACGATCTGCATTCCAAAGTCGTTTCCAACTTTTGTTGTCGTCTGTAAACGTCAAACGTCGTTGAACACTTTCGTTCTGCATTCTGTAAGACGAAAGAAAACGAAGACTAAAAAAAAAACGACGATATCTAGTTAAAAAAATTTACACACGACAGAGAAATGGAAGGTCCAAAAATAATTTATTTTATCGAATTTATTTACGATAAATAAAACAAGTACATATTTGTCTATATTTGTTGTACTATGCCATACTATATACTAAAATCTAATTAACAAATTAAAACCGATTCCAGACGCTCGTAGACCTGATGAAGAGGACGAGGGTTTTTTTTTAAAGGGATACAAAAAACGTCCTCCCATAAGATAGATATGGATATACTTGCCAAAAGTTTTGAATCGCTTATTTCATAATTATAGACAAAAAATAATCCGCAATTTAAAGGAAATAAAGGCAGGTAGGGAAGTGGTTAAACCCAAGTGGAAATTTAATCAGTGTATCCCAGCCCAATTTGTTTGCAAACCCCTTGCCAACTTCATCTGAGCCTGCATTAAACCAAACGGATGCAGGCAGTTCACTTAAGTATTAAGAAGCAATCGCTTTAAATATGGAAGATGATTTCGCCGAATTGGCGGGTTAAGTTCCGGAGCCACAAGAACAGCAACTAAAACTGAAGAACCAGCAGGAAAGAAAAACGACGGCAAGCTTTCGCTATTAAACAAAAAATAGCCACGCTTTTGGAGAAGCAGTGTGTACTCCAAGAAATAACCTTAAATGGTATCAACGAAAGTATAAACAAAGGAAGAAGAGAGGAATATAAGTCATACAATTTCAAGGAGGCTAGCAGTGAGAGACACAAAATATCAAAACATCTTAAGATCCAAGAGGAAACACTTAAACATGGGATGAAAAGAAAAGAAACTAATAAATGTAATACATTTCAACACTTATCATTTTAATTACTTATTTATTTTCTAATAACTAAAAAAAAACTGCATTTGTTCATTAATTGAACATCGAGCAATAATATTGTATGTAGACTTTCCTTTGAATTTGACAGATGTTTGTTACTTTTTCATCGTTTTAAAATCTGTTACAAAATCTTCGCGTCCAAGAAGTTATGGAATGCCTATGCCATTTAAAAAACGGGTGATATACTGTCGGTTGTCGTTCAAAAACAGTTATATATTATAATACTACTTCTTTCTCTTATAAGCTGGAAAACACGTTTATTTATCCCTCAATAACAATGAAAATGGTGAACAGATTTAGATATGAAACAAAATGATTATATAGTACTAAAAATATTTAATATTATATACAGGGGGCCTTACCAGAGACGACTTTAATCAGCCCTATCACGAATTCCATCGTAATCGGAAATTTTTTACGAATCCCGAAACAAACTATCACAGAATCCATCGTAGTGGAAAATCTCATACAAATTGCAGTTACGAACGAATTTGATGATAGCTTTTTGTCGGGATTCGTAAAAGTTCCGATTACGATGGAATTTGTGATAGGGCTGAATATTTGAGTGAAATGAACCATTATGGAATGAGCTCTAGATAGTTAGCCATATATGCTATGAACTTAATATTTAAGTGGACTCTAAATTATGAACCATTTATTGTAAGGAACCTAAAAAATAAAATGTAGCAAGTATGGTCAGTTATATAGAGTCCATTAAATATTGCTTCATTTAGCTCAAATATTAAAGTCGTCTCTTAATTTGATTATTGGTAAGGCCCAGGATGGCTTCTAATTCGTCAAGGATATTTTGGGATATGATTCTTGGGTACATTTTAAGAAAAAAAAAGTTCTAAAGTATGAGTCTTTCACCATTGTAGACATGATTTATCGGGGCCTTAAGAAAAGGTTTACTTTGGTGTACCTGGATCTATGTTAACGGAAATTACTCTGTTAATAAAGGGTGCGTTTTATGTTCTAGGTCGATGTTTTTTTATGACCTTTAAATGAAATACAATTTCATAATTTATGTATTGATTTATTTTATGATTTTTAACATTGCATGGAGTATGATGTCTTTTAAGGGGGCTCTGACGGTGACACAAAGGTGATCTTTATTAAGCACATGTTGCATAATAATTTCGCAGACTTCTGTTTCCTTTAAGTACCCCCATAAAAAGAAAACAAGCGGAAGGCATCAAATTTGGGGATCGTTGGAGCAAGTCGATATCACCACTTTTTGACTTTATTCGGCCGGGAAAAACACACCCTGTACTAATGGTAGAAGTTTTATTTAAGCTAGAAATACTAACCTTTATTACTATTATACTATTATTATTACTGCGTTTAAATAAAAAATTATATCTTTCCGGTTCAAATTTTGACAGAACAACAGCTAAAAAATGGCCAAGCGTACAAAGAAGGTTGGAATCGTAGGTAAATATGGTACCCGTTATGGTGCTTCCCTCCGTAAAATGGTGAAGAAAATGGAAATCACGCAGCATTCCAAATATACCTGCACATTCTGTGGCAAGGACGCTATGAAGCGTGCTTGTGTCGGCATCTGGTCATGCAAGCGTGTTGTAGCTGCTGCTGCTTCTGTCAGGTCTGCGGTGAGGCGTCTTCGTGAAACCAAGGAACAATAAACTGTTCACTTGTTAAAGTTTTACTAGGATTAGTATGTTTCAATGGAAAAGTGTTGCCTAGAACTGTTCTCACCAGACAGAAATGTGAAAAAATAAAAAAAAATATCTTAAAACTCTTCACAAATTTATTTTTGAATTTCAGGTCAATTTTCTCCAAGAAATTACGTAATAAATTTGAAGGAATTTTTATTTTTTTTCGCTATGTATCTAACATGTATCTCCACTACTGAAATAATTTCGGCTGATGAAGGAATACCGGAAGCTGTTGCAACTCATCCATCAATTAGAATCAGACGCTTAGCTTTGTAATCCAATGTTTTAACATGTAGATAATATCTATCCATACCACAATAAACCTAGTCAAAAACTGCTTCCCGAGGATTTAGAAAAGAGTCTTCTTCTTTAGATGAACGAATCGCAATTTACAAGAGTTGTGATCAAAAATTTGCACAATCATGATACATGAGTTTCGGGTAATCCACGCAAAATGAAACAGTCATCATTTCAATGCAAACTCAGCGTCAATATGCGGGCAGGTGTAATTTGTAGTTAAAACTACCACCTAAGCTGAATTTTTCAAACTACCTGGAGGTTTCGTGAAACGATTAACCAGAACTATTGCAGGATATTCCACTGATTCACCTAACTTCATCATATTTCCAACAGGATGGTGGTCGAGCCAACTATGATTCACAAGTTAAGAGTTGGATAGGAGGAAATGAACCTGGTTACTGGTCTGTAAAATCTCCTGACCTTACGTACAATCCTTTTTTTTTTGTATTTGGAAGAATAAAAGAGCTTTTTTATTCAACTGAAATATAAATTTTTAGTGAATTAGAAGAGCGAATTCTGGAAGCCTCATCAAAAGAGAGTCAGCAGTTAGCATCATTAAATATGCACACATTTTTGTTACGTTCATTAAAAAAAATAGTAAAACGGTATGTTTACTATGCATTTTCTCGAGAAAATTGACCTCAAAGTCAAAAATTAGTGTGGTTAAGAAAACTCCAACTAGTTTATCAATTTACTTAAACGCAGGTTAGTATAAACAGTTTCTACGATTAGTATTAGTAGATGGCAATGGCTGGGAAACGAGACCTCCGGTATTACAGTGGAAAACACTAACCATTACGCTAAGAGGTACTACGTGCAAGCCTTATTTACTGTGACATTTATCGTATTATTAAAAAGTTTATATATAGGTTCATATACATATGTATGTAAATAACAATTTTGTAGGAAGAAAATTATGGATTCGCTTAACCGGGATCTTTGATTATCCGTTATGAGTTCGGCACTGAGCATCCTGATCCCGTTAGTATTAACTGAAATAATTTGTATGTATTAGTTTCAAGAATTTTTTTGGGGGGACACAACGAATTAAAAACTATTGTATTAGTATAGGTTTACTGTCGATTTTCTATTTTTAAAGGTAATCTTCAATTTCTTTAAATTGACATACTACATTTACATGTGTTTTGTCTTATTTTAGCAGTTATAAATTTATTAACTTTCAGCAGGTTATGTAATCAGAATAACCTACGCTAAGTCTAATTGCCATTATTGATAAACGTGAAATTTAAATTTGTAAATTGAGATTTGTAAAATAATTTCCTTGAAAACAATAGTCTGTTGTTAATGAAGAAATAGACAAGGAGAAATGTGCGAAGAAAACATCGAATTTATTTTACTTTCCGTTGCGATAAAATTCGTGCACCTGGCAAACCTGTGACATGCTAGCTGCACTTTTGAAGACAAAGAATTGACAATGCAATTTGAGGAAAAGTAGATCTGTTGAGTATGTAATATGTAAATAAATATATCTCAACTGTACATAAGGTCAAGCTCAATGCGATTGGTATGGTGGTTTCCGATGAGCGATGAGATAAGAGTTATTGAATTTAGATTTCAAGTCGAGACTAAGGCAGGAAGACGGATCAAAACTCCAGAATAAGTTTGTTCAATCAAAAATCCAAATGTTTCGTTTAATATATAATAACTCAATGTTCGCAATATTTAAAGTTCAAACAAAAACGGTCGTCGAATGTAAAAAAGTCCCTCATTTTGAGAAATTTCAAAATGTCCAAGAAACCTTGCAAAGCTTGTAACATAGCTAACGTAGTATGATATTTAAAGAAATGATTCAGCAATCTGAATAGAAACGCGGAGTAAACATTGAAGACTACCGAACTCTATAGAGTATTTTAAACATGCTTGTTGTTCCGAAACATTTGCAAATCAATTGCATTAACCACAGCTAAACAAATAACTCATCAATCAAATCAAATACTGATATTTTTAAATATACTTATTCCAAAAACACATATTTATTTATATCAAAGGTAATTAGTATATAAGAACAAAATAATAATTGCATTACAATGTTCCAGTTAGTTATAAATACTTTTGTGGAATATATTTAATTCTTGCACCCTAAATATGTTGTGTCTTTTCCAGTTTTTTTTAAAACCTCTAGTAGTTCATTGCCTGATAGATTCGACGTTATCTGTACTGTTTTTCCCTCCAAGTCGATCGACATATCTTCAACTTTATCTAAAAAGATATGAGAGCTATATACATATATATGCACATATTTAAAATAATGATATTTTGCACTTATTTATCATTTTCAATTTTCGATAATAAAATAACATTTTTCAAACACACCACCCAATTTTTTTACAACACGTTCTACTGCTCCCGAGCATCCGGTGCAAGTCATTTCCACTTTAAATTGATGAACCTGTAACAATGCTTTGAATAAAAATTGAAAATCCCAAGGGTAGCTAAACTCACTGGCATTTTAATATATATGTATCTATTTTAAAAATTTAGTAGTATACAAAACTACTAAGGAATTTAATTTTTGGTTGTCCAGAAAAAAAATATAATTAATGCAGCATCTGACTTGATTTTGACAGTTGTAGTTGACAGATTACTGTTGAATTGGTGCGTTCTTTTTCTACCTATACTAAGGGTATTCATGTTAACGCGCAAGACCTTGATAAACCCATTCAGCCTTATTTACTAACTCGTTTTAGCGACGGAGTAAAGTTACTTCGACTTTACAACGGCTCTAATCCTGAAAGCCTTGTTTATAATGAAAATGCACGAGGAATAGCGGTGGAATAAGCTTAAACTAGTTCATAGGAGGTTTAAGGCCGTTATAGTATCTAAATGTCATTTTGAGATGACATCTTGTGAAATTTACAAAACGGAGTGTAAGCAATTTTTTTTCGTTTCAAAAAGGATAGATATTTTGCATTAATAAATTATTTATATTTTCCAAACGCTCTAACAGTTGTACGGTATTGGGAACGCAATGTGGTCGGTACATTCATTTATTGGATTTGAACTTTATACAATCCAATTTTAAATGTATCCATTTTCCAATATGCATACAATGATAATAAAATGAATAACAATTGAAATCAGCTGGGGTTTGCTTACGTGTGTAATAAATAACCAGCGTTTTAGATTGCTGACTTTTTTTCCCAGTATATTTGACATAAGGAAGAGGCGTAGCTAATACGGCTAAGAAAATATATTATAAATAAGAATTTGTTTAACGTGGCGTAAACCCGAAGTAAGTGCTTCGGCTCGGTTTAACTATTCCGAGGTTGAACCCAGTATTAGTAAAAAATAATAAATAAGGCTGTTTGAGTATATATAATATGGAGGTCTCGTTTCTATTCCAAATGCGTGACTATCATAGGGGGCGCTACTCAAATTTGTGTAAGACAAAGTTATTTGACAGCGGCAACCAAAAAAAAAGTTTTTAGCAGGATTGATTGCCTTGCGGGAAGATACTCGTACAAAGTTAGAAAAAAAAGAATACCATACAAATTAACAAACAAAAAAACATTTTATTATTCAACACTTGTAGGAAATAGATCACTGATGTCGGAAAAATCATTCTGCTGTTCATCTCTCTTAGTCTAGGCTAAATTACTGCAGTCCAGCTGTTGATAGATCTCCCGATTGTAGTCGCCATCCTTGGTAAATCCATTGTATTGGTCACATTGTGGGGAAGCTATTCGCCTCCAAGTAGGGAACTTCAATATTTTGATTACAAAACCAGCATTTAACAGTTACTTTAAAGTTTGATCTTATTTTTACTTATAATTTGTAAAGAATTAAAACAGTAACAAAGCGTATTGATATGCGGTTTTTTTGCAAACAATACTGAAAATTTACCGAGTGCTTCATATCACATGCGACCGAGAACGATGTGCGAGAGAAGGTAAACACAAATTGACAGCATACAGCTGTATCCTTTACTTACAGAAAGTGAGACAGCGACCCCTATCACAATTGCAAGTACTACAATGCTTTAAAGATAGGAACGAGCCCTCCATATTATATATACTCAAAGGATGAACCTCGGAAACCAAATAATTTTATCTCAGAAACGAGCTGTCAAAATTTGCATGGGAAAAACTTTCTGCAAATCTGATAAAATTATCTCACGAATTTGATGCGGAATGTGAAGAAATAAAGCTGATAAACTAAAGAAATATGGATTCTGACTTTTAATTTGACATTTCGCAAAATATTTCCCACATTTACGCAAGTACTTTTTAGGGGGTGTTCATAAAAACATGCTGCGGAAAGTTATCAGCCCTATTCTGCTATTCACGTGAATCGTATATTCGATCCACCCATTCGATTCCCTTTCACACTGCTTTTGCATTCTGCTATCCATCGTGTGAACTACATTATCCCCAACCAATTTGACATTCACGTAAACAGCTGTTCATGTGATAATCTTCTGAATCTTGAATAATTGTTTTTGAGTTTATTAAAAATTCAAGTTCAATCGCTCTACCTAAACAGAAGTAATTTTCTAATTTGTTTTCATCTTTATTATTATTATTTTTTTTTTGTCATAATTCCAAAAAGATTAATAAGAGAACCCTCAACAGAAAGCTTCCACCTCCATAGCGAAATAAGTCAATATAAAGAAAAGAGAAACTAATCGCTTGTTTCACGTTTTTGAATGGCGTTGGGCAAGATTTGGATGCGGGGTTCGCTCAGTCCACATTACAGGACGCACTTAAAGGCCACTTATTTCCCAATTTGATTACTCTACAAATGACGACAGAAGAAAAAATAAAGTAAAACTCTTGTTTAACCCAAAATGTGGTGTGCCTGGAGCAATCGATTACGTAGTAAATTGATCTTTTTGTCCTCCTACCCCTAAAAATGTAAATAATCAATTTTTTACAAACAAATATTCTAAATTAGGAAATAAATTAGCTTTTAATTACATTTTACTGAACACCAACCAGACAGACGATCCATTAAATGAATAATCCGCCACATTTCATATAATCCGTTCACGTGAATAACAGAATACCGCGCAATATTACCGATTAAATACAGATTCACTTCCAATGAATAGCAGGATAGTGATTAGTGAAAATTCAAGAAAAATTCCCCCCGATGAATAGCAGAATAGGGCTGTATATCTTTCTACAAAGCGGAAAATTATCTCGCTTCATGAATACCCTTTATAAAACATACATACCTAAAACATGAAAAGTTAAGCAATTTTTGTAAATGCCTAATGCGAGAAACAGATTAACACAGCAACGAAAACTTCAACATCAAAAGTTTTGTGAAATAGATTACAATGTGAACAGCGTTTTTGACAGCATATACCTAATTAAAATAGTTTCAAATGCGAAATGATTTTGCCATACATAAAAATTAACGTGAATTGCGTCAATGTATACGACTTGCGCAATTTGTCGTAATAATATTTATTTGTTTTTAGTAATTCTTCCATTGTCAAAACCAAAATAAATAAACGAAACAAAGAGATGGTTGTCACATTTTCATTTAAGTGTTGATAATACAGACAAGTTTCGCCTTAAAAGTTGGTAGCATTTGCACAGCGACATCGAGTTTAGGGTTTATTGATGTCGGTGTTGCTAATTAAAGCCATTTAAAACCAATCACCCTTATTCCGATAGTCGTTTTACTAAAAACGAAAAGGCTCTAGAAACGAGAATTGGAATTTTATTGAAACGACTATCGTTTTAATGCTTAGAAAAGTGAAGAACATATAAAACGCTACCCTTTTCGTACTTTTTAAACACCAACAAGTGGTCTTTGGAGCCTTCTCGTTTTAAAGGCGTTTTATTAAAACGACTACCGGAATAAGGGTGAATGGCTCTAAAAAGAGTGACGTGGTTGTCAAAGTTTCTTTTGAAATAATAACATGTTTCTAGGTTCACGGTTTGTCTTCTTTATTTGGTACCGTAAATTTTGCATTCTTTTAAGATATAAAATTTACTTAAGATTTTAGTAGCTATTATCTTAAATTAGTATTTGAACTGCTGTATGTAAGTGTACATACACTTAAGCATGTGAATTATTTATAACATTCATTTGTAGTGATGCTGTCTTCAACATGAAAATTCTCATCTTGTGTTCCGTATACGTCCTTACCTCTGGGATCAATCAGAACTTCAGTTAAACTGGTGTTAGAAACACCACTAAGTGTCATTTCCACTCCGGATGACCCCGCATTACTTAAATTTGATTTCCATATCAAAAGCTTTAAATATTAAAAGTCGTATTACAAAGAATAATAAATCATTAGAGTTAGCTAAGTTAACCTGCTTGTCGGATCCGGCAGATGCAAAGTGCAATCCATCTGCAGAAAAAGCAACTGCCGTCACTTTTTTTGTATGCCCTGTAAGCGTAAATAAAGGTCTTCCTTCCAGCAAATCCAAAATTTTCATAGTTTCATCATCGCTGCCAGATAAGATGTAGTTACCAGATGGATGAAACGATAAACAGTTAACTGGTCCCGAATGTACTTGATAAAGCTGAATCAGGCTTTCTGTTCTTATATCGTATATCTTAATTCTGTTGCTGGTCAGTGCAACTGCTACTAGGTTTCCATCGGGATGCCATGATATGTGTCTTCCCAAACCCTTTTCTTCAGTAAATGAAGAGACGCATGCACATTTTTCGACATCAAATATTTTGAGATGTTTATCATCTCCAGTGGATGCAATTAAATTGCCTTTAGGATCGAATTTAGAGCTCCGAATCCAATTTGTATGGCCAGTGTAAGATGCTACAAACTTTTTGAGCGAAACTTTCCACAACTTCATAGATTTGTCATCGCATCCAGTTAATAGCTTTTACCGATACGTATTATTAGCCATGTGGACAATGTGAACTATTAAAACATACATACCAATGCTCCGGAAGGATCGAAATCAACTGTTCGAACTGGCTGATTATGAGCTACAAACTCCTTAGAAATTCCGCGAATTTTTGGCTCCCATATTTTAATTAATCCAGATTCAGACGAAGATGCGACTAAATTACAATTTCGAGCCCATGCAATTGAGTAAACTTTTTCGGTGTGGGCACTAAATCGAATGCAACGAGCCGCCTGTTGCAAGTCCCAAATCATTACAGAAGTATCAAGGGAGCTTGAGGCTATATAATTTGATGTAGGGTTAAAGCAAATTTCTGTAATATCTGCGCTATGCCCTGTAAAATGACGTTCTAAAGATGGTTCATTATTCACTTCCATTATTATTTGAGAGTATTATTTTATTGCTTAGAAAACTATGATAAGAAAAATTAAAATATTTTAAAACAAAGCAAAAAATGCAGACGAGAGACAACGAAACACGAAAACGTAAACGATGCAACAATTTTTTTAAATTCAAAATTATGTTTGATTAGCCAAAGTTTATTCTTACCCCTCAAACATATCATTTGACCAACTCACTTTGTCGGTCTTTTTTTGAACCTTGAAAAACGTATTGTCGAACACACATCCACACAAATTCCTTGTGCGGTGTTTTTTGCTATTTAGACTGCTTTTACACGAAAGCGATTTTTAATCTTTGATTCTCTTTTGACTTCCTTTCGATTGCATGAATGCTTTTAAACACAGCGATTTTTAATGAAAGTTAACTTTTCTTCTATTGAAAAGGAGTCATCTCTCCGCACTCTTTACTCTAGTGAGTAGATCGAAGTTCACTGAGCGAACGCCAAATAGAAATGAAACATACCTGACAAGTAAAGAAAACCACAAAGAAGAAAGAACGATAACTCTGCAATTTTTCCAACCCTAGCAATTTTGTGTACCCCCGCCACCACACACGTATATTACCTTGCGATTTTTAAGCCCGTGGGAGAGAGACGTGTGTGGTGTGGTGGTGTGCAGTCTTAGACGGCTTTTAAACGAAGCAATCCCAACTAACAATTTTGCTTCCTATTTCTGAAATTAAAGAATCATTTGTAGCTATAGTGCTCATATAACCATTCTTGCTGGAAGTCAAATAGCTATAGGAGTAAAACTTGATATAATTCATCGGCTAGACATTCTCTGGAGCGTTTTTCATCACCTCTATAGGCGTAAAGACTCAATTGTCCTTTAATCATTCTATATTGCTACTATAAAATCACAGGACAGTTTATACTCCAATAGTAATCCCAACAAACTGCTATAAAAGTCTCAATTTATTATTCCTTATCTTTATAGAATCATTATTGGACAATTTAAGTCAAGACTCTATAATCATGATCAATTTTTCTGTCGGACTCTTATAGTGGAATATAGTTCCTATAGTACTATTATAAAACTGTGTAAATGTATGCAGTCAAAATGAGTCATTGACCCAGAATGCACCACGTGCTTTTGTACACATGAGGGAAATATGTCACACTATTAATTACAACAACAAAATGTGCAATCTAGGTATAAATTAAATGTAGGACTGGGTCAAACGAACTAACCTAAAAGACTGAAAATTAAAAAAAAAAATGAAGGTTCTGAACAAAAAAAATTTATTTTTTAAAACTTTTTTTTTCGAAAATATGAATTTATCAAAAAACAAAATTCATTGTAGCGGATTCTTAAAAAAACAACAAACTTTCAGTTTTTATAATTTTACATACAAAAATTGAATATAAAAAAAATATTGGCCTGTGTTTTTTTTAATCCAAAAAATATTTTCTTTTTCAAGTTTGGATAGAAGTTTTTTCAACTTTTAACAAGCCTTTTTGACAAGCCGATAATGAGAAATTCAAAATTAGAAAAAAAAAATCTATGGTAGGTAGCCAGAAAAATCTTAATTTCAATGTTCTATCGAATTATAGATTTTTAAAATTAATCGAAAAAAAATATATTAGAATTCTAGGTGCCGTTTCCGATAAAAATACGATTTTTGAAAACCATTTCTTGACATTTGAAATTTTTTTTTCATATCTTGTAGATTGTATTAAAACCAATTTTAGTTGTAAAGTTTTAAAAAAATAAAGCATGGTATTTTTTACGAACGCATAACTTGCCAAATAGCAGCTATGTCGAAAGTAAAAAGTCAACATTGCAATTTATTTGAAAAAATCAATCAGTTTCTTAAGAAAAAAACTATGTTTTACGATTTTTTTTAGCTTTAACACATTTTAAACAGCTAGATTTTCGATGAAGAAGCTGATAATAATCAATTTATCAATAAATTAATACTGGAACATATGCTAGGTATACCAAAACTCCAGCTTATGCGAATTACGAAGCGATAATTATCGCCATCTTCTAATATTTTAGTCTTAAAAGCACCCATAAAGAAAACCTATGTGGATTTATAGGATATAATTCATGATAAAAGTGATCCCAATTCAACGCCAGGTCTTACATATGCTAGTTTGGCCGAGCGGTTAGCGAGCAAGAGATTTGGTGCGAGAGGACCCGAGTTCGATTCTCACATTCTGCCTTCACGTGTAAGTAATTTTTAAATTAATTTTAAAAATAAAAGTAAAAATGAAATCATAAAAAATAATCAACTCTAAGATCTTTACAGAAATCATACGGAAAAAGTCGAAAAACATGCAAGAAAGCATCAAAATAAAAATGAAATCAAATAAGCACACAAATAAATATTTTTTTTTTTATTTTCCACATACTCCTATAAGTATTTTATTCTTGTGACAGTAAATCTTCTTTTCATTTCCACTATCGATGCAATTACTGCAATAAAGCATATATTACCTCTATAACATAACGATAAGTATGTTCTTCGGAGTAACACAATTTACTCCATAAAGGTGGAATAGGAGTTAAAAAAAGTCGCCCTTTTAACTCTTTGGAGTTTTATACAACCCTTAAATGTGTGCAAGAAATAGTAATAAGAAGCTTCTCTAGATGAATATAGAAGTAAAATTGTTAGTTGGGATATTACCTTGCGATTTTTAAGCCCGTGGGAGAGAGACGTGTGTGGTGGCGGGGGTACACAAAATTGCTAGGGTTGGAAAAATTGCAGAGTTATCGTTCTTTCTTCTTTGTGGTTTTCTTTACTTGTCAGGTATGTTTCATTTCTATTTGGCGTTCGCTCAGTGAACTTCGATCTACTCACTAGAGTAAAGAGTGCGGAGAGATGACTCCTTTTCAATAGAAGAAAAGTTAACTTTCATTAAAAATCGCTGTGTTTAAAAGCATTCATGCAATCGAAGGGAAGTCAAAAGAGAATCAAAGATTAAAAATCGCTTTCGTGTAAAAGCAGTCTTAGTTGAACTTTTTTGTAAAGCCAGATATACATTGTTCAAATGCATGACAAGCACGTCCAAGTGTATTGGTAAATTTGGGTAGAAGCTTTGGCACTTAGTAATAGACATTCATAGAATCGGTTTTAAAGTCACTTTTTGTTAGATGTAGAAAAGTTGCTTTTAAAATTTCGTAGTAACAGATCAAATTTACAAAAGTCTTATTTATACCAATAATTGTGACTCATTTTTATAATTTCGTTATTGTGAACTGATACACAAACAGATTTCTATCAACCAGATTCGTAAAGTTCTATTGTGATCCTATCATTTTAAATTTAACTTAGTTACAGGAAAGCCGCTTTTAAGTATTTATACTTGAAATTTGTTTTATTTCTACGAATGTTTGGTTAAAATCGAACTTAGGCTAGATTCGGATCTATTACTCAGGGCCTGAGTATATATAATACGGAGGGCTCGTTTCTATTCCAAATGCGTGACTATCATAGGGGGCGCTACTCAAATTTGTGTAAGACTATTGTGTTTAATTAAATTAATAATGCAACCACATATTGACAAACTAATTTAGTATATATTTATTATAATAATTAATATTAAGAATGATTTACAATTGATGTGATTAGTTAAAGCAACTATATTCAAGTGAAGTGCTGACTGAGAGTCAGACACCATGAAATGTCTGTACATAAACATAATGTAGTAGTATGTGACATGTGTATATGAATGCAAATATATATTGACTATATGTTGTTCTGTACACACTACACTCCTCCCTTCTTAGTTTCAACGTCTTCTTCTATTCCTAAGTGTTACCGTTGATTGGAATCTGACAGCAGGTTTTGATGGTCTGGTCGATCTCCTAACTTCAATTGGCTTTAAAATACTTTGAGGGGGCTCTGATGTAGAAGGTAGATTATCAGTCTCTAACTGGGGAGAGCTAGTCCCTATGTTGTCATTAAGAAGTCGACCGGCATCGAATTCTTTTGAAGATAAAACACCACGCATTTGGTTCTGATGTCGCCGTGCAACACCTTTTGAAATTCGAACAAGGTACATCTTCTTCCCAATCTTACTCTGAACAACACCTGAAATCCACTTCGGACCTCGGGCGTAATTCCGAATGAATACTCGTTGCTCGGGATGAAACTTTGCAGTAGCTATTTCGGCTTGATGATGTTTAGAGATCGGCTTCAGTTGGGATAATAACGAACGCATCGGTCGACCATGTAAAAGCTCAGATGGTGTCTTGCCTGTTATGTTCGGCGTTGATCTGTAAGAAGTCAAAAAAGTTATTAAGGCATCTCTTTCATTGACACCTCCAGAAATTTGTTTTTTAATAGCAGTTTTGAACGTTCGCACCATTCTCTCAGCTTCACCATTTGAAGCTGGATGAAATGGCGCAGTTTTGATGTGAACGATGCCCAATTTATTACAAAATTCTGCAAACATGGTTGAAGAAAATTGGCTACCGTTATCAGAGACTAGGGTCTCTGGCAAACCTTCAATAGCAAATATATTTTGGAGAGCTTTAATTGTTGCTTCAGAAGTTGTGGAGCTCATTTCAATCACATACGGAAAGTTACTTAGGGCATCCACACAAATAAAGTACATGCGATTCAAGAATGGACCAGCAAAGTCCACGTGCACTCTACTCCAAGCATTCTGCGGTGTTGGCCAGCTGACGAATTCCTGTTTCGGGCTACTGCTGTTTTGTTGACAGGGCTCACATTGACTAATGCTCTTTTCAATGTACTCGTCTAGGGATGGCCACCAGCAATGAAGGCGTGAAAGCTGCTTGGTCCTCACAACTCCCCAATGTCCGATATGCAGCAGCTTGAAAACTCGGTCCTGCAAACAAGAAGGTATTACAACTCTGCTATAATTTGTTTGATAAATAAGAACTCCATTATGAATCGTAATTGCAAGCCTACGAGCAAAATATGGTTTCAGCGAAGATTCCAAATTATTTGATGTTTCTGGCCAACCTGTTTCGACAAAACCGTGAATCTTTTTAAGAATTGGATCCTTTAGCGTCATTTTAGCAATGAGCTTAGCATTTAGTGGAAATTTTGAGATTTCCTCATCCAATTCAAGCTTTGTTTCAAGACACACTTCAGAATTATCAAATATCTGGTCAGAGCCAGCAGGTAAACGTGACAGCGCATCAGCGTTACCATGCGCATTCGTCGGCTTATACCTGATAGAATAATTGTACCCCATAAGTTTGATGGCCCATCTCTGAAGCCTGTGAGCCGTCATCACTGGAAGTTGTTTCTGGGGATGAAAAAGAGTTAAAAGTGGTTTATGGTCAGTTATAAGCTCAAATCGTCTGCCATAAACATATTGGTGAAATTTTTGAACGCCAAAGATAATTGATAGCGCTTCTTTTTCCACCTGACTGTACTTCTTTTGGGAATCATTTAGTGTTTTAGAGGCGTGAGCAATGGGACGCTCAGTTCCATCAGGGTACCTATGGAGCAAAACAGCACCTATACCGTAAGATGAAGCATCACAGGCGAGTATAAGTGGGTAGTCATCTCTAAAGTGAACTAGCTTTGTTGCATCAACAATACTGCGTTTTAGGCCTTGAAATGAATCCTCTTGTCGATCCGTCCATATAAAAGGCATTCCCTTCTTCCGAAGCTCATTGAGCGGAGCAGACATTGAAGAAAAATCTTTTAAAAACTTCCCATAATAATTTATTTTTCCTAAAAAAGCTTGCAGCTCTCCTAAATTAGCAGGTTGTTTCATCTTTTTAATGGCTTCCACTCTATCTTCTAGTGGGCTAACTCCTCCAGCATCTATTTGGTGTCCTAAATAATTAACACTAGATTGAGCAAACTTACATTTCGCGATGTTGCAGCGTAGTCTATTAGCAGAAAAACGGCGTAGGAGCTCCTCCAAAACTTGGCAATGTTCAGTTGGATTGTGGCCCGTAACAATCAAGTCATCAACAAATGCTGCACAATGCTCCATTCCTCCTATTATCTGTTCGATGAGGTTTTGGAAAATACCAGGTGCACTACTAATACCAGGTGGCAACCTCTCAAAACGTAGTAATCCAAAAGGCGTATTTATAACCAGTATGGGCTTGGAATCATCGTGAACAGCAACCTGAAAATATGCTTCAGAAAGGTCAATTTTAGTGAAATGCTGGCCTCCTTTTAACTTGTGGCATATTTCTTCAAAACGTGGCATCGGATGTCTAGCAACATCCAGCTGAGGATTCACACCTATCTTGAAATCGCCGCATATTCGTAGGCTGCCTGACTGTTTCTGCACAACTACAATGGGTGCTGCCCATTCACTAAAAGGTACAGGCACCAAAACACCAACTTCTACTAAGCGATCAAGCTCAGCTTTGACGGGTTCCATCAAGGCAAACGGAAGGGGACGTGGTTTGCAAAACTTTGGGCGTGCCCCTGGCTTCAAAAAGAGTTTCGCTTTAAAATCCTTACAGCAACCTAACTCCTGGGAGAACACTTCAGGAAATCGTGAACACACATCTCTTACCATAGTATCCAAATTTGCATTGGAAGCAGCAGGCAGCAGTGGAGATGGTTCTTCAAGAATGTTGCAACAGCTTATCGAAAAATTTAATTTGTGGAACCAATCCATTCCCAGTATACTAGCGCCTTCTTCCATATCGGTTACTAAAAGAGGTAAATCATGGACATTATTTTTCCAGCTTACGCTTACATGAGTAGTTCCTTTAATCGGAACAAGTTGGTCTCCATATGCTTTTAAAATTTGTCTTGTAGGCTGCAATTCAGGTTCTCCAAGCTGCCTGAATGCTTTGAGACCAATCAGGGAACAAGTTGCTCCGGTGTCAAGCTGGAACTGTAAAGAGATACCGTTTATTATCAAATGCACATAAAATACCTTGCCTTCCTGCTTTATTTGATGGCACATGTCGTTATCTGAAGTCCCTTGAACAGCTTCAATCGCATAAACGTTTTCTTGCCGATTACCTTGAGCTGATTGGCGATTCTGGTTCTTACTTTGTATTTTTCCGAAGTTATTTTTCACTTTATAGCGGCAGACTGAAGAAATGTGGCCTATCTGCCCACATAACCGACAAGTAGCATTGCGAACGGGGCATTCAAAGCGAGAATGACGAATGTTACAACCGGGGCATGAGCGCGAATTGTCTTGATCTTTCTGTGCAGATTGAAATTTAGAATTTTTATCCGGCTTACGAAAAGAAAATGAGCCTGAACGCGAGCGTGATCTATAGTTTTTAGAAAAGTTAGCTTGATAAACTTGACACGAAGAATCTCCTTTGATAGCAAGCACCGATTTTTGAGTAGATTCATACGTTTCAGCGATAGCACATACATCAGCTAAGCTTGGATTAGGTTTTTGTAAAGCAGCGGAACGAACAACATCATGTGGTGTATGGAGAACTATGATATCCCGTAACAAACTGTCAACAAACGGTTCTTTACAATTTGTTTTTTCACAAAAAAAATTACAGTCTCTAGCGGCACCACGCAAATCCGCTAACCATTCCGAATATTTTTGTCCTTCTTTCATGCGCATTTGAAAAAAATTAAAACGAGCGGCTAGCACATGGGTTCTTTCTGCAAAATGTTCCGATAATTTGCCTACGATTGTCTCATATGTCTCTTCTTCAATTTTTTTTCCCGAAAACAGGTTTTGCGTTAGATCATATAAATCCGAGCCTGCCCATGAAAGAAAAAAAGCTCTTTTGTGATTATCTTCCGTCACACTATATGCACTAAAATGCTGGTTTAACTGATTAAGATATGACTTCCACGTTTGCTTAGCTTTATCAAATTTGGCAAACACTGGAACTGCACTTTTGGCACTTGCAGAGCTCTCTGAATTTGATGATTTGATTAAAACTTTATTAACGATTTCTTTTTGATCTTTAATAACCGTTTCCATCCAAGTTTGTTGTTTCTTTAACAGTTCAGAGAACTGTGCAATTAATTCTTGGTCGGCCATTTAATTTCAAGTCAATAAATTTGGAAGCGAAATTTAAATACTTGGAAATAAAAAAAATAAAAAACGTCCTCGTCGCCAAATTATTGTGTTTAATTAAATTAATAATGCAACCACATATTGACAAACTAATTTAGTATATATTTATTATAATAATTAATATTAAGAATGATTTACAATTGATGTGATTAGTTAAAGCAACTATATTCAAGTGAAGTGCTGACTGAGAGTCAGACACCATGAAATGTCTGTACATAAACATAATGTAGTAGTATGTGACATGTGTATATGAATGCAAATATATATTGACTATATGTTGTTCTGTACACACTACAAAGACAAAGTTATTGCCGATTGCTTCATATCACATGTGACGGAGAACTATATGTGAGGAGAAGTTAAGCTCAAATCGGAGGATACGGCTGTATCCTTAACTTACAGAAAGTGAGACAGCGACCCCTATCACAACTTCAAGTACTACAATGCATTAAGGATAGGAACGAGCCCTCCATATTATATATACTCAAAGGGTAGAAGTTGCATATACACACATAAAGCATGAGCCTTGAGAGAACGTTGCGCTTTTTGAGTTTTTATCGGCAAAATTGCTATTTTACGAATTTCTTTGAGATTTTTTCAATTTTGTCCGAGTAATTTGTTTTATTTTGTCTGTCCATTTCATCATACAATTTTTGTTTAATATTTAAATCAGTGCTTATGTTGTACTGTGTTCTCATCTCTTCAACGTAATATACGCAAATGGACCAATAAATGCATGATCAATCATCAATCTTGCATATTATACACTACTTCAATGCAGGACGCTAGATTGAAAGAAAATCAAAAGATTTTGATTTTGCTTCAATCCTACATCCAATCTATACGTGTGACTTTTTCACTAATACACTTGCGCGTGCTTTTGTCATGCATTTGAACAGTGTGTCAAAACACTAACTTTTTAGTTGCTCGAACCATGCAGCTGTGCAACTAAAAATTGAATGTGCGCGCCTAGCCTTAGGAATCCGGTGGCCATTTTTGAGTTCCCTCAAAATAAGACGATGCTCGCGTTCCGGTCACTCCATCTTCACTGAGATAGCTATGCTTCCATCTACACCCCTGAAAATGTTTACTCAGAATAGCATGATTTCCTTCAAGAAATCAGTGAAACAAAATTTTGTCATCCAAAAGAGACGTCTTTTTGACAAATTTTATTATTTTGACTAATTTAGTACAAGTAAAACATGGCCTCTTTTTAGCTTGAGACAAATGTAATTAAAACAAAATAATTTTAAGCAAACTTAACAAAAAAAAATATAAAAAAAAAAATTAATTATATTTTTTTTTTCTTTTTTTAAGCAACTGTACAAATTGAATATGACAAAAGGAATTTAACGAGAAAAAACACAACGTGAGGGGATTCGATTTTCAAAAAGAACTATCATTCAAACTCCAAAAAGTAGTCTTTTTAACCCACTGGGCCACTTGCAGAATACAACAACTTCCTACCTACTAAGAGCTCTATGTAGGCAAATTACGTAAAACGAAAAAAGATAAATAATAAAAACGGAGTAATTCCTGACGACATATCTTAAGAACCAACACTTCTCACTTACACTTTAATTTTAGAAATAGTGAATTTAAAATAGGTACATATATATAAAAAAATGAAGACAAAGAAATAACGAAATATTTTAATCAAAAAAAACTTAGACGGTATCGTCCTTTTTTTTTTAGGACAATCACGAACACAAATCCACAACGAAATGACCGGAACGCGAGCATCGATCGTCCTATTTTGAGGGAATCCAAAAATGGCCAATTCAGTGCCTTGAAGTGGTTATCGTCCGTCTGCTGTCAATTTCAAAGATTTTTTTTTTATTCATAGGCCTGATTTATGTTATTGTTGCAGGTGAAGTTAAGATTCGGTGACAAGATCCCTCCCATTCCGGCGAGCTAAGCTGTGCATCGCAAGCAGGCCGTGTGTCACTCGGATCTTAGCACTCCTACCCTTTTCTGAACTGTTCCTTTTCCAGTTTCCTAACCTTTCCTTTTTCCTACCTATCCCTAATACCGACACTCCTCCGCTGCTGTTGCCATGCAACATTTTTTTCTTTGTTTCAAGTAAACCCGCAATTCAAATTAGCCATTCACAGATAACAAGAATTTTGGAATGTCTTCATTGTGATGAACTTTGGGTAAGGATCTTGGCTTACTAGATTTAATTAGCTAATGAAGACTTGTAGAATATTCTGAATTTCATTATTATGTCCTTATTGAAAAACGCTTCATACGGAATGAGTGAACGTAACCAGGATATTTATATATACTTTTTTTTTGGATCAGTTACCAGTTATCAAACAAATATATACAAGTAGCAATAGTTTTACAAATCGAACTAACTTTGCCCATATCGTGCTGAAGTATATCCATTCGAAGCCCGACATTTTCCATCGTTTGACAAGAATGTCTTTAACTCAATTGCAATTTATAAAAATATCACATTTTTTGATTTTTTAAAGGTGATTTCAAAGTAATTCTTCTCTTCTACTTCATTCATAGATCGACTAAAGCTAAGCGCGCATATTCAATTTTTAGTTGCACAACTGTTTGATATTCATATATAAAAGATATGGTTTGGTTATTGATGGAAGGGTACTTACAAAATATATCCGCTCTAAATCTTGTAGTACCCCTTGGCATAATGGTTAGTGCGTTGGACTGTCATGCGGAAGGTCTCGAGTTCGATTCTCAGCCGCTGCAAAGTTTTTTTCAGGGGTGTACTGCCTCTTGCGAGAAATTGACAAATTCTCCAAGAGTATCTCTTGTCATGGAAAGTGCTGCTCATTAGCCGTTCGGAATCGGCAGAAAATTGTAGGTCCCCTCCGTTCCTGGTAACACGCACACAGGAAAGGTTGAGAGTTGTAAGTCACTAGGTCCTGGTTCACTCCGAGCTGTTGCACCACCAAATTTAATTTTTTTTTTTTCTAAAACTATATATAAGTCAAATATAAACCATTTGTTAGAAATTGTATTATGTATAAAATTAAATAATGGCAAAGTCAATATCATTGCTCGTTCTCAAGATATTCTAGTCGAAAAACAAATATACGTTTTGGCCTGGGTTTCGCCAACCTATTATGCATGAAAAGGAAACTAGAGTACAAATAAAAAAATTTATCAACTGCCATGTTTTCTCAAAAAAAAAAAAAAAAAAAAAAAAAAGCAGTTATGAGGAAATGAGATGCAAAAAAATATTCCCGGTGAGTACCGGGCTGATTTTTGTAGTCTCATTTTGACGTTTCTTTTTCTCAAATTCGTTTTATGTTGTGTTGTGCATTAAAAAATACGAACAACAGTCAAATTTGAGACATGAGTCTCATGAGACATGAGTCAACGTGTAATAGCTTTTGCCTCACGGGATACAAATTTAAAAGGAAAGTCAAAAATGAGACATGTCTCATGAGGCAACGTGTAATAGGGGACTAAGCGACATTAATATAATAATAATTAATATAATAAATTTTGTTAGATGTCACTTAGTTTAACCAAAATTGTCTCCTAGCACACTATGATTCAACTAGAACTTTCTTCGTTTTTTTTCGTTTCCTGAACAATTTTAGAAATGTCGCTTAGTATACATTCTTTTACGGGAAGGTATCGATGTATAAAACAACATACTTTAGAAGGCACTATCGGTGTTCATTCCCAAGAAATTCGACTTGAAATACAATTTTAACTAGTTTTCACTAGAATTTTTAATAGTTTTTTTATTTAAAAAAAACTGTTAATTCAATATTTGTCAACATTTTACCAATTGTACAAAGTTATACTATGTATAAAATAAACTAAATTAGAAGTCAATATCACTACTAGTTCTCGAGAAATTTGAGTCGAAAAACAACTTTTACCAATTTTCAATAGAATTTTATATAGTTTTTTATTTTTTTTTTAAAAACTGTAAACTGATTTTTTTTGGAAATTTTCACCAGTTGTCAAACACATTATTTTTCATAAAATAAAATTATTTTGAGTTTCAAATTGTTTTCCGTTCTTAGAATATCTGGGTTATGAATTTTTTTTTCAGTTTTTTTTATTAAAAAAAATAATGATATTTAAAAACAAAATAAAGTACAAAGTAGTCAAACGCCTTAATGACTTCACTTTTATTATGCGTTCATTTTTCGCTCTTTACAATTATACAGAATTAAAACAAGAAACAAAAAACAAACGTCAATTTAGGATGCATTTCGGCATTTTACATGCCATCTTCAGCACTTCTTTTTATTGACTAAATAAAATACTGATTACAATAAAGCTTTTGATCTACATTTAACAAACAGTGTGAAAGAAAAAACAATAACCCAACGCATTTGATTAGTTTCTTCTAATGATGTTGAAAAGAGAAGACTTTATCGGTGCATCCATCGTGTTCATCAAAATGTTGTTGTTTTTATGCATGTAAATGCTTTCATATGCGTCCAAGTACCTGTCATCACTCACATGCTTGATAAGTTTTAAGCTTTCCTTCGTCACATCATATTCATTTTCCAGCATGTGTAATGCAACCGCAGATTTGTTAGGTCTGTTGAGCTTTTTGTTGGCTAGATGCTCGTTGAATCTTGTTTCAATGTTTCTCTTGGTTTGTCCATAATATTTTTGTTCACAATCATTACATGCAATCTCATAGATTCCCGGCTTTTTAATATTTTCTGTTCTGTCTTTTGTTGATCCAAGTTTTGTTTTGAGTTTAGAGTCTGATGTGTAAACTAATTCTATATTTTGTTGCTTAAACACTTTTGTCAGTTTATTTGTTATTGCAGGTGCAAAATGTATTTTTAACCGTTTCTTTTCTTCGTTGTCTTTTACTGTTTTAAGTGTTGTTAAATTTGTTCTTTTAATTATTTTGGATTGCTTTTCGGTCATTTTTGTTATCATTTCCTTTTCATATCCATTGAGCATGGCAGCATATTTAATGTAGTTTAACTCCTCCATGTAGTTCTTTGCACTCATTGGAACCGAACATAAACGAAATACCATGCTATTAAACGCAGCCTTTTTATACTGTATAGGACAGAAGGAATCACTTGGGATATATCGTGGAATGTTGGTTGGTTTCCTATATATTGAAAAATTCAGTCTGTTTTCAGCGTTTCTCCTTATTACCACATCTAAAAATGGCAGCTCCCTATCTTTCTCCATTTCAAAAGTAATTTCAAAGAAGGCCATTTTGAGTTCAACATGTTCATGAAGGGATCCAGATTGTTTGGATTTATGCAGGCAAAAATGTCATCCACATATCTAAACCATACCGCAGGTAAATTTCCTTCTCCTTCAATTTGTTTTTCAAAATTTGACATGAACAAATTTGCTAAAAATGGAGAAAGTGAATTTCCCATTGTTGTGCCTTCAGTAATTTTGTAAAACTTGTCCAGAAATTGGCAACAGTTGTAGTCCATACATAACTTGGCTGCGTCAAAGTAAATCTTTTTCTTTTCTTGGTTATCTTCTCGTTCATTAAGCCAGTTTTTCAGCAAATCTAAGGTTTCTTTAATCGGAATACTCGGAAATAATGATACCACATCAAATGATATTAAAACCTCATTTTCTTTTATTTCTAAATTTTTAACTCGTTCTATGAAATCATAAGTATTACTCACGCTTCTGCTTTCAGTCTGTCTGTAGTTCTGGAACTCAGATACCAACCATTTGGCAATTTTTTCCGTTGGTGCATCTATATTCGAGATAATCGGTCGCATACTCAGTGTAGGTTTATGTGTTTTGGGTAATCCATATAATTTTGGAACTGCAGGATTTGCCACCATCAGCTTCCATTTTACTTTCGGTCCGAACACACGTAAAACTTCTTTGAGTAGTGCGGTTGTTCCTTTAACCATGCTAGGCAGTGGGGTTTTATTTAACTGCACAAAATTGTTTGCCGATGTTATTTCACACATTTTTTCTTTATACTGTTTTTTATCCATGATGACCAAATCACGTGCTTTATCAGATTTCATGTAAAAACAATCCCTTTCCCCAATTACCCAAAACACATAAACCTACACTGAGTATGCGACCGATTATCTCGAATATAGATGCACCAACGGAAAAAATTGCCAAATGGTTGGTATCTGAGTTCCAGAACTACAGACAGACTGAAAGCAGAAGCGTGAGTAATACTTATGATTTCATAGAACGAGTTAAAAATTTAGAAATAAAAGAAAATGAGGTTTTAATATCATTTGATGTGGTATCATTATTTCCGAGTATTCCGATTAAAGAAACCTTAGATTTGCTGAAAAACTGGCTTAATGAACGAGAAGATAACCAAGAAAAGAAAAAGATTTACTTTGACGCAGCCAAGTTATGTATGGACTACAACTGTTGCCAATTTCTGGACAAGTTTTACAAAATTACTGAAGGCACAACAATGGGAAATTCACTTTCTCCATTTTTAGCAAATTTGTTCATGTCAAATTTTGAAAAACAAATTGAAGGAGAAGGAAATTTAC
Source organism: Philhelius festivus (assembly GCA_963931855.1). Taxonomy (NCBI): domain Eukaryota; kingdom Metazoa; phylum Arthropoda; class Insecta; order Diptera; family Syrphidae; genus Philhelius; species Philhelius festivus. The sequence continues at coordinate 109,137,461 of OZ007557.1, forward strand.
CTGCGGTATGGTTTAGATATGTGGATGACATTTTTGCCTGCATAAATCCAAACAATCTGGATCCCTTCATGAACATGTTGAACTCAAAATGGCCTTCTTTGAAATTTACTTTTGAAATGGAGAAAGATAGGGAGCTGCCATTTTTAGATGTGGTAATAAGGAGAAACGCTGAAAACAGACTGAATTTTTCAATATATAGGAAACCAACCAACATTCCACGATATATCCCAAGTGATTCCTTCTGTCCTATACAGTATAAAAAGGCTGCGTTTAATAGCATGGTATTTCGTTTATGTTCGGTTCCAATGAGTGCAAAGAACTACATGGAGGAGTTAAACTACATTAAATATGCTGCCATGCTCAATGGATATGAAAAGGAAATGATAACAAAAATGACCGAAAAGCAATCCAAAATAATTAAAAGAACAAATTTAACAACACTTAAAACAGTAAAAGACAACGAAGAAAAGAAACGGTTAAAAATACATTTTGCACCTGCAATAACAAATAAACTGACAAAAGTGTTTAAGCAACAAAATATAGAATTAGTTTACACATCAGACTCTAAACTCAAAACAAAACTTGGATCAACAAAAGACAGAACAGAAAATATTAAAAAGCCGGGAATCTATGAGATTGCATGTAATGATTGTGAACAAAAATATTATGGACAAACCAAGAGAAACATTGAAACAAGATTCAACGAGCATCTAGCCAACAAAAAGCTCAACAGACCTAACAAATCTGCGGTTGCATTACACATGCTGGAAAATGAACATGATGTGACGAAGGAAAGCTTAAAACTTATCAAGCATGTGAGTGATGACAGGTACTTGGACGCATATGAAAGCATTTACATGCATAAAAACAACAACATTTTGATGAACACGATGGATGCACCGATAAAGTCTTCTCTTTTCAACATCATTAGAAGAAACTAATCAAATGCGTTGGGTTATTGTTTTTTCTTTCACACTGTTTGTTAAATGTAGATCAAAAGCTTTATTGTAATCAGTATTTTATTTAGTCAATAAAAAGAAGTGCTGAAGATGGCATGTAAAATGCCGAAATGCATCCTAAATTGACGTTTGTTTTTTGTTTCTTGTTTTAATTCTGTATAATTGTAAAGAGCGAAAAATGAACGCATAATAAAAGTGAAGTCATTAAGGCGTTTGACTACTTTGTACTTTATTTTGTTTTTAAATGATATTAGACTTCACGGTTGTTGTGTATGAGAAATTGATTTTATTTAAAATAAATAATGATATGTTCATTTTTTTCCAAATTCATACCAAATCTGTATGACCTTATAATGAGTACATTAAATTTTATTTGAAATCAATAGCATTATTTTTTCGTGAGATATGTGAAACTAACCAAAATTTTTACTTTTTTTTTTAAAACCGTTATAGTGAAAAAACTACTCACTGAATTTTAATAAACGCCCTTTCAGCCTCTTTCGAAGTTATTGTCTATTAAACAAAGTTTATTTGAAGTCGATATCTTTACTCGTTCTTGAGATATCGACGACGGAAAATGGTACCAGAACGTACGGACGTACGAAAGTACGAACTTACGAACGTACGAAAACACACACAGACATCTCTCTAAAAATGATTGATATAGCCTCTAGGGACCTTGAAACGTCGAGAAATGTCAAAAATTCCAATTTGACAAATCGAACCGATTACAATAACTCCCTATGGGAAGTTAAAAATAGGTGTGATATGTATCTGTCATAGAACGGCTTTTTGATTTTCGACTTTCGCATTAACGGCTCTAACGATCTTAACCAAAAATTTTCAGCATGAGTCCCCTTAAGTTTAAAATAATATTGTATATACAAATATTCGAAAAAAAAATATATTTTAGGTTTTTAAACTTTGTTTGCATCAAGGCATACTTTTGCGGAAATCAGACGGCAATTCCATGCATTTGAACATTATTAGTCTTATTAAGTTCATGTTTTTTATTTACACATGCATAATTTTTAAATTCCAAAGTACATTTACATAAGAGCAAGTTCGTGCGATCCAGTAATGCATTTTATTTTTATTAAGGTGCTATCACGTTGTTTATCTTTCTTTCAATGAGCACTTGTAAGCAGAATGCCTACAAGTGTAGGGAAATTTTTGTTTTCTGCAAGTGTAAAGTTTTTTTTGTGTTACAGAAATAATCTACAATTATAAGATTAATATAATCCTACAAGTGGCTGTTGACTTGTAGACTTGTAGCTTTGTGTTACAGGCCCCTTGTGGATATAATTATATGTTACACAAAATAGCGAACTTTTTTTAGGCAATCGTTTAGTATGTGTTAAAACACAAACTTTTTAAACTAAAAATTGAATGTCCGCGCCTAGCCTAATAATATGTTGTGAATTGATCCTAAATTATATTAAAATTATTGGTGCAGTTTACAATTTGCTAACTTTTAACTAGATAACTAAATGTTTCTTAATTTTAAAACTTTTCTAGCTATTGCTTCTGATCACACCTAAAGTAATGACAGTTAATGCATAAAACTAAGTAAACAGATCTGTTTTGATGTTTGAAAATGTCAGAGTTATAAAAAGATAGCACAATAGTTAATAAATAAAATAGGTATTTGATAATTTCAACTTTAATAAAAGGTTAGAGAAAGTAATGATGCTATATTCGATTAAAATTTGAAAAATCGTCGTTTCATCCTAGTTTCATTCTAAAACAGCTTATGAATTGCACCATTATTTTTACCATTGGATATCTCCGCGAAGACACTGGCAAATAAAGTACGTCAAGCAAGTTGAAAAATTGTTTTTCCGTTTTTTTTTTAGAAAAAGAACGCATGACTTGTATTAAATTTTAAGCCTATCCTGAAACGTATACTTTTCTATCCGGACAACAGCAACTGTCAGAAAAAAAACGAAATTTGAGAATTTGTTGGGTTAAGATTTCATTTGGAAATCGGAATAACATGCAGCAAAAATTAAATTGAAAATTGGTGATTGAATATGGCACTTTTATCTTCTCTTTTACTTCGATCAATGAAACCACCATTCTTTGGAAATTTAATGAGTAAGTGCTTATTTTAATTTAAAGTCAAAATTGTATTTCTGATACTTATTTCTCCAGCATCATTGCATTTGGTTCCAAAGTCACAGCTATCAAAAAGCTCTGGTAACTTGCCTGAGTCGGAACTCAACCTTAGTAAAAGTGGGCATAACTCGCATAGTTTATTCCGCGAAGTCAATAATAATATAAAGTCATCCGAAAGCCTAGGTCGCCTATTTGCCGTTGTTCACTTATGCGGAAAACAGTTCAAAGTTACATCTGGTGACATAATTGTTGTTGAGGGATATTGGCCGCCGACAATTTCCGATCGCATTCACTTTGAAAAGGTTTTAGCTGTCGGAGGCAACAATTTTACTATATTCGGAAGACCAATTCTTGAAAATGGACTTGTTGATGTTCAAGCAACTATTATTGAAAAAACATTATCGCATACCAAAACGCATTTCAAGAAAAAGCGAAGGAAGCAATACCTAAGGATAAACTTCCAACGCTCTCCGCATACAATGATACGCATTAACTCAATAGATATTGTAGGAAGAGTAAATGAATCTTTTAAAGATATAAATCCTATTAAAATGTTCTAATCAATATATACAGTCATCAATATAAAATAAAATGAACAGAGAACATGTTTCATAGAGGTTAATGCAATTGACTTATCATTTCTATTTCCATATCCGCCTCAAAAATGGCAGCCTCCAGAAATTTGCAATCCCGAGCAATATTTGAATTCAAACACTGTTTACGAAAACATCCTATATATTTGCATCAATAATTGAGGATGTCCACTTATAGATAATAAATGTTTGATTTGTTTGTATTATTATTATTTCTTATACAAAATAGAATCAGTTTAAAATGATTCGGCAAATTAATCAAGCTCATATTTCTCTACTGAAAATAAACTAGGGATACAGATTTTTTTTGAAATAATGAAATAATTGGAAACTGCGCCTATACAAGGAGAAAAATATTTATTTACTCATTCATCTACGGATATAAACCTTACAGATTTTTTTTTTTATAATTAACTCGCGCTCAGGAGTATGTTACGATACCCTTATAATGTTTTAAACACAGCACGAGCGAAGGGGAAATTAGGAGGGGAGAGAAAGGAGGTGTCGATGAACATTGGTCCTGATTCCTGAATGTTTGCAAATTGAAATGGCAATGGAAAACTGTGCCGGGTAAGTTATTCCATAATCGTGTTGTGCGACTAAAAAACGAATCTCTATATTTGACGATACGACCAAAGTTAGGCTCAAGGGTGAACTGATGAGCATTCCTAGCGAAGCGGGTATCACGGGTGAATTGATAAAGGGAAGGAATGCAACTGGCTACTTCGAATGAGCATTGCTTGTGAAAGAAGCGATAAGACAGGAAATACATGAAACATTCCGACGGTTACTAACAATTCAATATAAGTTTTTTATAAGCTTTTATAAGTTTTATATAAATTCCAATCTGTTTATTCAGAGATCCAACAATTTGAAATCGCAATCCAATTGATCATCATTTTTGACTGAAATCTGAATTTGCAAATGGAAAACACCATAAGTAAACACACCTTTTTCACATTTGGAAATGATATTAAAAATAGATACATATTTTCTTTATTTGATTAAATTTGAAATTTGATTGCGATAAATCATTTTAATAAATTTGAGAGTTTGATCAGATCACATCAGATCATTGCGTACTTATATACCCCTCACACACGCCACATCGATCAACCTAATCGACAAAGTACTTCGCTTTTGTATGGGCATTTACACACCAATACGCCGACGTAGAAGTACATGCCAAAATCAGCTCTGAAATGGTAGAGTTGTAAAATTTTAAATGAAAAGTGAAAATGACCGAAAAATATTTGAATTTTAATGCTCCAGAACCACTTTTTTGTGTTGATCAGAGCTTTATTACATTGTTGCTTAAGGAGATTGAATTTTATTCTTGCTTTTTCAGGCGATTTGTAAATTTTAACAACTAAAACCGAATAACATCATACAAAATTATTTCGACGAACTAGTTCGGTCCTTTTTACACGCCATGTCGGCATACTACATCGATTCCCAAAGTTCGCACTGCCGTGTCGACACTTATTCATTTCACACGACCCAAAAACCTTATCGACAATATGCTTCGATGAAGTAGTTCGTGGCATTTGTGTTAGGAGTAATAGAATACTAGCGTACCCGTGCGGGAAATTTTTTTGTTCAACTGAAGTTTTTCAAAATAAATCGTGTGTCTAAGGCTCGTATTCACCGAGCGCTCCTAAACGGCTCTTAACTTTACGAGGCTCTTAACTTGAAATTTCTGTGGGGTATTCACCAACCACTCGCAAGTGTTTTTCGAAGTTCGAAAATGAGAGCCACTCTCTCTTGTTCAGGCATATACCCAAACTGTGAAATGTTGTGGAATGTTGGTCTTGACAGCAAATGGATACTCTTCTACTTGGCATTGCTCACATGGATTCGAGTCAAATGCGTGCGTGACACACGCACAAGCGAACAAACTTTCGAAGAGAGCGCTCGTAAGTTAGGAGTGGTCGGGACCACTCCTAACTTTTAAGAGCGCTCGTAGATCTTCACTAATATTGCTTGGTGAATAGGTTTATGAGCTTCTTAAGTTATGAGCGCTCGGTGAATACCGGCCTAAAAGTTTCTGTAGATTCGCTCAGTTTTTCTTGCATTGGAAATCTTGTGTTAATGGAAATCTTGTGTGAAGTACGGAATGTTGTTTTTGGGTGTTTATTTCACTTCTGTGTGTCATCGTTGAACAACTCTATTTGAAAAAGACGACTTACCATTGAAATAATAAACACGTTTAGCTTAGCCAAAAACTGTCACAACTGATTTCCTGTTCAACATGAGAAGTTGAAAGCGTAATAATTATTTTTATTTAACGTATGCATGTACCTGGATTAAAACAAAACAGCAAACCAATAAATCCAATCAAGTCCTTTTCTTAAAGGAAATAGAGCCAAGCGAAGGATATTTTGAAAAAAACAAACAAACAATGAGCAAATCACATACGTATGTAACTATCCTATAACAATGTATGTAGTTAAACCTGTAGGCACATAAAGTTTAACTTACCTTAAAATATTTTAAATTCAAAGCAAGACAAATATTTGTCAATTTTTTTTTTGTTTTTAATTCGGAGAATTTTATTTTTGTTTTATCTTTTTTTTAAAACTTTTTTGAGTGTTTTTATCGTTACTGCTTAGGTAAATTAATCAAACAATGCCCCTCCTCTGGGCCCGCACCACCAAAGTATGTATGTATGTACTACATTTCAGTGCAATGCGAAGATAGAAGTAGAGATAAATAATTTTGGGGTGTTTCGACCACCCAATGCCCCTCCCCTGATAATAAAAAAAAAGTATCCTATACGGTAATCCAGACTATAACTTTTTTATGTGTTAAATTTTATCAAGATCCATTCAGTTGTTCAAGCGTTATTGAGTAACAAACATCCATACATCGTAACATTCACATTTATAATATTAGTAGGATAGGACTAGTAGGAAGTAGGATAGTAGGATTGAAATTATTTTGTATTATATTTGATGCTATTTGATGTTATTGCATCGATAAAAATGTACAAAATTAACAACTTTATGTTTTTAGATTTAAATAGAAGATAGTTTCTTTTTGAATTAACCAAAGATATGTACCTTCTTGCATAAACAGCAAAAAAAAAAAATCGATTCGTAAATTCAAGAAATTGTATAGATATACATAGTTGTATAAGTTCATAGCAAATACAAAAATATTTTTTCATTTTCTGCCTTATTCTGCTAGTTATTATAACACAAACACCTCTAAACAACAACTCTAAGGGTACAAACAGAGTGGAGCGGAGAGCAAAGCTGCGAAATTCATCAGAGCAAAGAGCAAAGAGCTCGAGCAGCGAGCAAGGATGATGAATTGATGACTAGCCAGAGTGAGGAGCAAGGAGCAAGAGCAAAGTAGAAGAAAACAAGCAAGAGATTATTCTTTTTCATTTTCATATTTTTCAAATAAAAATGGGTTCTAATAATTTGAATCTGTACTTTATTGAAAACCCATTTTTAAGCATATGATATTTTCTGAAACTCGGAAACAGAAAATTTGGTTAAGTTTCAAGCATATTTCCGAATGACCAAATATTCGGTTATTTAATTGACAAAATTCAAAACAAGCTTGCGAAGAAGTGGACAGATTTCGTAGCAAACCCGATTCTAGTCAATAAAACATCTTGCAGTAACTTTAAATACAAAAAACAGTTCAAAATTTCACCAATTCTAGTTAAAAATCGCGGCGATGAGAGCGGAGAAATCAAACATGTTTGAAATCGCCGCTTTGCTCTCTTGACGGCTCTTTGCTCTATCTTCGAACTACGCTGCACTCTGTGTGCTACCCTTTCAATGCATATGTTTGATTTCTCCGCTTTGCTCTTTGCTCGCTGCTTTTGCTCACTCGCTGCTCCACTCTGTTTGTACACTAATGATTCCAACATTGTAAGAATCACTATAAATCTGCATTTCGGTGTTGTGCTCTGTGTAAGTTGTTCGTTGTTGGTCGTACGTGGAACAACGAGAATGTAGATGATAAAAACGAATTAAGAACGAATGAAGAATGTGCACATTCAAAGGAGCTCGGAAATTTCGGTGTTCGTTGTTACCCGAACAACGTGTGTTTAAATGCGAAAACAGTTCAATTGAACATTGTTTTGCAGTTCCGTGCAACTCCTAGATACTTTTTTGAATATGTTTGTACTAGTGAAAGGAGCATCAGGAGGCTTCATTATAAACTTATAATTTATATAATGTTCCGCACGAATTTGTCAATTTATATCTTAAATTAAAAAAACACTACGTCGTTGTTTTGTTTATATAAATTGAATTTTGGCAGTGAGAGCAGGCGTCTATATCAACAGTTTGATAGCTTAACAGTACTGCGGGTTCTTATAACTCTCATTTCTGGGGCCACACTGTGATGCTTTTACTTCGTGGCTGAGGTAAACTCGTCGGTGTACAGGATTCTTCCCAAAGAAGCAACAAACTTGGGCTTAGAGGGTCTAAGCTCCGAATGAAATAACGGGTATTTTAATACTGCTAAACTTTTAATCAATTTATTTCGTGATTTTGTATTTCTAACACGGTATTTCATATAATTTCTTATTTACAATATTACTTCTTTTCTTAAAATAAATAACACATTAGGTGTGTTTTATTCATTGCTTCATAGCCAGCGCAGCATTCAAGTGCGAATAAAACGATCAAACTCCATATGTCAATTTCAATTTATATTTCAATGTTGACCATTATTATAGAAAATATCAAAATCTGATGTCAAAACATGTAAGTACATATTTTTAATTCTAAAATTTAATGCATAGCGCCATTTTCATTTCAATAATTTAAAGTTGTATCAGCAGTACAACTGCTTTACTGGCTTCTTTTTCTTTTTTGCTGCGCTAGCTTTGCAGCAGTGAATAAAACACACCTAGTATTTCATATAATGGGGGCTATCGTGAATAAAATTTCCCTGGGAAGAATTCCCATTTTCGAAAAATCGCGATCGTGAATGAGTTCGAAATATTCCCGCGTAATTTATGGCTATCGTGATTTTCTTCCATTTTTGAGGGATTTTAATGTTATTGGAAGCCTTAAAACTAACTACACATACCTAATTCAAAGGTGTTTTTCGACATCAGATGTATGGTACTTCTTTTTATCGGAGGGGAAAAGTTTCGAGGGAGATTCACGATTGACGAAAAAAATTCCGAGGGAAATAAAATTTCCAGGGAGGTTCCCGATAGGCCCCAATACAATATTATTTCTTTTTTTAAAATAAATAACACGGTATTTCATATAATACAATATTCAAAAGCCTAAATAACTAACACGGTATTTCATATAAAGTGTCCCTAGCACGCGTTGCTTTTTGTTGATCCTGGTTATGCTGATGGTCCATTTGTCTCGTTTTAATTTAGTTGACTGTTTTGGTATTTGATAGCTGTGTTGTACAGTATATTTGGTTTGATTGTTGTCATTGAGTATTTTGTCTTGTTCAGTCTTGTACGATTTATATATTTCATATTCTTCTAGTGCGTCTAGTTTTGTTTCTTTTCTGCAAAAGTGAAGGGGTATTAAGTTCGTATTAAAGTCAGTGTAATTGTGATTTTTGTCTATCAAGTGTTGCGCGAATGTAGATTTAGGCCGGTATTCACCGAGCGCTCATAACTTAAGAAGCTCATAAACCTATTCACCAAGCAATATTAGTGAAGATCTACGAGCGCTCTTAAATGTTAGGAGTGGTCCCGACTCCCGACCACTCCTAACTTACGAGCGCTCTCTTCGAAAGTTTGTTCGCTTGTGCGTGTGCCACGCACGCATTTGACTCGAATCCATGTGAGCAATGCCAAGTAGAAGAGTATCCATTTGCTGTCAAGACCAACATTCCACAACATTTCACAGTTTGGGTATGCCTGAACAAGAGAGAGTGGCTCTCATTTTCGAACTTCGAAAAACACTTGCGAGTGGTTGTTGAATACCCCACAGAAATTTCAAGTTAAGAGCCTCGTAAAGTTAAGAGCCGTTTAGGAGCGCTCGGTGAATACGAGCCTTAGGCCGGTATTCACCGAGCGCTCATAACTTAAGAAGCTCATAAACCTATTCACCAAGCAATATTAGTGAAGATCTACGAGCGCTCTTAAAGGTTAGGAGTGGTCCCGACCACTCCTAACTTACGAGCGCTCTCTTCGAAAGTTTGTTCGCTTGTGCGTGTGCCACGCACGCATTTGACTCGAATCCATGTGAGAAATGCCAAGTAGAAGAGTATCCATTTGCTGTCAAGACCAACATTTCACAGTTTGGGTATGCCTGAACAAGAGAGAGTGGCTCTCATTTTCGAACTTCGAAGAACACTTGCGAGTGGTTGGTGAATACCCCACAGAAATTTCAAGTTAAGAGCCTCGTAAAGTTAAGAGCCGTTTAGGAGCGCTCGGTGAATACGAGCCTTAGTGTTTTGTTTCGGTCTATGTTCCGTAAATCTGTCATAGAATGTTCTACCTGTTTGTCCTATGTAAAAACTATCAAAATTATCGCAATTTATTTTGTATACGCCTGAAGAGGATTTTGTGTCGTTTATTGTTTTTGTTGGTTTACCCTATCATGAATAATGTAACATGAGTACTAAGTCTATAATGTATATTGTCTATGATCTACTATATGTATCGTATGATTTTAATAAACTCTCTCTTTCATCATCGCTCTACGTGAAAGGACGTGTTTCTATTCTAATAGGTTATGGACACGGTTTTCGTTTTTAATAAAATTAATAAAAAAGAAAGAAAATTTTTTACTTGAAAGAGTTCGGTAATTAAAAAAAAATTATGAGCGGTTTAACTATCGAAAAGTTACTCGTTCGCCATAACTATCCAACTTGGAAAATTGCTGCTCAAGCTTTTATCGACTTGGATGATCTTTGTACCAGTACGATCAAATACGAAGTGGAAGAAAATGGTGAGCCCAAAGTAGCAATCGATGTGAAAAAGGATCGTAAGGCTAGAAGCAAGCTTACTCTTGTCATCGATCCGGTGTGCTACGTTCGGGTACGTATCCAAAGGTATCCGGATTTGTTGGTGTTGTTGTAATCCCATAGGAAAAAACAACTGATTAACGAAACAGCTGATGTCAAGCAGAAATCTAATACTACGTTTTCACCAAAAGATAATCTGAGATTTAAGGCAAGAGATTTATGTGGTGTTTTCACCGCACTGAAAGATTAATAAGAAGATTAACTTTGACAGCATCCATCAAAATGCTAATGTTGTTTCAATTTTTCTTATAAAGTAGAAGCGAGAGAAAGAAAGTTTCATTTGTGCCAAACGATGAAAAATCATCGAGATAGCTTAGCACCGTATGGATGTTAGGTCAGTTCGAATTTCGACCGATCGATCCTATGAAGATTTAGTAGAGATTTATTTCTAATCTACTAGATTTACGAAATAAATTTGTATGGTAAATCTTCGAGATTTAAAGAAGATTTATGGTGAATCCACTTAAATCCCGGATTTACTCTTGGTGAAAACGTAGTATAAAGCTATCCAAAAATTTTTGGTATACTTAACTACATTGACATACTAGATATGGACTGCTAGTAGCTGATTACAGAATGGTCCAACGGATTACCAAACGACACTAGCCCTCGTGCCGACACTGACGGAAAATTTGAGTACTATGAAATGGAACCAGTGCTAAAGGGGCTAATGTGCAAATAGTCCAATTGCCAAATCTGAAAATTTCCCTTTTTCATTTTTGTTTTCAACGTATAAATATATACTTCAACACAGTTTTCGTTGCATTTACTTGTATTATCTATTAACAAATATTATTATTGTTTGTAAAAATACTTTTATTAAAGCAATTAGTTTCACTTTTACAAATAATTTTAATTTTTATACTAGAAATCAAGAGATAAGCTAAGATTTTTTTGGCTAGAGCGAAAATATTTGCAAAAAAATTAGTTTGCAAATAAATCCTAATTTTGATTTAAATTAACAACTCACTTTAGAGAAAAACCAATCCTACAATTTGTATCAAATTTACAAAAAACTTTCTTTAGGTGCTTTTTATTATTCACAAATCTATCTGGATCCGGATCTGGATCTTCCTTTGAAAATAAAACGATACAGATCTTAGTGACAGCAGTGTTATAAGTCCGTCTCTTTTAATCCTTGAGTTTGTAAATTTTAAATTATGTCTTGTTTTTTTTCTTTACATTATAGCTTACACTACCTTGCCATAAAAAGCCATCTACTCGCCAGTGTAATAACTGATTTTTGAATCTTTGAAATAGATCCCGATAGAAAACAGGATCCCAAATTGTTTTTGTAATACATGTTAAAACTTAATCCAGATCCGGATCCAGATAGATTTGTGAATAATAAAACGCACCTTATCTTAAACTAGAACTGTAAGGCTAGGCGCGCACATTCAATTTTTAGTTTCTCAACTCCTTGGTTCGAGCAACTAAAAAGTTTGTGTTTTGACACAAACTAAACGATTGCCTAAAATGAGTTCGCTATTTTGTGTAACATATAATTATATGCACCTGCGCTGACATAAAATCATTAAGTAAACCGAAATGATTCATAAAATATTTTAAAGGGGATTTTTTTTCGAGATCCCTTAGCACTATTCTCAGCCGATTATTTCTCTAACCATAGACTAGCACCGTTTCTTCAAAGCAATGTCAATAGACGTCCTTAGTTTCTATGAGTAAACATTTCTGTTGGCACTAGTAGAACAAGAGATGGCGTTAAATATGTTGTTTATTTTTGCCACTAGTGTCGGCACGAGGGCTAGTTTCGATTGTATCCGTTGGACCATTTTGGTTGCAAATTTTGTATGAGAATTATACACAACTAGCAGTCCATATATAATAAGTCAATGAAGGATACAGCCGTATCCTCTGATTTGTGCTTACCTTCTCCTCGCATATAGTTCTCCGTCACATGCGATAGAAGCACTCGACAATAATAGCCAAACCACAATCTCGCGTTTGGTCGGTCGGGCTTTGACATTTTGAATAAAAACAATAGACTCTTATGAGGCAATCTGAAATGTTACCTCCGGCGTTGCGACCGCTTTATATCGTAATATCGTAAACGTCAGACCAACGCCAGGCCAAAGCAAAAGTAGATCTATTTTCTATTCGGTCGAGCGTTTGACAGTTCATTGTCGGCCGTATTTTGTATTTGTTTTGAAAGTTGAAAATTGAAGTGAAATAAGAAGTAAGTAATTGAAGTTCTTTTTTTATAAATAATTAAATCAAAAAAAAAGTGTGGTTCTGTTTTTATTTAAATAATTATAAATTGTTTCAGAAATCTTTAACCCGGCTGTATGAACCCTATTAACTTTGAACCACCAAACTATCAACAATCGGCGGCGCCGGCATGGATAGCGGTACGGTGCACCATCATGAAAGCATTGGAAGCACATCTTGCGATTCTTTTGAACAGTTGTTGTGGACACCTGTAACGAAACGGAAAGGTTTGAGTCATTAACACTGATACCATTAGTATCTTAACCAACTATTTATACCTCTTCAATATGATCATTTGGTAGGGATATCCGTTGTAGTTACTTATATCCAGCATCTGAGCTCATCCGGAGGAGTTGATTTGTTCTATAATAGAACAATTAAAAACCTTTTTTTTTATAATGAATAAGTCAGTTTCAAGAATTTTACTTACCATTCTGTTGTTGTTGTTGTGACTGTTGCCGCCTGGTTCTGCAGGATATTTCTTTTGCATTGTTGTTGAGGCTGGAAATATTTGAATTTTGTATTCAAAGTATATTGTTTATTTATAATTTACTTACCTAATTAAGTTTTGTTTCGATGTCTGGTCCAGAACCCTCTTGCTGAATATGAATACTTTGATTAGAATTAGAATATTCACATTTTTTGTGTTGTCATTTTGACATTTGGATTGGCTGCGTTCAAGTAGCAATGTTAAAGAATGACTGACTTCTAAAAATCTCAAGGAGGTTCGTTCACACGAGCAATATAAAATGTTAAGCGATCTACATTTATTTAGTAATATAAGCTAATATCTTATTATATTATGTCGAAAAGGAGAGCTCTGTAGAAGCAATTTCCCTTTTGGCATTCTATGGAAAGTTTAATAGTGGTTAGTGGTAAACAAAAAGATTTTTTTTTGATAACTACCGAAAGAAAAAGGAGAATGCCTATCTTGTTCCTTCGTGTAAAATCTAAAGTCTTGACCTATAACAAGAGGATCTGAACGCTCCTTAAGGGATTATCACATCCAATTAAGCTCGAGAGGTCGGTAGTATCAATATGAAGAACCCGGATTCGTTCAAAGGAATGAAATCCGAGTTGATTAACTTTTAGCGACGTGGCTGATTTTGATTGGCTGGTTCCAACCTGCCAACTTTTGTAGGCAGGAACGGTGGAAAAGGATCGAGGAGATCTGCATTTTTATTCATTATCAAGTAAGAAGCCGAGGAAAGCAGAATCTCCATAAGTGAACCACAGGCTAATAAATTAAATTGTAGTTTAAACTTCAGACAAATTAAAGTAATACATAATTCACCTGTTTATCTTATTGAGTATCGCTCGAAAATAGCAAAGTTATTTTTGGTAAATTTACTTACGGTGCTCGGTAACATTTATACGTAGTGATATTTTTTGTTTTGAGGTGAGAGCATATTTAAAAAAAAAAAAAAAATCTTTTCGTTTTATTTCATAGGATAAATAGGGAACTATGAGATTTGAAGGGAATGGATTTAAATTTATAAATATATATTTATGTCTATGTATATATATATATATATATATATACTTATATATATATATATATGTATAAGTATGTAGAAACCATTTATACATCCTACATGGTTTCCTTTTTTTTATTCAGACCCCATTGGATTGCACTACCGCCGTGTATATATATATATATATATACGGATCACGCCGGCTAAGCATCGGGAATCTTCTTGGTCGTAAAATTCGAGCTTCTGGTTCAGTAAAAACGTTTATTTCCGAGAACTAAGGATTTTAAAAGAAACGTGAAATTGGCGATCGGCGACTGTATCAAAAAGCAAAAGTCACGATCGCCAGCCCGCTTAAAGTACGATACGAGAGAGCACTGTATATATATTACATATACCGTTTCGTACGTTAGAACATCCGATTCTTCCGTTTTACTCCTACGTCTCAAGAATACATCAAGAACTTCAAACTCAAGATTCAAGAAAACAAGAAAGCTAATTCAAGATTCAAGATAGCGAAATCTCAAGAAATCCAGTATACCAGTTCTTTTTTTTTGTTATTTGTATATTTATACACTTTAAAATTTGACGTGTTATAAAAAAAAAAAAGGATATTTCATGAATTAAAATTTAAAATTTTTGCAGAATTTATTAATAGAGTTAAATGTTTTTAAGTGGTTAAAGGTGTATTCGACTTAATATTCGGCATATATCGGGTTAGGATAATTTCCATTTTCATCCTTTCTGTTCTTCTTCTCAAAAAGGAAAAGTGGTTATTGGAATCACTCTGAGAACTTACATTGAGCTCAATTTAGGTTAGTAATTTCTTTTGTTACGTTTCGATAATCCTGTAAAAGAAAGCGCAGGAATATATATTTTTTTTTGTGGAACTTATCGCAACCAATTTTGATACGAATATTTCGAATGTTCCTATATGCAATTTATTAAATTTGTTTTTTTTTTATGTTTCTCTTGATCTTATTTATAAAAGAGATCCTTTTCTTTAAATTTTGTTCAATTATAATTATATATTGTAAACATAATTATATATTTTTTATGCTTTTCCATTAAATAAATATTTGTGAATCACGTCAAGATGATTGAAATCATGAGTTTCATTCAGGCATATAGCTTGATGGCATTTTAGGATTTCTAATTTTCAGGGGATGCTGAAGGACGACACAATGCTAAGATGAAATGAGCTGATCAAAAAGGTGAGTTTGATTTAAGGGGAAGTTGAATATTAGGCCACTGAACTTCCATGGTAGGGTGGGTTAGGCCAAGAGCTGAGACTACCTCAGCCCCCTCTAAATGTAATGTCCGTCCGTTTAATAAATTTTCTTTGATTTCGAACCTTGTTTCGGAATTCATTCGGCATGATTTGTGTTTTTTTGTAGTAGGGGAGAAGGGGTTGGATGTGAACAAGTTCCCACCCATTTCCGGCGAGCTCAAGCCGAGCATACAGCCAGCATGCCAGTTCACAACACTCCGCGGAAATTCATTCGAATTTTATATTTTCTCATTTCAAACCTATTACAAATGGCGCCCGCAACGTGAGTCCTCGTTTAAGTCTTTCTTTTCCTCTTTCTGATTCTAATTGTCATCATCATCGGCAACTCATATGTCGTGAACAAGGAAAGTTTTAAACAAACCTTTTCACTTGCGATGAGATAAAAAGATGATGATGACAATTACAATTAAACCGTGTTTTGATCTTATTTACCCATCCTTAAGTGTTAACATTTTTCTTTTCTATCTCTCTATTTTTTTTTATTTTCCAATCATTTATCTCGTTTTTCTATTCAAAGAATTGTGGCCATGTAAGTTGACAATATGTCACTACTGTTGCACAATATCTTTTCTTATTCTCCTTATACCTTCCTATGTTCTGCTTGATTGACAGCTTCAAGTCTTCTAGCAAAAGCCTCAGGCTTGTCTAGAATTGCGGGAGCTGCCAGATAGCAATTATTGTGTCCTATGTTAAAGTTTGTGTTTACCTTTTTTACATTTAGAGGGATTTTTTGTTTACATTTAGTCCGTCCGAAGTCTTTTAGTTACAAGAATTACCTACCTTTTACAGCTCACTTCATCTTTCGTCGAAAACATCAGCACCAAATAAGTCGCCCGAAGCATCCCCGAAATGTTACATGAAAAAAACACAGAAGTAAAACAAATTCATAACACTTAAAAAGAAATCATTACAAATTTCTTTAGAAAGATATAATAACAGGATTTCATACGAAAAATTTATTTTCTACATTTTCGTATACAATTTTTTTTGTTTAAGACATTTCCTTTTTGGTTTCAAAGTGTTATTTTTCGTAACTACTCTTTCGTTATCTGTTTACGATTGTTTTGCAAAATTAAGTTTTTTTTGCTAAACATTTTTCGTAGTTATTTTTGTTTGTTATTTAATTTCACTTTTTATTTTTACCTTTTAGTAAAATTCACTTAAGTGCTAAATAGTTTTGTCTTGGAAAAAATTATGCTTATTTAAAACTCTTATCGTTTAAGTTTTCAATAAGTTAATAATTTAGTTTTGAAAGTTATAGTTCATGGTCAGTTTTGAACTTAACAGTTTGTTAACCTTTTTTTTGTTTTCAGTTCTTTTTCAAATCTTTAGGTTTAAGTTTTTTTTTTGCTTTTAGTTGACAAACCTCTATACATCTTTGTTCCTAATCCTTGGAAATTTTGGTGGAGTTTAATTTGTTTAAACATCAACTTTTTGCTCCCGTTTATTTTTTTTTACGATTTCGTTCGAAGTTAATCTTTGTTTGAGTTTCAAACAGCATTTTTTTGGAAATCGTGTATTTTCAAGTTTTTGTTTTTTTTGTTGCTTCGCTTTTTGTTTAAAAGCTTTTCATATTATCCTTTTTTTTGTTTTCGATTTTTTTTCCTCGTTCTTGTACAAGTTTTTGAACTCACCTTCAAAAAAAAAAAAAAATTTTTTTTAAATATATCGAAATGGACAACACTGATAAGAACGAAAACGGTCAGACTGCCAAAACAGGTACAATAAAAAAGAAAGGGACTAGAGCGTCTAATAGACTCCATCCAAATGAGCAAGAACGACTGCTTAACAACTTAAGTCCACTGGTACGTCATTCCCCATCTCAACCAAAAAGGGGTAATCAAAACGAAAAGCCGGCTTCCACTATTTCTTTTCCACAGTCCAACAGCCAATCAAACTTGTTTCCATCTGCCATAGAACGTCTATCTGTAAATCCTGCTGGAGGAGCAGCTAGTTCAAATGATCAAAACGACACTCAAAATTCACTACCAAATACCGACATGATTAACGTTAATAATCATCAATTCCCTCGTGTTCAACGCACCCCTTTACCAAGTAACACTCAAACGAATTGTCCTCAACTCAATATATCAACGAGTGCAGATCATTCTAACGGGTCGGCGGATTCTATTACGGCTCCTTCATATAGTAGCCTCAGTAATTTAGGTAGAGTCCCTAATATCCTTGACAATAGTATTGAAACCATCCGAAATGAAGAAATAGTATCAAACCGTAAAGGAACTAATAATATTTCAAACAGTTCAGATAACATACCAACTGATATCAAAGCATATGTTAACCTTGCTATTGTCAACGCATTTTCATCATATGCTGAATCCATGAAATCTGATATTTCAAACAGCATAAAAAAATCTATTAAAGATAATTTTATAGAGTTCTTAGGCGAAATCAATTCAGCGACTCGTCCTTTAGTAACACGAGAGGTACAAATACTTCCGCATTCAAATATTTCATCTTCCAGAAAGTCATTGCCACAAAGGCAACAAAAACATCAATCTAATCAGAGTCAACAACAATCTATCCAAAATCATTTACAGCAACAACCTAGTCAAAGTCATAATCATCTACAACCAAACAATCGAAATCAATTTCAACAACAACCTCTTCAGAATCAATTACCAGTAACATTGCAACCAACAGTACAAAATATTCAGCATAACCCTTCGGTCAAACTTGTCCCACCTCAATATTGTTTCAAACCCATTGATAGTAACCCTGTAGCTAACCCTAGTGTACAACAACAACCGCAACATATACAACCAACTATACAAAACCTTCAGTACCAAGTCAATCCTTTGAACACTCTTCGATCTGAATCTGGGACAATCCAACAAGGTTTTATCCCTCAACACCAACCAGATGTTAATTTCCATCGAAGTCCCTTAAACCCTTATGCAGATATTAATTTCAATCCACACCGAAGTAATCGGCCACCTATAAAGGTAGACCGATGGGGTATATCTTTCGATGGTAGACCAGAAAACTTAACGGTGGAAGATTTTATATTTAGGGTGGAGAGTCTCCAAATTCAATACGAGTGTCCCTGGTCAGAAATATTAAAACAATTTCATATCATGCTTTCTGGACCAGCCCAAGATTGGTACTGGCAATATCAAAAGTCCAATTACCGACCATCAGATTGGCCTATGTTGCGAGATGCACTAATGCGTCAATTTAGGAACTTAAAATCGGATTATGAAATTTTGCGTGACATAACAGACCGTAAACAAGGATCTTTTGAGTCTTGTGAAAACTATTTTAATGCGATACTGAAACTAAGATCGCAACTTAAAATTCATATTCCAGAATTTGAACTAGTTAGAATGTTAAAGAGAAATCTTAACGAAAAAATTAATAGACTTGTTTATCCCATGGCTATAACTTCTCTAGATGAGCTTAGGTATGCCTGTAAAGAAGCGGAGAAAGCCTTCCCTTCTAAAGAATCTTTCCATAACACAACGAGACAATACAAACCACCTCTTAAAATGTCAGCGAATGAAGTTTCGTATTATGATGAAGACCCAGAACTATATAATGATCATATTGACGCAATGCAATACATCAATAATAACAGACCTAGACCAAAAAATAAAGTCCTCAATTGCTGGAACTGTAAAGAGAACGGTCATTTGTACTGGGAGTGCTCAGCTCCAAAACAAAATATTTTTTGCTTCCGATGTGGTGAAGAGAATGTAATCTGTTCTAAATGTCCAAAATGTAGACCGGAAAACTGGAAGAAGAGCGTGATTTCGACGGGGGAGTCACGTTCGACACAAATCCCCGAGAATCCAAACCAATAAATCCTATAAAGAAACAAATTGAGAATGATACAGATCCTCTGAAAATAACAATGTTGAAGAGAGATACAAAATTAAAAGATAATGATAAAAATATTAGATTTAGTTACGTAAAACCATTACATGTACGAATATTAGAGTATAACGAGGCAAAAGAACGAATTTTTAACGGCACAGTCAGTCCAAAAATCGTTAAAGCTAGAAACAGATACCAAACAAGAAAAGAAACAAGATCCAACATTCTGTCTACGATAATTGACATATCTGGTGATCCTAGGCCCTACGCCAAAATAAAAGTAGCGGACAAGGAGATGCTAGGCTTGCTCGATAGCGGCGCAAGCGTCAGTATCATGGGCAAAGATTGTCGCAATTTAGTCAACGAACTTAACGTTCAAATATTCCCTTTTACCTCGAGCGTTAAAACTGCCGATGGTAAAAATCAATCCATTATCGGAAAAATTAATATAGAGGTAGAGTATAAAAATTTGAAAAACAAGCTCACCTTTTACCTTGTCCCTACTCTCGATCAGGAACTTTACCTCGGCGTTGATTTCTGGAGGGCATTCAAGCTTGCACCTGGAATCGTCAGTGAGATCAAAATGCCAGAGGTTGGGGTTTCTTCGGATACTCATCAACTGTCACCAGAGCAACAAACGCGATTGGACGCGGTCAGGCAAAAGTTTCGGTGTTATACGAAATACGGTCTCGGAAAAACGACGCTTGAGGAGCATGTCATCGACACCGGAGACGCGGTCCCTGTAAAACAGCGTCACTACCCTGTCTCCCCAGCGATACAAGCCCTAATGTATGCCGAGATAGATAGAATGTTGTGCCTTGGAGTGATTGAAGAGAGCGAAAGCCCGTGGAGTTCGCCAGTGGTCCTGATACAGAAACCCGGCAAAAATCGTCTGTGTCTGGATTCACGAAAGTTGAACTCCCACACGAAAAAGAACGCTTACCCTCTTCAAAATCTCGAAGGCATCTTCAGTCGTCTTCATGACACCATCTTCATTAGTAGCATTGATCTCAAGGACGCTTTCTGGCAGATACCGCTGGGGAGGCAGAGTAGAGAGAAGACTGCTTTTACGGTACCGGGGCGGCCCTTGTACCATTTTACTGTCATGCCCTTTGGTCTGTGTAATGCGGCCCAAAGGTTGTGTCAGTTAATGGACAAGGTCATACCCTCAAGGTTAAGGGACCGGGTCTTCGTGTATCTCGATGATCTGCTTGTCATAGCTCCGGATTTCGAGACACATATCGCTCTGCTGGAGGAAGTAGCTGCGTGCCTGAATAAAGCGGGGCTCACCATCAACGTTACGAAGTCTAAATTCTGCTTCAAGGAGTTGAAGTACTTGGGCTTCATCGTTGGTGGTGGGAAGCTTAAGACGGATCCCGCCAAAGTTGAAGCCATCGAAAACTTTCCCGTCCCAAAAACGGCTAAACAGGTACGCAGACTGCTTGGTCTAGCAGGGTGGTATCGCCGGTTTATACGGGAATTTTCGTCTTTGACTGCTCCAATAACAGATACGTTAAAAAAAGGTAATACCAAATTTAAAATGACGGAAGAAGCTCTGGAGGCATTTGAAAGATTGAAGAAGGCCTTAACCTCAGCGCCGGTTCTAACGCATCCGAATTTCACGAAACGTTTCTATATTCAATGTGATGCTTCAGATACAGGTGTAGGTGCGGTGCTCTTCCAGAAAAACGAGACTGATGAAGAGTCCCCAATCTCATATTTCTCCCAAAAGCTTAATAAGTGTCAAAAGAATTATAGTGTCACAGAAAAGGAATGCCTTGCAGCGGTTTTAGCGATACAAAAATTCAGACCTTATGTGGAGGGAATGCTATTCACTGTAATAACTGACCATTCAAGCTTAAAATGGCTCATGAGTCTCAAAGATTTGAGTGGCAGACTTGCACGTTGGAGCCTTCAACTTCAAGCATACTCCTTTGATATAGAACACAGGAAAGGAAACCTAAATGTAGTCCCTGACACCTTGTCAAGAGTTTATATGGAAGTAGACAGTTTAGATTTAATTGACATATCGCCGCTGATAGATATCAATTCGAAAGAATTTGAATCTGACGAATACTTGAGCCTATTAGATACTGTAAAAGAAAACCAAGATAGATTGCCAGACCTTAAAATTGACGGAAAATATCTATATAAACGATCGTTTCCACCATATGATGAAAATACCACAGTAGAACACAATTGGAGATTATGGGTACCGTCAGGTCTCACAAATGAAATCATTGTTCGTGCACATAATCCCCCACAGGTGGCCCATGGTGGGCTAACAAAGACATTACAAAGGATTCGTCAATATTTTTATTGGCCAAACATGACAATTCAAATTCGTGAATATGTTTCAAAATGTACCACCTGTATTGAGTGCAAATCGTCGAACAAAGTCCTGCGTCCTTCTATGTCCAGTATGTACAACACAGATCGTCCCTTCCAAAAGTTGTACATCGACTTTATAGGCCCATATCCCCGTTCTAGGTCCGGTAATAGTTTTGTTTTCGTCGTCCTTGATCATATGTCCAAGTTTCTGTTTTTAAAGTCCCTACGAAATGCAAATACATCTAGCATTATACAATTTTTAAAAGAAAATGTATTCGATATGTTCGGAGTCCCTGAAATATTCCATTCCGATAATGGGAGACAGTTCCTAGCGAAGGACTTTCAAAATTTCATGCAAACTTATGGCATACGACATTTTAAAACTGCCAATTATTCCCCTCAGTCGAATGCTTCTGAAAGAGTCAATCGTACTCTTCTGGCAGCAATACGATCGTACCTCAAAGAAGACCAGAGAGATTGGGATCTTCATTTGAGTGACATAGCATGTGCATTGAGAAGTGCAGTACACACTTCCACCGGTGTGTCACCATATTTTGCTCTATTTGGCTTAAACATGATGACCCACGGGAGTTGTTATGAGCTTGCCCAAAAGCTGAATTCAGTAGAAGACGGTGAACTTATGACTCTCTCCAGGCATACTCGGCTACAATTCATGCGCGATAAAGTCAAAACAAGCATTGCCAAAGCAAATGAGAAGAGTGCATTAAAGTATAACACTCGTATTCGAAACGTACGATTCGTCCCTGGGCAGGAGGTATTCCGAAAAAATTATATACTGAGTGATAGTTCAAAGTATCTCAGTGCTAAACTTTGTCCGAAATTTGTTAAGTGTCGCGTTGTGAAAGCAGTAGGAAAAAACTTATATGAATTAGAAAACTTATCTGGTAAAACCATTGGAATCTATCATGCTAAAGACATCAAACAATGAAAGAGGTTAATATCATCTGTATTCTCTTATTATCCTTCTTTGCTATGTCAACATCTTATTAATTCTGTGATTATAGGTATTTGTGTTTATTATTCTAAATAATTATCCTTGTAGGTTCATGTATTTACATTTAATTCCATTTAATAGATTTACTTTATGTATTTGACCTAATTAGTTAATTGTTATTTTATGTTTATTTATTAATTATTTATTAAAACAGTGAAGTCCTTCAGACCCTGTGATATTTTTGTTAATTTATTTTAGGCTAAGTTTGCAATACTAGTTTTAGTTTAGTTTAGTAGTTATTTATTTATTATAGATCACCTTATTTATTTATTCCTTCATTTACCTTCCTTTGATTTATTTATTTGTTTAATTATGTGTTCCGCTTATTTATTTATTTATTTATTAAAATTATTTATTTATATGTTAAACTATTTGTTTACCGGTTCAATTATTTATTTATTCAGGTCTTAATTTGTTCAGGTATTAATTCGCTACCTTTTTTTTGTTACATTCTTATTTGTTAATTTATTTATTTATTATCTGCGTTCATTTCTTAACTTATTTATTTATTCACTTCCTCGTTTATATATTAATATATTAATTCATTTATTAATAGAGTTATTATTTGTGTTTGATATCAAATCTATCCCAATAAATATCCATTCATTTGTTTAATGTGCATTAATTATTTATTAGATTTGTTTAATTAGTTACACCCGTTTACATCTATTTTTAATTCTTTAATACCATTTATTGGTTTATATTAAAATCCTTACAGTAGGATAGGTATTTATTTTTCTACCACACTGTCTTTTACACAATTTATATCTATAGCGAGCCAAATACACTCGAAGTCGAAAACAATCTAAGTAAAACACAAAATTATTCACTCTTGCATTCACTTAATCAGGGCTATCGTGAACAAAATTTCCCTCGGAATTTTTCCCATCTTCGAAAATTGGAAACAACAATACTTCTGCACTGTTTAATGTAAGCTGGCGGCTGGCTTTTTGAAATGAGAGCCAAAGTCCCTATTGAACTTATTTCCCGATATCAATAAATTCAAAGTGAAACTTTCGGCATTATTCAAGTTGACAATTTTGAAAGTTGGGAAAAATTCCGGGGGAAATATTATTCACGATAGCCCTGAATAAGTTTTTCCTTGGGCATCTAACCCTCGTATGCGGAAGGTTGATCATAGATCTAAATGTTCGTAAAAATACACTATACTATAAGTAAGTTAAGTAGATGCTTATTGCCCGGCTTTGTGGGTTCTTCACCACGTCAATAACCTCTTAAACGAGCGAAATGAAAAGGAAAACCCAAAACAATATCCATAGGGATGAATTAATTTTGATATTTATTAAGAAAGTACATATTTACATACATAATTATCGTAAAACCTATCTGACGGGGTCCTTCCACTCTTCTCGAAGCTGCAAGGTCCATCTTCTCGAATAGTGTTTTGTTGTGGACACCTGTAACGAAACGGAAAGGTTTGAGTCATTAACACTGATACCATTAGTATCTTAACCAACTATTTATACCTCTTCAATATGATCATTTGGTAGGGATATCCGTTGTAGTTACTTATATCCAGCATCTGAGCTCATCCGGAGGAGTTGATTTGTTCTATAATAGAACAATTAAAAACCTTTTTTTTTATAATGAATAAGTCAGTTTCAAGAATTTTACTTACCATTCTGTTGTTGTTGTTGTGACTGTTGCCGCCTGGTTCTGCAGGATATTTCTTTTGCATTGTTGTTGAGGCTGGAAATATTTGAATTTTGTATTCAAAGTATATTGTTTATTTATAATTTACTTACCTAATTAAGTTTTGTTTCGATGTCTGGTCCAGAACCCTCTTGCTGAATATGAATACTTTGATTAGAATTAGAATATTCACATTTTTTGTGTTGTCATTTTGACATTTGGATTGGCTGCGTTCAAGTAGCAATGTTAAAGAATGACTGACTTCTAAAAATCTCAAGGAGGTTCGTTCACACGAGCAATATAAAATGTTAAGCGATCTACATTTATTTAGTAATATAAGCTAATATCTTATTATATTATGTCGAAAAGGAGAGCTCTGTAGAAGCAATTTCCCTTTTGGCATTCTATGGAAAGTTTAATAGTGGTTAGTGGTAAACAAAAAGATTTTTTTTTGATAACTACCGAAAGAAAAAGGAGAATGCCTATCTTGTTCCTTCGTGTAAAATCTAAAGTCTTGACCTATAACAAGAGGATCTGAACGCTCCTTAAGGGATTATCACATCCAATTAAGCTCGAGAGGTCGGTAGTATCAATATGAAGAACCCGGATTCGTTCAAAGGAATGAAATCCGAGTTGATTAACTTTTAGCGACGTGGCTGATTTTGATTGGCTGGTTCCAACCTGCCAACTTTTGTAGGCAGGAACGGTGGAAAAGGATCGAGGAGATCTGCATTTTTATTCATTATCAAGTAAGAAGCCGAGGAAAGCAGAATCTCCATAAGTGAACCACAGGCTAATAAATTAAATTGTAGTTTAAACTTCAGACAAATTAAAGTAATACATAATTCACCTGTTTATCTTATTGAGTATCGCTCGAAAATAGCAAAGTTATTTTTGGTAAATTTACTTACGGTGCTCGGTAACATTTATACGTAGTGATATTTTTTGTTTTGAGGTGAGAGCATATTTAAAAAAAAAAAAAAAATCTTTTCGTTTTATTTCATAGGATAAATAGGGAACTATGAGATTTGAAGGGAATGGATTTAAATTTATAAATATATATTTATGTCTATGTATATATATATATATATATATATACTTATATATATATATATATGTATAAGTATGTAGAAACCATTTATACATCCTACATGGTTTCCTTTTTTTTATTCAGACCCCATTGGATTGCACTACCGCCGTGTATATATATATATATATATACGGATCACGCCGGCTAAGCATCGGGAATCTTCTTGGTCGTAAAATTCGAGCTTCTGGTTCAGTAAAAACGTTTATTTCCGAGAACTAAGGATTTTAAAAGAAACGTGAAATTGGCGATCGGCGACTGTATCAAAAAGCAAAAGTCACGATCGCCAGCCCGCTTAAAGTACGATACGAGAGAGCACTGTATATATATTACATATACCGTTTCGTACGTTAGAACATCCGATTCTTCCGTTTTACTCCTACGTCTCAAGAATACATCAAGAACTTCAAACTCAAGATTCAAGAAAACAAGAAAGCTAATTCAAGATTCAAGATAGCGAAATCTCAAGAAATCCAGTATACCAGTTCTTTTTTTTTGTTATTTGTATATTTATACACTTTAAAATTTGACGTGTTATAAAAAAAAAAAAGGATATTTCATGAATTAAAATTTAAAATTTTTGCAGAATTTATTAATAGAGTTAAATGTTTTTAAGTGGTTAAAGGTGTATTCGACTTAATATTCGGCATATATCGGGTTAGGATAATTTCCATTTTCATCCTTTCTGTTCTTCTTCTCAAAAAGGAAAAGTGGTTATTGGAATCACTCTGAGAACTTACATTGAGCTCAATTTAGGTTAGTAATTTCTTTTGTTACGTTTCGATAATCCTGTAAAAGAAAGCGCAGGAATATATATTTTTTTTTGTGGAACTTATCGCAACCAATTTTGATACGAATATTTCGAATGTTCCTATATGCAATTTATTAAATTTGTTTTTTTTTTATGTTTCTCTTGATCTTATTTATAAAAGAGATCCTTTTCTTTAAATTTTGTTCAATTATAATTATATATTGTAAACATAATTATATATTTTTTATGCTTTTCCATTAAATAAATATTTGTGAATCACGTCAAGATGATTGAAATCATGAGTTTCATTCAGGCATATAGCTTGATGGCATTTTAGGATTTCTAATTTTCAGGGGATGCTGAAGGACGACACAATGCTAAGATGAAATGAGCTGATCAAAAAGGTGAGTTTGATTTAAGGGGAAGTTGAATATTAGGCCACTGAACTTCCATGGTAGGGTGGGTTAGGCCAAGAGCTGAGACTACCTCAGCCCCCTCTAAATGTAATGTCCGTCCGTTTAATAAATTTTCTTTGATTTCGAACCTTGTTTCGGAATTCATTCGGCATGATTTGTGTTTTTTTGTAGTAGGGGAGAAGGGGTTGGATGTGAACAAGTTCCCACCCATTTCCGGCGAGCTCAAGCCGAGCATACAGCCAGCATGCCAGTTCACAACACTCCGCGGAAATTCATTCGAATTTTATATTTTCTCATTTCAAACCTATTACACAGTTTGTAGGTAATGTATATCGAAAAAGATAATACACTTAATCATAATTAACTTACAGGCACTTGATTTCACTCCACATTTGAATTCCCTTCCATCAATTACCTACAATCCAACATACATACATACATACATATTTATACAGTACCTTAATTTTCTTTTTGTATAATTTATTACAGCAGATAGAAATATAGACAAAAAACCATAACAAAGTCCAGCAAAGCTGGCCAAGTTCTTTGTTTTCAATTAAAAACTAACCTACCTACCTACTTATCTTGGCCAGCGCACCAAGGAAGGTATATATTTCTTTTTAGAATATAACAATTTAGTAGGTACTTATCAAAGATTTCATGACATTTCCA
Source organism: Philhelius festivus (assembly GCA_963931855.1). Taxonomy (NCBI): domain Eukaryota; kingdom Metazoa; phylum Arthropoda; class Insecta; order Diptera; family Syrphidae; genus Philhelius; species Philhelius festivus. The sequence goes on from OZ007557.1 coordinate 109,164,854, forward strand.
GTCAACGCTCGAGGTTTGAAGCTAAATTTCGTTTTACAAATGCTACGGTCGCGCTTTTTGACACACAAAATCGTATATACGATCAAACGCCCATTTAACGCCGGACCGACGAACGCGAGATTGTGATTTGGCCATAAATTTAGCTTCAAACCACGAGCGTTGACTGACATTTCCATGTCATCTTTGATAAGTACCTACTTAATTGTTATATTCCAATGAATTTTGTTACTGTTTATTAATTTACAAGGTATATAATATTGCATATTTTAAATTTTGGGCATTTAAAATAGTTAATTTATAAAGCTATTTTCTTAAACAAGAGATGGATATGGCCGATATGGATGATCTTGATGAACTCCTTGACTTTTCCTTGTTCGGTGTTGTGAGCTATGCTGGGTATGAGGCATTTAAAAACAAATGTGGAGTGAAATCAAGTGTCTGTAAGTTAATTATGATTAAGTGTATTATCTTTTTCGATACAAGATGTGCTTCCAATGCTTTCATGATGGTGCACCGTGTCGCTATCCACGCCGGCGCCGCCGATTGTTGATAGTTTGGTGGTTCAAATTTAATAAGGTTCATACAGCCGGGTTAAAGATTTCTGAAACAATTTATAATTATTTAAATAAAAACAGATCCACACTTTTTTTGATTTAATTATTTATAAAAAAGAACTTCAATTACTTACTTCTTATTTCACTTCAATTTTCATCTTTCAAAACAAATACAAAATACGGCCGACAATGAACTGTCAAACGCCCGACCGAATAGAAAATAAAGCCGGAGGTAACATTTCAGATTGCCTCATAAGAGTCTATTGTTTTTATTCAAAATGTCAAAGCCCGACCGACCAAACGCGAGATTGTGGTTTGGCTATAACTTTGTCTTACACAAATTTGAGTAGCGCCCCCTATGATAGTCACGCATTTGGAATAGAAACGAGCCCTCAATATTTAGGCCTATTCGGCGTGATCTTTTATTCTTCTATTCTGTTATTCTGCTATGAATTTCCATACAAATGCTTGAGCTGTCAACAAATCTTTTATGAATTTTAATTTTGGTATTCAGCACGCTAAAATCTGTTATAAAATCTGCTAAGAAAACTTTTATGAACTGTCAAACGTTCGAACATAGAAAAAATCTTTTACGAATAGCATTTTTGGTATTCAGCATGCCAAAATCTGTTATGAAATCTGTTAAAAATCATAAAAGAATAAAAGACAAACTTCTGTGACTTTTATCATAAAAGATTTCAATACATACACAGATACGAGTATATCAATGAAAAATTGATATATCATCGTCGTTCACTTTGCAATACAATATTTTGCAAATATGGCTGATCTGGAATGAATTAAATAAGAATTAAATTACATTTTTGTTAAGAATGGACGTTTCATAGAACGACGACGATATATTTTATATTTCGTCAACGAAATCTTTTTAAAATGAGACAAATGAAAGAAAATATATTTACACACATACGAGTATTATATAAACATATGTATATGTAAGTAGAGTAGAGGACACCAATAATGTGTAAGAGAAGAGATTACTTTTTTGTTCGTCATCCATTTTAATTTTGTCAGATGAATTATATTATTTAATCACAGCTGATTATGATAGCAGATTTAGTTCAGTTTCATAACAGATTTCGTTTTCGAAGTTGCATAACAGACTTTTATAAAAGTTCGAGCCCCTGAATACCAATTATAAAAGATCTTTTGAGATGGAAATCTTTTATGATTCATAACAGAAAATTTATAGCAGAATAACAGATGTGGCAGAATAGGCCTAATTATTTATATACTCAAAGGTTGGATGCCAGTACTTGCTCATGTGGACTCGGGGTAAAAGAGAATAGACATTAGTTGAAAGCTTGTCATTATTTTTGACAGCTGCTTAGACAAAAAATTTCTTTCTGACGTCTACTTCTCTTGCTTACAAAACAAAGTTTTCCATAGGTGTATTAATATTTTGGGGATAACTCTTTGTAAGGAAAAGATTTTAGTGCACAAAGATCTTCAACAATGGCATCGTTAATGTTGATGACAAATTCTATTGCTGCAAGTAAGGAATATCTTTTTATTATCTTTTATACAGTAGATGCTCGTTGCGTAATTGAATCAAATGTGAGGTTACATATAACCCTCTAATATATGTACATACAATCATCCATTTTCAGAAAACTATATACGACCATTGGGAGTTTTAGTGTTGCGTTCATCTTATTCTACTGACGGTCCTCGACCATTGAAATCAACCAATCTTGCCTCCATTAAAAGAGGAACAGGAGGTCGGAGCAGTTTCAATGGAATTGTTGCTACTGTTTTCGGTTGCACTGGTTTTGTCGGGCGGTACGTGTGCAATAAACTCGGAAAAGTTGGTTCACAGATGATTCTTCCTTATCGAGCTGATCACTGTGAAGCTATTCGCCTTAAAGTCTCTGGCGATTTAGGACAAGTTCTTTTCCATTTTTACAACTTAAAAGATGAAAATTCCATTCGTGAGGCTGTGAAGTATTCTAATGTGGTAATTAATTTAGTAGGTCGTGATTTCGAAACAAAAAACTTTAAGTTCGAAGATGTACACGTAACTGGGGCTAGAAATATTGCCAGGTATAGTCATCACAATATTCTTTTACACGTAATTTAAGTTTTTTTTTAGAATTTGCAAAGAAATGGGTGTGGAACGACTTATTCATCTTTCGGCACTTAACGCCGAAGAGAATCCGAAGGGCCATATTTTGGAGAATGGAAGCAACTTTTTAAGGAGCAAATATTATGGAGAGCTTGCAGTACGGAAAGAATTTCCAGATGCAACCATTATTCGTCCGTCAGATATTTATGGTTCAGAAGACAGATTCTTGCGATACTACGCCCACATTTGGCGGCGCCAGTTTCGTGCATTTCCCCTTTGGTACAAAGGAGAACGCACTGTAAAGCAGCCCGTTTATGTAAGTGATATTGCTCAGGCAATTGTCAATTGTGCTAGGGATCCAGACACTGCAGGAAAAATCTATCAAGCTGTAGGGTACGTTGCAATCTATTAAATTTGTTTAATTCTTTGCCAAATTCTATAATTTTAGACCCAAACGCTATCTTCTGAGTGATTTAGTCGACTGGTTTCATCGAGTTATGCGAAAGGATGAAAATTGGTGGGGATATTTGCGATACGATATGCGTTATGACCCAACTTTTATCATGAAAGCCAAGTTGACCGAACTAATTTGCCCTGGAAATCCTATAGGCGAACTTCATATGGAACGCATTGAGCGAGAATGTGTAACAGATAATGTTTTGAGTGGTGTCCCCACACTTGAAGATCTAGGTGTGCAGCTAACCACAATGGAAAGCCAAGTCCCATGGGAACTTAGACCTTATAGAGCTGCTTTATACTATGATGCTGAATTAGGTGAATTCGAAACACCTGCCCCACCAAAAATACTCAATCCACGTGAGGAAATGAGGCTTTTTGGTTAAACGATATGAATCAATGTTAAAAAACAGACTTTAATCGTTAATAAAATAATTCTCAAAACGAACAATTTTGTAAAGATGATTTCATATTATTTATGATGTAAATATAATTATTAACAGCGACGTTTTACTTATGACCGACACCGCGTGTTGAAGTTTTTTATGGACAATGTTTTTGATTCTTATTTTATATGTATTAACGTGGTCGCCTTAACAAAATATTTACTTTTTATTTTAAGTTAATTGAACACTTTTATTGCTGGAGCTGACAGCTGACTCTTCTGGATATACTTTTAAAATACTTGTCAACAGCTCGTAGAGAACCAGGACCTTCTGACTTACAACTATCAACCATTCCCGTGTGTTACCAGAAATGGAGATAACTGCTTTATATTTCTCATGACAAGAATATTCTTTGAGGATCTGTCACTTCCTCGCAAATTTCATTGCCGAATTAAATGGCACGTCATTAATTAATGTTTGGATATTTTTAAAGTAAACAAAAATTGATGTCTAACAGCTAATGGAGAACCAGTGCGTAGTGAATTATAACTCTGAAAAATGTCTGTGTAACAGGCCAAATTCCTAAACGCAAGATTTGCAAAGCAAAACACCTGCAAAGCAGATATAGCAAATCAGAATACGCATATGTAAGAGAATTGCGCAGGAAATGTTTGACATTTGCACAAATGCCTCTGCATTTGTGCGAGAAAGTAGCATCGATTGCATTTTGGGACACTCTGCTTAGCAGAGATTTTTGTATTTGCATTTTGAAATTGTTTGCTTAGCAGAATTTGCGCAAGATATGCGTTTAGGAATTTGCCCACAGTTGTGTTGTCGGTTGAAATGGAAAGGGCTAATAATTGTCTGACGATCCCGAAGGCCTAAATGAGATTTTTTTTTTGAGAATTTGTCACTTCCGTTCATGAGGTAGTACCTTTGTATATATAACCTATAGTAGGGCATATTCCTAAACGCATATCTTGCGCAAATTCTGCTAAGCAAACTGTTCCAAAATGCAAATACAAAAGTCTCTGCTAAGCAGAGTGTCCCAAAATGCGATCGATGTTACTTTCTTGCGCAAATGCAGAGGCATTTGTGCAAATGTCAAACATTTCTTGCGCAATTCTCTTACATATTATGCGTATTCTGATTTGCTATATCTGCTTTGTAGGTGTTTTGCTTTGCAAATCTTGCGTTTAGGAATTTGGCCGTATTATCATGGAGCGTGATTTTGTATTGCGAACTAAACATCTGCAACGAATGGCTTGAAACCACTTCCAAGCCATTCTATATTTTTACAAATACACTATTTGCTGCTTTCACTTCTTCTTAAACAAAACAAATGAATCATCACCCCATACCAAAACAATAGAATCGTGTATTTACTCGAAACGAATACACCATTTGATTTGTTTTTTCAAATGCATCGAATACACCAAATAATACACTAAACACACCGAGTACACCAAGCGAACTGAGAACTTTCAATTGCTAAAGAATGTAAGGGTGAACAAATAGAAAAGTTGTTCACGGCCAATTTTACTTTTAACTTTTAATCAAATTATCCGATCATCAGGGTGAAGATCAATAAAGAAAGTGGAAATTTCAAGCTAAATTTTGATAAGAACTATTGACAAAGGGTAAAACTGACCATATTAAAAGAATGAGTGAAGTTCTTTTAATTTCAATTTTTGTTATGAAAAATTCAAAAGTTGATTAAAAATTGAATAATTTTAAGAATCAATCTTATGATGCAAATTTACTATCGTAACGATTGTCTATAAATGTTTCATAGGCAATAACTTAATATATGCAACGGGAGACGAGGTAGAGGAACTTTATTTAATTTCTCACTAAAATTAAAAATTAAAATCGTGAAAAAAATGCCGATTTTACTATATCGATTCTATTGAGTATAACGAGTCTTTATGATTAAGGTCAATAGTAGGTGTGTTTTTTTTGCAAGTCCATATAGAATTGTAAAAAAAAACGACATCGGGACTAAGCGCTTTACATGCAAATGCAACAACTACTTAAATCTATACAGAGTTAGCTAAGACCAGATAATTATCGAGAGTTAATCTAAGACCCGATAAAAATGGTGATGCCAAAATAGAATTATCTATATGTTATCGATAATTTGCTCAGAGACGTCAAAAGTGAAGTTTTTGGATTGGTTGTGCTAGTCGTCAATAAGCTGACAAATGTCATAGCGTACACAGTGCTTCCAGCTATGTGGAAAAAAAGCTCCTAAATCCCGATGTCGTTTTTTTTTACAATTCTATATGGACTTGCAAAAAAAACACACCTAGTGATGAACTTAACAGTGGTGAACTTAACAGAATGAAAAATACAAAAATTATAAAATACAATTTAGCAGTTTGGTCAAATAAAACTATTGATTGGCAAAATTATAGAATCGCTCGCAACAGATTTAAATCTGAAATTAACAGAGCTAAAAATAAATACATCTCCAACAAAATTCAAAGTGCTAATGACCAAAAGTCAATGTGGCGAATGATAAAATCCTTAGTGTTAAATCAAAAGAAAAACTCAATTAAAAGTATAAATTTTGAAACCAGAACTATAAGTGATAGAAAAGAAATAGCGGAGAAACTTAATAAATTTTTTGTAGACAGTGTTGTGGAAATCAATCAAATAATACCTAAAGTCACGTATAGCAATTACATCGGAGAAAATGATAAAACATTTAAATTTAAGTTTGTGACTTTTAACGAGCTAAAGATATTTATAAAAAGTATGAAAAACAAAAAAGATGCAAATATGTTATCCGTAAACATGATAAGTGATTCATTTCACATAGTTGGTGATAAGTTATGCCAAATAATAAACTTGTCACTAAAAGAAGGTATTTTTCCGGATTGCTGGAAGGAGTCAGTGGTAGTTCCAATTCCTAAAACTAATAATCCATCGAAGCCTGAGGAATACCGTCCAGTAAATATGCTTCCTAATGACGGGAAAATTCTGGAAAAAATTGTTCAAAAACAATTACAAAAATATATGGAAGAGAGTCACCTCTTTGAGAATTGTCAATCGGGGTTCAGAGAGGGCCACAGCTGTGAATCTTTGATTAACCTAATAATCGCTGACTGGAAGACAGAAATACATCAGAAATTGAAAATTGTTGCTGTTTTCATTGATCTGAGGAGAGCCTTTGAGACTGTCGACAGAGAAATTCTGATACAAAAACTTGGAAAATATGGTGTCAAAGATAAAGAGCTAAAATGGTTTCAATCATATTTGGAAGGACGTACGCAAAGAACAAGAGTGGAAGAAGCGATTTCAGAAGCTATAAATGTAAATTTAGGAGTCCCACAGGGATCTGTACTAGGAATATTGTTGTTTATTATTTATATTAATGAAATGCCAAAGGTTATTAAATATTCATTTTTAAAATTGTTTGCTGATGATGGTTTATTGTATTTTGTAGGCAAAAATGTAAATGAATGTGTCGAAAAAGTTAATTTTGATTTAATACAACTAAAAAAATGGTTTCATATGAACAAACTAAGTTTGAACGTAGAAAAAACAAAATGTATGGTTATTAATGGGGAAACAGAGGCTGAAGTTAAAATTGATAATCAAGTCATAGAAGTTGTAAAACAAATAAAGTATCTTGGAATTATGTTTGATAATAAGTTAGAATTTAATACCCATATTGATTATATATGCAAGAAAATTGGAAAAAAGATTGGATTCTTTTCAAGAATTAGGAAAAGGATGTCGACTTTATGTGCAATAAAAATATATAACACTATAATAAAACCTCATTTTGAGTATTGTTCAACCATAATTTATCTTGGTAATATAACTATGATTGACAGATTGCAAAAGTTGCAAAACAAAGCAATGAGAATAATATTAAAATGTCACTGGTTAACACCTATTGCACTTATGTTAGATATGTTAAAATGGCTTAGTGTGAATCAAAAAACTATTATGAATGTGTTGATATATGTTTTTAAAATGAAAAATAGAATGCTACCCAGTTATTTATGTGATAAAATCAAATTTGTTAGTGATGTACATAATCTTAATTTGAGAAATAGATGTGATATTCGTCTTCCATTTCTAAGGACACACTCGGCACAAAATATGCTTTTGCACAATGGCCTTAAAATGTTCAATGAGTTGCCAAATAATTTAAAATCTGAAAATAATTTACAAATATTTAAGAAAAACCTAGTTACTTATGTGAAATATAAATATGTATGATAAATTTATTATTTATTTAAAAGGTATATATGTAAAAGTTTTGAATAGCTAGAATATTGCTAAATAAAGAAAATGAAATGAAATGAAATAGTTCAATGAAATATAGTCATCTTTATTTTTGTTTAATTTTTTTTTTTAAACTGGCACCAAATTTAATACTAAAAAGCTGTGAAGCAAAACTGGGATAGGTTCTTATAATTAAAAATTCAAAAGTTGATGAAAAACTTCTGATTATTGAACAAAAATTAACTCATTTATTGCCCCAACCCTGCTCTTAGACAATGCAGAACAATATTTTACGATCAATTCAACAAGTTACACACTAAAATTGGTCATACGGATTTAAAAAAAAAAAAACAATTTTCATAAAACAATTCAAACGAGATGGTTCATAAACTAGTTTCTAACTTCCGAAATCGTCAACAGATCATTAAAATTAAGGTCTGAGAAAACTGTCATTAAAGCGAATATACAACTTGTGAAAAGAATTTATCCAACTCTACATGATTAATATGAAAAAATAATATTAAAAGAAATTGAAGTAGTGTTTCTTTTCCATTGACTAAAAATGTAAAATCTGTATAGAAAATTAAAAACGGAGAAAATAAGTATTTTTAAATTATTGGTTTGCTTATTCTTTAAATAAACATATTATGTAAAAGATTGCAAAACCTTTAATCTAAGAGGAAAGCTGATATAAAAGTATTTTCAATTAAGTTTTTTAAAGACTTGATTTTTTGGACTCAGTGCTTGTTCCAGTATATATCACTCATTGTCATTAGTTTTGACATTATTAACGCATTTTGACAAATTATCTTGTCTACAAATAAGCTCTTATTCAAATATATAAAACATAACCATGAATGACATAGAAACTGTATTATAATGTTCTATAAAATTTGAACATTTTCATTGAACATATTTCATTTTTATGAAAGATGTAATTAAAATTTGTAAATTATTATTATCGATTTTGCCATACAAAATTATCTATAATTCCAGAAACACTTAGGAGAGACACCAATTCGTTTTTATACTCGCTGTGTTCGCTTTATTCGGTGTGTTTATAACTGTTAGGCTTGTTCTGTTCTATTTGGTTCAAGCATTCAAGCCTATGAGAGAAACCAAACAGTGTATTCGTTTTATTATAAAGGGATCGAATGGTGTGCAGTGTTTGTTTTTTAGAATAGTGTATTCATTTTCAGTGTACACTACTTTCTATGCATGCAACGAACAGAATACACAGAAAGTACTGTGCTTGCTCAAAGAAGGCAAATGAATGTATTCATGCAGACCTTTATTGCGAACGCTAGCCTGGTGGTGGCGCAGAAATTAGCTCACACTTTTACAGTGGGGACTAGGATAACATAAAAAACAAGTAGTAAAAAAAGAGAATATGTATTTTATTATTAAATTTAGCAATCTTTCGTCTTCTTGATAGTACTATAAGTTTTATATACAAAGGTAGTACTTCTGGAAAAAAAATAATTTGGTTTTAGGTAGCTGCGGTTGGGAAGTGAGTCAAGACTTATGGCCTGATAGTCCAATGGGCTAACTATTAAGCGTAGGGGAACATGAGAATATATTAAATACAATTAATTAAAAAATAATTCGTGGATTTGTTTTTAATAAAAAAAAAATCGTAAAAACATGTTTTCGATCAGCAGCAATTTATTTTATAAAGGCTTTGGTTATCCTATAGAAAAATCTGTTTTCAAAATTGGTTGTGTATATGAAAGTGAAGCATTTTAACAGTTTGTGTGACTTGAGAAACTTTCGCTTTCATCTTCGTATACTGAAGTGTTTAAATCGTGTTCAAATTCCTCTAACTGTTCATCACTTATTTCTCGTGCAACTTTGCAAATATCCGAACTGCCCGTCACGTCCAACAAACGAACTCTTAATCTTTCTGATATTTCCTCAAGCTCGGTAAATTTTCTTTTGATTGCTCGACAAAGGTTCATGTTATTTATATCTAAGCTTGATTCGAAGGTATCGAGTAAGTTTTCAACTTGATTATTTCGCACTAATTCTTTAAGTTTTTTTATGTCGTCGAACGGTTTTACACCAACATGTATTTGACCATTAATATGTCCACTGAAATCAACAATATCAAACCAATCATCTAAAACAGGCACATTTTCTATCAAATCACAAAAACCGATTGATGCAAAACCAATAATTGCATCTTCCATGGGACATGGTAAATTTTGACCATGGGGATTTTTTTTGCTGGCCCTTTTCCAAACCTTAAGAATAAATCGTTCGTTTTTCTGCAACAGCAAAGATATACATAGTTATATAGTAACTTGGAGTTATTGATTAAAAACTTACATTTATAAGATAATTGATAGACCCAGATATACAAAACAAGACATTCCAAACTGGATTGGAGTTTTTTTCTATCACAGCAGTCGAATATACCATTCCTTCGTGAGATTTCACCATAGGACCGTCACCTTCTTCAGCTTGAAATGTTACGTATGTACTTGGCTCTACTCCAATTTGATAGCCATTATTTTGATTTCCTTTTGTACTAACAGATCGACTTAGTTTTTTCTTAAGATTAAGAGATTGGGTTAATGGTAGATTTCGGGCGCTTTTGATCTCCAAAACTATCCTAAAAGAATTGCTTTCTGCCAATTGTATACCTGGTTGTGCATGACTCATATTAGATGTTGTCGAAGCTAGTGATTTTTGAAGTATGTTTAAGAGATCTGATGTTTTGCTTGTTTTTGAATTTACAGCTGAGGATAAGTCATTTTCAAATGATGTTTTAATGGGAATATAATTGGATACATGCTGCAAGGTAGTTGATTCAATTTTAGCCGTTCTTTTTGTAAGTGTCCTTGAGTTTTCCATATTTTCAATTTGCTTTTCAGTTCCTATTGCCATAACACATTCTAATTCCCCTATTTGTTTATTAGATGTTGAGCTCATAACTGATACCCATTTGTTTGTTGAAATAACTGGAAACTAGAAGAACTTGTATGAAGTTTATGTATTAAAATAGAAAAAAAAACGTACCTGTCCGTCAATAAGACGATTTGTCAAAGATGCATCACGGTAAGCTATAAAAAACTGATGTAGTGGTAATCGCAACAACCCAATTACTTCAGGCTTCAAGTTCTTTTTCATTTTTGAGAGCTCAATATTTAGGTAATTATTTTGTACTCTTTCCAAAAACTGTTTAGTGTTTGAAACAGTAAAAGTCTAAACACATGTATGATTTATAATATGAACATAGTTATATATATATAAAAATACTTCTGTAAAATCTGCCCCTTTTTCAGAAAAAGGTGCAAATAAAGCTTCTTCTTTCCAGAACGTCTGGCAAACTAAGAAGAAATCTTCATTTTCCAAAGGAAATGTAAAACTTCTTTGATCACCAATTCGCAGAATTCCATGTAAAACGCAATGTTTTCTAAGAGCCTTTGTTGAAAACATTTTTGATATCGAAATTTAATCAAGTGCGGGTAGTTTAATTTACCCAATATTTTTGTGCTGGAAGAGAAAACGGGTTTTTAAGTACCAACATACTTTATCTTGAGCTTGAGTACTAAGCCAAAAAACCCAAATTCATTTTTGGACCCAGATTTATATCAAGAACTTAGAAATTTGCAAAAAATATGAAATATATCTTAAATATTAATATTGTTGATGTAATAGATTTTCAGTAAGCCTGAAAATACTGAAAATGATTACTTTACTGGATTGACATATCGACGATTAGCTTAGTATCAAATATAAGATGATTTTAACATAGAACTCAATACCTTCAAATAAATTTCTTTTCTTTAGATTTTTTGGAGAAACTAGGCCATTCGCTCGCTGTTATATTCTAAATCCTGATTATGATTATTTGTTACCGAAAAGGAAATCTAACATTAAAACTATCATGCAAAAATCTTGAATATTGTTCGCTTTTACTGTGGATAACTGCAATATGTTTTATTTGCAAAGCTCAACTATTAGTAAACAATATTATTGTCCTCAATGCGATTTTGTTTTTTTTTTACATTTGTTAAATAAAATTTATTGGATTACTGGATTTTATTAATCATTATAGAAATACAAATACAAAGCCAATAAACAGTTTTGATTGAAGTTGATATAAAAGATCTGTTCATTTTCGATATTGTATTGCGATATTGGGTGTTACCCTAGATGTCAAACACGACTGCTTTTACACTAGAATGCTTTTACACGACAAATTACTTATATATGAAAGACGGTTTTTAAACGATGCAATATTACCTTCCGGCAGACGAAATGGCTGAGGTTGAGAAAATTCAAGAGTAATCCTTAAGCTAAGTGTACACGATTGGTAGATCTTACAATATTGTAAGATCTTACAATGTCTGACAATTATCTACCAATGAGCTGACAAATAAGTTGTGTGTGTACACGGTTGGTACAAAATCTACCAATCTCTTACAATTAATTGTCAGAAGTTGACTGACAATTCATTTTCAGATAGCCGGCTTAATACCTACCAATTAATTGTAAGAGATTGGTAGATTTTCTACCAACCGTGTACACACACAATTAATTGTCAGTTTTTATTGGTTATGGAAACTGACAATTGAACCTTGGCTGCAAATTGTCTGACAATGAAAAAATTGTATGATGCTAAAAAACGAACATCTTACAATTTCTTCATTGTCAGAAACGTCAGACAACGATAAAAATTGGCAGGCCTGACAATAAATTGTGTGTGTACACGATTATCAAATACCTTACAATCTACCGTCTGACAATTAATTGTCAGATACATTTTCTGACAATTAATTGGAAGATTACACGATTGTCAGCTAGCGTACACATGATTGTCAGATTTCTTACAATTAATTGTCAGACAATGATCTAACAATTAATTGTCAGACAAATTTTCTGACAATTAATTGTAAGAGTACACGGTTGTAAGACATTGTAAGCAAGTTTTTCACTGACAGATCTGACAATATTGTAAGATCTACCAATCGTGTACACTTAGCTTTAGGCTAGGCGCGAACATTCAATTTTAATTTTTGCAACTGCTTGGTTCGAGCAACTAAATAGTTTGTGTTTTGACACAAACTAAACGATTGCCTAAAATGAGTTCGCTATTTTGGTAACATATAATTATATGCACCTGTACGGACATTCAACCAAATAGTTCATCTGTTTTCTATAAGCAACCAAACAGTTGTGCAACTAAAAATTGAATGTGTGCGCCTAGCCTTATTTCTTCTTTGTGGTGTTGCTTATTATTCATTTTTGGTCCGCTCTGTGAACTTCGTTAGACTAAGTAGAGTGAATAGTGCGGAGAGATGTCTCCTTTTCACTTTAACAAAGTTAACTTTTATTAAAAGTAGCAGTGTTAAAAAGCTTCCAAGCAATCCAAAGCAAAAGAGAAACAAAGATCGATTTCGTTCCAAAGCGATCAAAACAATTTTCAATGTTAGTTTCTCTTTTGAATTTTTTTTGGTTCTATGGATGTTTTTAAACAATGCGATCTTTAATGAAAAATAATTTTGTTTGAGTAATTAGTAGTCAATTCTTCGAACCCTTCTAACTGTATCCAAGCTTATTAATTGTATTTTATAGTTATATAAATATTTATAGTTCTATTTATCAAGAGAAATGAAAAAAGTCTATACTAAAAGTGCAGTGTCAGAACGTGTGCGTAGCAATCATTTTCACAGTGAGTGGTAATTATCTCTATCTCTCCTTCCCTCATCATCCAATTGTTTTGGTTTAGTCTTTGCATGTAAGATGTAAGGTTTGGGCATGTATATGTACTCAATTAAACTTAAACATTATCGGATAACTTGATTATTGATTTCGAGAATCCAGGGTCGGACCAATATATTTACATACCAGTATTGTGAAGTAGTTTTGTGCCCAAACTAGATATCACTATAGTTAATTGTCTGATTTGGGTTTCTGTGTTTGATTTTTGTAATAGTAGGTGTGTTTTTTTTGCAAGTCCATATAGAATTGTAAAAAAAACGACATCGGGATATAGGAGCTTTTTTTCCACATAACTGGAAGCACTGTGTACGCTATGACATTTGTCAGCTTATTGACGACTAGCATCAACCAATCCAAAAACTTCACTTTTGACGTCTCTGAGCAAATTATCGATAACATATAGATAATTCTATTTTGGCATCACCATTTTTATCGGGTCTTAGATTAACTCTCGATAATTATCTGGTCTTAGCTAACTCTGTATAGATTTAAGTAGTTGTTGCATTTGCATGTAAAGCGCTAGTCCCGATGTCGTTTTTTTTTACAATTCTATATGGACTTGCAAAAAAAACACACCTAGTGAGTATATTTATAGTCGATTAAAGAAACATTTGGGGGCTTAGGAAAATTTCTGGGCTCTGTATGTACATACTGGCAAGCAATTTTTGCAATTAGCGAAGCTCAGGTAGATCACCTGGAATTCAGCCTGCAGGTAATAGTTAGTGCCTTTATTTTTTACATCTTGGCTCGCCATAGACGTAGGGTAAACTGCCCATTGTTGGCACCTCCCCAATGATTGGCACTTACAGTTTAAATAAGTCGTATTGATAACATTTAAAAGTTTTTTAATAAAATCTTTTTAAAAATATTAGCCTTAACCTTTTTCTTGATGATTTAGCATCATTTCTTTTAGCCTCTGAAGTAAGTAGCAATCAAAAAACGCTGTTAAAAATTCAGTATCAAGTTCGCGCCAAATTTGATGTGAAACTTGTGAAAACCGTAAGGAAAGTGGTGACATAGTATTGCTATTAAATAATAAATTTAAGAGGAAAACCATTTTCAAGTGCAGTTATTATAAGAGAATTAACTATAAGAAAGAGGTAAGTTCTTTTTATTTTAATATTTTATTAAAAATATTGTATTTTTAAGGGGTGCCAACTAGGAACGTAAATCCGTCAAATTTCTATTTATTGGCACATGCCAATCATTGGATGAGGTGCCAATCACTGGGTTGATTGGCACTCCCAACTAACAATTTTACTTCTATATTCATCTTTTTTTTTTTTTTTTTTTTTAATCGGCGCACACTCAAGGGGTTTGTATACCCTTAATATGCCAGAGACACAGTGTGAGCATTAAGAAAAAAGGAAAGGGTTAGAAAGGAGGTGTCGGTGTACATTGGTTTTGAATTCTTGAACATTGCAATGACTGGGAAAGACAGAGCGTGGCAAAGAATTCCACATTCGCGTAGTACGGCTGAAGAACGAATCTCTGTACTTCACAGTACGGCCGAAGTTGGGCTCAAGGGTAAACTGATGGGCATTCCTAGAAGTGCGAGTATTACGGTTAAATTGTTTAAGGGGAGGAATGCAGCTGGCTATTTCACTAGAGCATAGTCCGTTAAAATAACGGTAAAAAAGGGTGAGGCAAGAAACAGTACGACGATGTTGGAGTGACGTAAATGAGTCAATGATGTTATTATCACCAATCATTTTAAAAGCTCTTCTTTGAATACTGTCCAAGAGACTTAAATAAGTTACTGGAGCACCAGCCCATAGATGGGAGTTATACTCAATAAGTTTTGGACGTATATAGGTTTTATAGATTGTAGCCAGATCAGAAGGAGAGAAAAATTTCTTGCACCGTCTCAGAAAACCCAAACATCTTGCGGCATTTTTGGCAACATCGCGTATGTGAGTGTTCCACAAGAGATGGTTCGTGATGCACATACCGAGAATATCGAGATGTTCAGTTTCATTGATGCAAGTGCCACTCATAGATAGTGGCAAGGGGGGTATATCTCGCTTTAACGATATAAGACAGCATTGGGTTTTCGAAGCATTAAATTCGACACGGTTTCTTATTCCCCATTGCACAATGCTATTTAGGCCGTAATTTAATGTGCTTATCATATTTTGTCGTTAGAGTTCCACATCCGAAGAGGAGGGATGTGAGTCTGAAAACGAATATGAAAAGCTAAGAGTACTATCGTCAGCGAAACAATTAATTGGATTAGAAGTTACAGACAGGAGATCATTAATAAAAATGAAGAAGAGGGTTGGGGACAAAACGGAGCCCTGGGGCACACCAGCATTTATATTGTGGGTTTCAGACTTGAATCCGTCTTGTACAACTTGTATTGAACGGTTCGAAAGAAAATTTCTAATCCAAAGAAGTAGGGATTCGTCGATCCCGAAAGCACGCATTTTCGATAAAAGAGCAAGATGCCAGACTTTATCAAATGCCTTTGAAATATCAAGTGCAATAATCTTACTTTCTTCGAAACAATGTAGAGATTTGTTCCACTTGTCGGTTAGATAAACCATCAAATCACCTGTGGAAGCTTCTTGTTTCTGGCTATTGCACACATTTAAGGGTTATATAAAACTCCAAAGAGTTAAAAGGGCGACTGTTTTAATCCTATTCCACCTTTATGGAGTAAATTGTGTTACTCCGAAGAACATACTTATCGTTATGTTATAGAGTTACTATATGATAATCTATGTCCATAAGCTGATCAGAGAATATTTAGTTCATCACTATAGGTGTAATAATTATAATTTAATCCATTCAACTCATATAACAAACTGCTATAAAGCTCATGAAATCATATTTGTGAACATAATATATGCTTTATTGCAGCAATTGCATCAATAGTGGCAGTGAAAAGAAGATTTACCGTCACAAGAATAAAATACTTATAGGATGCGGAAAAAAAATATTTATTTTGTGCTTATTTGATTTCATTTTTATTTTGATGCTTTTCTTTAATGTTTTTCGTCTTTTTCCGCATGATTTCTGTGGATGTCTTAGATTTCTACTTTTACTTTTAAAATTAATTTAAAAATTACTTACATGTGTAGGCAGATTCTGGGAATTGAACTGTAGTCCTCCCAACCCAAATCTCTTGCTCGCTAACCGCTCG
Source organism: Philhelius festivus (assembly GCA_963931855.1). Lineage (NCBI taxonomy): Eukaryota > Metazoa > Arthropoda > Insecta > Diptera > Syrphidae > Philhelius > Philhelius festivus. The sequence continues at coordinate 109,181,453 of OZ007557.1, forward strand.
GCCAAACTAGAATATGTAAAACCTAGCATTGAATTGGGATCACTTTTATCATGAATTATATCCTATAAAGCCACATAGGCTTTCTTTATGGGTGCTTTTAAGACTAAAATATTAGAAGATAGCGATAATTATCGCTTCGTAATTTGCATAAGCTGTTAAAAAAAGCTGGAGTTTTGGTATACCTAGCATATGTTCCAGTATTAATTTATTGATAAATTGATTATTCTCAGCTTCTTCATCGAAAATATAGCTGTTAAAAATGTGTCGTTTACTGCAGTTGCAGTACAAAAAAGTCCCGTCAATCAATCGATACAAATCACTGTCGCTAAAAAAAAATCGTAAAAAATTGTTTTTTTATTTTTAAAAAAACTGCTTGATTCGAGTTTTTATGAATGAATGAATGAAACTTTAATTTATTTTTTCAAATAAATTGCAATGCTGACTTTTTACTTGCGACATAGCTGCTATTTGACATTTCATGCATTCGTAAAAAAAATACCACGCTTTATGTTTTTTAAAACTTAACAACTAAAATTTGTTTTAATACAATCTACAAGATATGAAAAAAAAAATTACAAATGTTAAGAAATGGTTTTCAAAAATCGTATTTTTATCGGAAACGGCACCTAGAATTCTATTATTTTTTTCGATTAATTTTAAAAATCTATAATTCGATAGAATGTTGAAATTAAGATTTTACTGGCTACCTACCATAGAATTTTTTTTTTCTAATTTTGAATTTCTCAGTATCGGCTTGTAGGATTTTAGTAATAGTTTTATTTAGAAAGGCTTGTTAAAAATTGAAAAAAACTTCTATCCAAACTTGAAAAAGAAAATATTTTTGGATTAAAAAAAAAACAGGCCAATGTTTTTTTTATATTCAATTTTTATCCGTAAAATAATAAAAACTGAAAGTTTGTTGTTCTCAAAAATGTTTTAAAAACTTTTGTATATAAAAACCTTTATTTTTAAGAATCCGCTACAATGACTTTTGTTTTTTGATAAATTCATATTTTCGAAAAAAAAAGAGTTTTAAGAGTTTTTTAAAAGAAGTTTTTTTTTGTTCAAAAACTTTAATTTTTTTTTTAATTTTCAGACTTTACATTTAGGTTAGTTCGTTTGACCCAGTCCTACATTTAATTTATACAGATTTATACCTAGATTGCACATTTTGTTGTTGTACTTGATAGTGTGGCATATTTCCCTCATGTGTACAAAAGCACGTGGTGCATTTTGGGTCAATGACTCATTTTGACTGCATTCATTTGCACAGTTTTATAATAGTACTATAGGAACTATATTCCACTATAAGAGTCTGACAGAAAAATTGATCATGATTATAGAGTCTTGCCTTAAACTGTGCAATAATGATTCTATAAAGATAAGGAATAATAATTTAAGACTTGTATAGCATTTTGTTGGGAGTACTATTGGAGTATAAACTGCCCTGTGATTTTATATTAGGAATATAGTATGATTAAAGGACAATTGAGTCTTTACGCCTATAGAGGTGATAAAAAGTGCTCCAGAGAATGTCTAGGCGATGAATTATATCAAGTGTTACTCCTATAGCTATTTGGCTTCCAGCAAGAATGGTTATATGAGCACTATAGCAACGAATGATTCTTTAATTTCAGAAATATGAAGCAAAATTGTTAGTTGGGACATGTCAGTCTTTGTGTGCCATCCCAATCATTAGAAAAAGTGCGAATCATTGGCTTGATTGGCACTGTGCCAACCATTGGTAAATGAAAAAGTTACAGGTTTTCATAATTTTGAATTAATTTTCCTTAGGTTGAAAATACACTGTTTTATCAATCAATAAAAATCTAATCTAATTTCGGCCTTAATGTAAACATAATGTAACTTAAAAGACTTAAATACAATTATAAAAATAAATTACATTTTATTTATTAAATTTTATAATAGAGTTATGCTGTTTGTTTATTTTGTTTTATTAGTTTTAATAAACTTTAAAAGTTAAAAAAAATCAATGTGCCAATCATTGGTTTGTTGTGCCAATCATTGGAAAATGGTGCCAATCATTGGTAAAAGGACATTGTTTTACTTTTTATTAATTATTTATTAATTTTAATAAAAAAATAGGGTATTTAATGTTTTTCACTAAAATATAATTAAAAATTAAAAAAAAAACTGTCGTTTCTTAATTCCCATAAGGCTAGCCGCGCACTGGCAACTGTGATCGAAATCAAATATTTTAATCACCAGTTGATAGAGTACCACGCACTGGCAACTCTTTACTCACATTCACATTTTTTTTCTCTCTTGCGCTTATAGAAAACAGCTCAACTGTTGCGAATTAATTTAAGGCAATCGTTTAGTTTGTGTCAAAACACAAACTTTTTAGTTGCTTGAATCGAATTGCCCTAAGTGAGCGGTGTCCCATATAAGCCCATATATTTCATTTTAGCAACTAAACAAGTTGCGAAACTAAAAACTAAATGTGCGCGCCTGGCCTAAGTTATATAAGCCGAATAAATGTTGAGTAACCTTAAGGTGCCAATGATTGGTTGGTTTACCCTATGTAATGATATTCCTAATCAGCTTCAACGACAATACAAAAAAAAATACAGCTCTTGTTTAACTGTACACATTTTATGTGGTTTAAATTCACTATCCACTAGCGCATAATTCATCCACGTTTTATTTAACACATCAGATGTTTCGATAGTAACTCAACTTCTAACTGTCCGAATCAACACAGAATTGTTTCACACAGTGAAACCGTTGTTACGGGCGATTTCAATGTACACAATTCTTCGTGGCTGCACTATTCTGGTCAGACAACATCCGAAGAAAAGCATTAAATGCTGGTGTGCCACAACAGGGCTCTTTTGTCCGATACATTTTATCCATTAAATTGTTTTGCTGGCGACAGTACTCTCAGCTTCTCATGAGGAACCATGAACCGAGTAGAATTTAATACTTCAAAAACTGAATGGAACCCATCCTCTATGTCACTATCCATGAGCGGCACTTGCATTGACGAAACCGAGCAGCATTCAGTTCTTGGGAATGTGCACCACAGACCATCTTGGGAGGAATAGTCATATTCCACGTCGCCAAACACGCTGTTAAGGGTTTAGGTTTAGTTCGATGAAGGAATACATTTTGTACCCAAATTGATTTGGCTGTAATCTATACAGCCTACATTATATCTTCCAAACATGAGCACCTATAAATCTCATATTTGGGAGTCTCTTTGATTGAATCCAAAAAGAACTTTAAAAATGAAAGTAGATAGAACTAGAACAGAAACGTTGTCTTGAAAACGGTTGAACGATTGTGTTTTTACATTATTTCCTTAAATGTATATTATGAAATACTAAAAATTTGCATACCAAATATCCTACTAATATTATAAATGTGAATGTTACGATGTATGGATGTTTGTTACTCAATAACGCTTGAACAACTGAATGGATCTTGATAAAATTTAACACACAAAAAAGTTATAGTCTGGATTACCGTATAGGCTACTTTTTTTTTTATTATCAGGGGAGGGGCATTGGGTGGTCGAAACACCCCAAAATTATTTATCTCTACTTCTATCTTCGTATTGCACTGAAATGTAGTAGATATACATAAGTAGTTGCATTGAAATGCCATACTTTGGTGGTGCGGGCCCAGAGGAGGGGCATTGTTTGATTAATTTACCTAAGCAGTAAAGATAAAAACACTCAAAAAAGTTTTTAAAAAAAATAAATCAAAAACAACATTCCGTACTTCACACAAGATTTCCATTTACACAAGATTTCCAATGCAAGAAAAACTGAGCGAATCTACAGAAACTTTTAGACACATAATTTATTTTGAAAAACTTCAGTTGAAAAAAAAAAATTTGCTTGCGGGAGTTCCCGCACGGGTACGCTAGTTTAAAATAAATAGTAAATTAATTTATTAACAAAACTGTACCGATTTTAAAAAAAATTTGTTCGCATATTATTTATTTAAATTTTTGATTTCAAACTGTTTTATTAGTTGTTTTATTATAATTTAAGCAATGAGTTGTATGCATTTGAAAATATGTCTTAATCAATGTTTATACATTTACAATTTTTAATACCAAATTACTTTTTCATAAGAACAAGTATGTACTTGTGATCGATATATGTACAGTGGGGAGCAAAAATGAGTACATGTTTTAAGAAAATGAAACAAAAGGATAGAATTTTATGTTTTTTTATAAACAATTGAAACAAATTAGTTTTATTATGAAAGTTTAGTATATAATTGACAACTTAGGAGAAAAAAACAAACATTGCTTGAAAAATAACAGTTAATAAAATGTTTATTAATGGAAACACCCATGTACTCAAATTTGCACTTTTCAGAATTTTTTGTTTGAATCGCTTTTTTTAGTATTTAGTCCACAGCCCTTTATTTTGTATGACACTTCTAACTCTCCTGCGCATACCCCCGATTAAATTTTCGATATGAGCATGTGAAATATGTTGCCACTGCTCCTTAACTTGCTCCCATAAGTCATTCAAGTTTCTTGAAGGATTATCGTAAGATGCCAAGCGTCTTTTGAGAATTGCCTACAAGTCTCGTTCTGGTTTAAGTCTGGACTAGGTGCTGGCCACTTAATGGTTGGAAATAACTCCATTCCAAGCCAGCTCTGGACAATTCGTGCAGTGTGCTTGGGATCACAGTCTCGTAAGAAAATGATCTCCTCAGTGGAATAAGCGCATTCGTCTCCAAATTCTGGAAAGTTATTATGCAGAATAGATAAATATTGTTCCTTCTTCATTATTTCTTCGATTTTAATCAGCGGACCGACATTCCACGACGTAAAGCATCTCCACACCATCATGTTGCCACCTTCATGCTTCATGGTTTCTTTCACCTGTTCCTTTTGAAGAGTTCCATTTTGCCGATGCCAAAAATACTCTTTACCGTCTAATGGAAATTGATATATTTTAGTATAGTCCGACCAAACCATCCGTTTCCGATCTTCAGCACTCCAGTTTTTGTATTTTTTGCTGAATTTAAGACGTGCTTTAACATTTTTGGTAGGCAGTTCTTATTTTTTCTTTTTAACAGCTGCTCCTTAACCAATCTTTTGTAGGGTTCTCTTAGCTGTCCATTCACTCACGTTCTTATTAATTAATTTCGCCGCTGATTGCGGCATCTTGCAGTCTCTTATATGCATTGATCGCTCCATTAATCATGAGTCACCACCAGTAAGCATTTTCTGTATGCCTGGGCGATTGCTGGTGCAAAGCACATTTAACTTTTTTTTATCAAAAGGGCATTGCGTTGGCGGATTTTCATTCTCTCAGCACTTTTTCTTCAAGATAGTCTTACTTCAAGTTGAGAAACTATTTTTATTTATCTTTTCTGTAAAACAGTGAATATTTATTTTTTAAGCACTAATTAAATGGCGTAGAACTTTGAAAACAGTACATTTCCCTGCCACAATACGTTATTTTTAATTAAACGCAAAATAAACAAAGTAATTTAACTAAATAAGAGATAACGGCGAAAAGTGCAAATTTTTTCATTAATAAACATTTTATTAACTGTTATTTTTTAAGCAATGTTTGTTTTTTTTCCTAAGTTGTAGATTATATACTTAACTTTCATAGTAAAAATAATTTGTTTCATTTGTTTATAAAAAAAAACATTAAATTCTATCATTTTGTTTCATTTTCTTAAAACATGTACTCATTTTTGCACCCCACTGTAGATGCATTACATTGCAACAACAATGCTCCTTATCAGTCCAAATATTGTTTTCCCTCTTACACATTTTGAAAATGGGATACAGAAAAAAGAACACCTTTTTTGAAAAATCAACAAATATATTAAAAATAGGAGACGTGACTGCGTACTCTGATCCGTACCATTTTATTTTCACTTCATGATCCATATGGATCCTTAGAGATAACAAAATATAACTAATACTATTTGTACATTCGCTTACTAGATAAGGGCGGATGTTTGTCAACGCTAATTAATTTATTTATTTATTTATTTACGCTTAATACAAGCTAAACTTAAAACTAAGAACATTCATTTAAAATAATATACTCGTAGAATACAATCAGAATATAGATTGTATTCTATATTATAGGATAGATCGAAAATTACAATTTTGTAGAAATAACTTAAGTAAAATAGATGTGAGCCAATGAGTGAAAAAAGTTATGAGGATAAGTAAGAGAGGAGAGAATTTCGAAGGACTGGTTTAGAAGTGTGGAAATCAAAAACATTTGAGGAATTGTTGGCATTTCGCAGCATTCGGAACATGGGATTGTAATAGCTATAGTTAGTGCGGTGAAAAGCGATACGAAAAAGTGGAACTGACCTAAGATTACACCTATTAGTAATAAAAGAAACAAGATTAAACAGCAGGGCAGTCAATGTTACTAGTTAATAAGTCAAAAATAAAAAGTACATCTCCGGTTTGACGTTGATGTTCAATAAGGGACTGATCAGCTGTAAGCGATCCGTATAAGGAGGTAGTCGATAATGATCATCCCACGGAAGAGTATGCATAGCAAATCTAATAAACCTATGCCCCACGGCTTCGATCCGTTTGATTTGGGTTATTTGATAAGGGGACCATACTTGAGACGCGTAATCAAGAATGGGACGGGCAAATGAAATGAAGAGAGATTTTATAACGTACGGGTCAGAAAACTCTTTTGACCAGCGTTTAATAAAACCATGTTATTTAGGCGTAAAACTAACAACATTGTGATTGAGTTAAACTAGTATGCCCAACAAGGATGAATACGAATAAAATAATGCGAATTATAAGGGACATAGAAATAAGACACGGCATTTCTCGGCTTTAGTTCTGCCGCTATCCCTGGAGATAAAAAAAAAATCTGAGACAACCACCTTCAGTCTCAGAACATCGTGCCACATATCTTTCCTATCCTTCTTTCTCTTCCGTAACTTCACGCCCGCGCTGTGTTGAACACATTTAAAGGGTAATCATAATCCCTTGAGCGCGAGTAGATTATAAAAAAAAAACAAAAAAAAAAGCATCGAGTTGGCTTTATTGATAACGTTGCCAATGTGCCAAATGAAAGTTGAGTTCCCTACTTTGAGTATATATAATATGGAGGGCTCGTTTCTATTCCAAATGCGTGACTATCATAGGGGGCGCTACTCAAATTTGTGTAAGACAAAGTTATTGCCGAGTGCTTCATATCACATGTGACGGAGAACTATATGCGAGGAGAAGGTAAGCACAAATCAGAGGATACGGCTGTATCCTTAACTTACAGAAAGTGAGACAGCGACCCCTATCACAACTTCAAGTACTACAATGCATTAGGGATAGGAACGAGCCCTCCATATTATATATACTCAAAAGTTCCCTACCACAAATGACTCCTAAGTCATGGGCGGATTTAACTTCAGGTACTAAACCACCATTTATATAGTAGTCCCAAAGGGGAGGAGGGAGGCGTTCGCGTGAAAACGTTAAGTTGTGGCATTTACTGACATTGAGCACAAGGAGATTTTTTTGGCACCAGAGGGAGAAAATATCCAGATTTCGTTGTAAGGTATTTACATGGGCAGGATGACGATATGCATTGATAGATTTTCATATCGTCCGCATAAATAGATAATCCGCAATCAAGAACAAGAGCAACATCGTTGCTAAAATAAATAACAGGGGACCTAGATGGCTGCCTTGTGGTACTCCGGAAGGTACAATAAAGGGAATGGAGAGAGATGATCTAAAACGGATTATATATTTTCTGTTGGTCAAGTATGAGTTCAGCCATGAGATGAAGGAAGAAGAGAAACCCATGGTTTTTAATTTAAAAATAATGATTTTATGAGACAATTGCCGAAGGCTTTGCTAAAGTCGGTGGCAATTACATCGACTTCACCTCCATCATCCATTATGCACAGAACATGGTAAACAAATTCTACCAGGCTGGTAGTTGCTGATCTGCCCGCTTTAAAACCATGTTGAACGGGAGACAAAATTGAATTGTAATCAAAAGAAAATGCTTCATACATATATAATACTTTCGAACATGGTACGGCTACCCACAGGGGAGTTGAAGACAATTCCACAACCCCCAGAACGAATGCATTAACTCTTTCGTACCTATACTAATGGAAACGCATAAATGGAGGGCTCACAGCTGTACAGCTTAAATAGAGCTCTAAATATAGGTCAATTTTGCGGAAATCCTGGCGTTAGTTTTGGATTTCTTTAAAATGACTTGGTTCGGTACAGCTGTGAGCCCTCCAAATAAGAGTACCAAAATAAATTTTATTTAAGAAATATAAAAGTACAACTCACAAACACCATTCGGATAAAACCGATGGAGGTCATTGACCTTCTTCCCTTTTGAGGTACGTAGATTCGTACTACAGTACACTTCTTAGGGCGGGGAAACAAAACCCAATACTTCCGCCCTAGAAAAATTCAGCGAATGCAATTCCTTTTATCTAGGGTCTAATTTTTGGTGTCTCAAGCTTAAGAATTCTATGTTGATAGCTCGGAAGTCGAGATGAGATGAGTATCTAGAAACAAAAAATAAGGGTTGAAGAAATGATGCTCGACTGGCACGAAATTAAAACGGGGAATACTTATCTGGGCAGGTTCTATGGTTTATGAACCCTCTCTTCGAAAATAAGGGCATCCACGCCACCAGTCGTTTTTTTTATGTGAGCCGTATCCAAGGCGCTAAGCATCTCGGATGCATGGTCAAACTCCAAAAGGAAATCATTCCACGGGGGCTCGAAGGTACAGTTGGGGCACACTTAAATGGTTCCATTCGCTTTTTGTGTTTTATTTTTGGTATATATATTTCCTTTTTTTATGTTTTTGTTTTGTATCGTAACTCGCGAGATAAATAGTGTTTTTGTTTCCTAACGCCGTCCGAAACAAACAAACTTTGGAAACATAAATATAGCGTGCGAATTGCTATATAATATAGTTTTACTCAAAACATAAAAGACGCATACGAGAGGTGCAAGTGAAAGAGGAACCGTAGAGAGAGCGAGACAAGCATTTAGATATGATCAAACTAAAAAGCTATGGCAATATGGCGGTCATAAAACTAGGAAGGCAGAATGGAATGGGCATATGAATTATGTTTAATAACTTAGGTGGTATGAAATAGGTGTTCAGAGGCTCAAAATTATGTCGTTAGCACTATAAAATAGTAGAAATTATTGTTATTAGCTAGGGTCCAGATGCATAGCGTTAACTTGTACCACTATAGGTTATTGAACCTTCTTGAGGAATTCCCCCAATCAGGTGAATGTGAAACGGTTATTGAAGATGATGCTGTAAAAACACCATATTCGTCATCGGGATCATTGTTAATCGAATCCATTTAGAGTCGACAACGTCGCTAGAAACAGCCGAAAGTGTAAAACGATCTAAGAGAAGATTTGAATTATAATTGCTAGCATTTTGTCAGTGATAAGTTTTAAATAAAATTTAAAGTTTTTTTGTTGTGTTTAAAAAGAAAGAAGTTCAAACGGGTGAGTCGATTAGAAGTAAGGTATATTATAATATGGAGTGGTAGTGGAATTTTTATTAATTAATAGTGAGGGTGAATTCTGGCCGAAGACGAGGAGTCGTTACCGTCCATAGATTCCTTTTAGTTGGAGAAAAATGGTGCGCAGCGGTTGATGAAATATTAAGCTGAGAATTAATCAACGAGCGAACCTGAACCAGGTGACCTTAGAAGGTTTGAAAGACGTAAATGATTGAAAGTCCGTGAAGATATCAGGACAAACTAGTAATCTGTAATAAAAAAGTAAAGAAAGTTTTTTGAGTTCCTGGTGGAAAGTAAGGCTAATGTGCGTGCTGTTCCTTGGGTTCACCTTTTTGGGTTCCTTTTTTTGAATCCCGTAAGTTCACCCTCACCGTAACGGAAGTTTTACCAGTTTACTTTGAATTCACAAAAAGTTACATATATTGAAAGCGAAGAATATTCATCAGGCGATAGCGATAGAGAAACCGCTAGAGACTGTAAGTGCTGTCCCCAGAAGGCACCTGAGTTCCAGATCGAACAATTTTATAATATAAAATAATTGGCATGATAGTTTTTTTTGTTGCTCCTTAGATAATTTTGTTAGTTTCTTGATTTTTCGTTAACGTTATCATTTACCTTTTCAGTTATAAATATTATTGAGTTTTTTCTTGGTGTTACGTAATTTTGGTCTTTGTTTGGCGAGAAGATTTTGCAATACTCTTAAGATACCGACAGAGAGCTCTTTGTAGGTAGGAAGAGGAAATACAACGCACTTTGAGCAGTACAAGCTGCATAGAAAATTTTGCATGCCAAAATTCTGTTTTGCATAATTCTGTTTGTGCAAAATTCTGGATGTCCAAAATTCTGTATTACAAAATTCTGCATTTCAAAATTCTGTACGTTCAAAATTCTGCTTTCAAAATTCTGTTTTTCAAAATTCTGTTTTTAAAAATTCTGTAAATATGTTGTAAAAGAGAAATCGTTTTGATAATGTAAAAAAGTGCTCACTTTGTTATGGAAAATACATAATTTAAACATAATAAGAATATACAATATATGTATACACTTAAAAAAAATAAAACAATTCTTAAAAATAAGCAAATTGCGCGAGTAATTAAAAAGAGACTTGACCTAACCCATGTTGCTTATTTAAAGAGAATCGCAAAAAATTTAGTTTTGTATTAAATATTTTGTTTATAATTTTGTATAGAATTGACATTATTTATGTAATGTATGCATGCATTTAGCTATAAATTTGGATTATTGAATATGTTTAAAGTTCGTTGTTGATATGAAATATAACTTTTCTTTTAGATATTAATATATTATTTTCATTCAATAAATCTTTAATAAACTCACTATGAATATTTTGACGTGAATGTTTATTTTTCTTAGACAGAATTTCACTGCTCAGGAAACAGAATTTTGCACATACAGAATTTTGAAATACAGAATTTTGCATTGACAGAATTTAGTCATACAGAATTTTGGACAAACAGAATTTTGACCATACAGAATTTTTATAAAAAAACAGAATTTTGACCAAACAGAATTTTGAAAACCAGAATTATGACCCGCTCCCAAAAGAAAGTCAAGTAAAATAATACTGGGATTTCGGGAGCTTAGTCCTACTATAGGCGTACTTATTAGCTACCTATTACATATTTAAAGAAACCAAGCCAGACACTTTAAACAAATCGGACGATTGCGTTCAAAATTAATTCTTTTCTGTTACATTAAGTTTAAATTTTTAAAGAAAATATATAAGTCGTTAAATATTTAAGTTAAGTAATGTTGTCAAAAATCATTCTAAATAAAGTATACTGTAAATCACGTCAAATTTGATGAAATTTACCCGTGTTGTTTATGCGAGCTTAGAAAAAGCTTAATGGCTGAGTGAGTTAATTTTTAGGGGGGTGCGGTACGGCCGGCCAAGATCGGGTCGGTAAAGTGAGTATGATTCGACAGCAGCAGTAAGAAATCCTTTTTTCCAGATAAGGGGATTCGCATCCTAAGCCGACCGAATCTCAGGTTGGGAGGGCCAAGGCTAAACACTACGTCGACAGCAGCAGTGTCCCCAATGTGTGATACAATGTGTGGCGGCTAAGTTTTTTATGTATTGGCATGTTTTTTCTTTAATTTTTTGAAACAGGTGAGATCTAGCTACGGGGGCAAGATCCACCCCTACACCCGACGAGCTGAGCCAAGCATCACCAACATGCCATCACCTCCGTAAGTGGACACTCTACCCTCTTCCTCCACCCTAGACTTATACTAACCCTACCCCTATTCCTCTCATACTTTCCTCGTATAACGCCCTTTCCCAATCTTTCCAACTTCCCTTTGCTTAGTTTCAAACATTTTCGGTATGCAGTTTTGCTATGGGGCGATAGTTAGAGACATCATTTTTGGAACCTTTTTTGTGGATAGGAATTATAAACGATATTTTCCATGATTGAGAAAAGGTGCCTTGCAAAATGGATATTGTGAATAGGTTGATCAGCGGATGTATAAACCATTTATGCATTTTTTTAGGACGATGGCCGGCACCCCATCTGGTCCGGTAGAGTAATCATCTTTAAGTTTTATGATTTTTTTTTTACCATGGCTGGTAGACTGTTGATGGTTGTAGATGAGGTTTGATCTTTTTAAATAGTGGAAATATTGGGTATCAGGTTCAATATCATTGTCGGTAAACGACTGTTAGAAATGCTGAATTTACTGTTGTATTTTACATAAAAAATATTTTTGAAAGGACATAAAAACCACATATTGATACCACAGGCGAAATTTTAAATTCTTAAAATCTATTTGAAGAAAAATGGGATCCAACAAATATAGTGTGTAGATATAAAAAGACAATATTGGATAATCTGAAAAGTCTGTCAACCAATGCGCATTTTGAATATTTTTTTTTTATTTTGCAGCCCCTAGCTAAGTGCCTTCCGAGGACTGTGTCCCTCTAGCCCTCCAACGCTACTTTTGGGTTAAGTTATATTCTTGTAGTGGTATGTAATATAATATTGATATAAAATATTTATAAACGTATATTTTAAAGAACAGTAATTAATTTGGTTATGAATAGGAGTCATTACACCATTTGATCTTAAACTGCCGTTGAGTAAACTTGAGCAAATGTTCTCATGGTACGCCTGACTATGTTAAGATACTTAATGATGAATATCATTTATGTATTTCATTGGATAAAGTTAATTCTCAAAAGAGATTTAATTTAAATGAAAATGTCAATAATATAATCGAATCAACGAGAGCTGAGGTAATTTAAACTGCACCCATGCCAACATCTATACCCAAATGTATGTATGTGTGCTAAATAAGTAGACTCATCGATTGATGTTTTATCAAAAAAAGCTTACGCACATTATGATTTTAACGTCGTTGCCTTATCCCCTTATCATTTAATACATTATTTAATATCAACAAAATAAAAAATACAAAATGACGACGACAACGATCAGTCGCTTTCGTTTTCATTTTCAGTTCGCGAGTTTGTTCGACCAAAATAACACATACGTTGTAGGTGGTGCGTGCAATAAAATTATACGAATCATTGAACAATTACATACAGATTTCGTGGATTGAGTTACAAATTAGCCGAATATTATAAAAAAATAATACAATCGTTCGGTATTAAACTTAAAAATCTAACTATACCTAACTCTTGTATACAAATAGAAGCATTTTTAAATACTTGTATTATGCTGTAGTTAAGCTCTTTAACACAACAACTAATTGGCTAATAATACCTACATTATAATTGAATTCAATTTGTTTTATAACTTGCGACTTGTGACTGTCATGAACTGAAAGAGAAATGCGGAGCGCGAATATAGTAATGTACTTTTACATTATATTATGCATAGAAAACGGCCCATGATTATCAAATTCTATGCAAAAGAAGCTAACCGAAAATAGATTTTAAATTTTTTATAATAAAATATAAATCCATAATCCGTTGATTACCATAATGCTGATTTTTTTAGGTAAAAAAATGATTATTGTATAAAATGTAAAACATGCTTATTTTTAAAGCAGAATAAACAAAGAAGCAAAAAACAAAAATTGAACTAATACAGCTACAATAATAAGTCAATAGAAGTGAAAATAGACACAGAGTTGTGATTTTTAGGGTAAGTTTTTCTGCCAATTCAATTTCAGAATGCTTTAAATGTTTTTTTAAACAAAACGATTTTTGTTTCAAATACACCTACCTATCAATTGGTGGTATTAAAAAGTTAGTTTATGTATGCTAACAATTGTGTACAAAAGTGTGTTAAGATTATATTTAACCGCAAGATGCTTATATTTGCATTATCTATGGAGTACATTAAATTTTGTTTGACAGGCTGTGCTTACTTAATTAACTTTTGGCCTGTTTAAATATTGATGGTAACCCTAAACCGTTTTTAATAACTCTAGTGTAGGTACTTAAATTATGCTAACATACGAGAAGCTAGGTCAAACAAAATTATAATTCAATATACATCAATCTATCATAACAATGGCAATTTCGAAAAATTACGACGTGACACATTTCGAAAGTAATTACGATTCCATCGCATGTTTTTTCTCTTATAGCTAAATGAAATGAACCAATTCGAGAATCTATCCTAGGTATTATAATTTCAAAAGTACAATTTCCTTTATTATAGTGTCCTACAGCCTCCTTTTACCAGCTTGAATTTCGTGCATTGGTCGTTTGTGAAATGTCATTGCCGAATGTCCATTGAATCCGTAACCTCAGAACCGATTAAATTCAAGTAATTTTCGGTGTCTTTTTTTTTGGAGTTTGGTCAAAAACCACATGTTCTATTTTAAAAAGTTGTTTTTGTGTTTGAAAGGTTATATTTAGAGGATTGCTTAGAGGGTAAATAGATTTCAAAATTAACCTATTTAAGGGTAAAAACAAAAACGTAAGTTTGAGATTATTATGGTCTTAGGGTTAGATTGGATTGAGCTATTTATAGGGTTAAAACAAAAGATCACAATTAAAGGATTTTTGTTGTATTCGAAAAAAATGCTTACATAAAAGCGGTAGTTGACCGACTAATAACATAACAAATGGGTTTAACAACATTTAAAAGCTCTTCACAAAAAATAGTCAAGATCTATTCTATTCCTCATCCACAGTGAAACAAATAACCTATTGAAAAATCAAAAGTCTTCTATCCACAGTTTTTTTTTATATTATATGCGCACTTAAGGGGTTATGAATACCCTTATAATATTAAGCACCAGTGCCAGTTGAATGTGGACTACCGGATTAAGATTATATCCTAGCTAATATCGTTGGTACTTCGACTCTTGTGTTCTGTGTAACACAACGTAATGTAATGCAACGATTCATAAGTAAAATTTATAGTTTCAATTTCTGAAAGTTCATTTTTATTTTACAATCACCGTAATATCGCTTATAAACACAGAACCTACGCATGTTTGTAATATTAACTGTGTTTTATTTTCCCCCAGATCTGATCCAGATTGGATCTTCATTCAAAATTACATGTATAACAAAAACAACACAAGGCCCAGTTTTGTTTGTATTTGTTGTTTTCAGGGGCGGACGCAGAAAAAAATTTCGGGGGGGGGGGTGTTCAAAAAAATATGAGATTTTCAAAAATAAATTATTTCCGGAATTTATTAATACGTGAATCATATCTTGTTGTACTTTTGCGATCATACGAAAAAGAGTTATCCGAAAACATAAAGACACTCAACTGGTACCTACGTTTAGTTTATTTATTTAACTTAATTCAAGCGAAAAATACGTTAACTATAACTATACTACATAATTATAACCACAATGCTTCCAGAAGGTGCTATGTGCTACTCATCAGTAACTGTAACTTAAGAACAAAAGAAATGAGTTAGTTTTTTTTTTTGCTTTGAAATCCGTTCTGCCTATAATGACAAATTCAAAATCCGAAAAACTGGTTTTATAGTAGGTACTCAGTAATGTCTTAATTTAATTTTTTTTATTAAATTAAAATTAAAATTTATCAAAATTCTTGGAGTCATTTTTGAGAAAAATACTATTTTCGAAAAAGATTTTTTAACACTTGCATGGTGGGTGCCTTAATTTTTAGTTAAAACAATTTTTTCTCTCAGATCTTGTAGATTATATTAAGAAACTTTTATTTATTCAAGTTTAGAAAATCAAGCAGGGGTTTTCGGAATATTGAGTTTCCGAAAAAAATAATTGGCGTTTTTCTTTTTTCATTCAGAGTAGAGCACTGAACAGAGCATGAGCATGTCAAACATGCTCTGAATTTTCTCCGAATCGAGAGTGTTCTAAGAGCTCTGAATTATTTTATAAACACACGCAAGTTTTTGAGTTTTTTTTCTGTCTGTCAGAATAATTTCAGCATTTAACTCTTTCTACTCAGCTATTTTATACCGAGCTCATAGAGTGCGCTCTGAACAATCTCTGAACAAGCTCGCAACGAAAAAAGAAACACAATCTTTGAACTGTTATACACTCTGAGCTAAAATCGCTATCATCGTAATGTCAACTTTGATAAAAATCTTGAGTTCGATTTATTTCACGAATGCATTACTTGCCTTATAGTACCTATAAGTCGTAAGAAAATTGCAGAGAACCGATAAAGGGAAACACAAAACTTCTAATAATCAATTGAACTTACATTAATAAACATGCTTATTTTGACATTCTCATGAATAGTCTATTCGTTAGAATGATTCTATTCCTTCGAATGAACTTGCTTAATTTTGATAGCATAAAATGAACTTCAAAAAAGATTCATTTTCATTGTCAGCCGTTTGACATTTACTATATTTCAATTTGAATTAGTATGACCGTTTTACATTTTTTTATTTCTAAACATTTTATAGATGTTGGATAAAGTATCAAGAAACAAAATAAATAATACACTTTTTTATTATAAAGTAAAGTTTAACCATAAAGAACTAGGGTTAACCCCTAAAACCCCTACCTGCGTTCGCCCCTGGTTGTTTTACATGTTATTTTGAAAACAAAATCCAATCCGGATCAGATCTGGGGGAAAATAAAACATAGCTATTATAATAATGTTTATAAGAAAGTACATATACATACATACATATGTACATATTTTGTAAATTAAAATGTTTTTATTTATCTATGATTAAAATTAATAATAAGAAGATAAAAATGTAGATGAAATACTTATATATGTACAACATATGTACATACGACTATAATTATGTTATGAGACAAAAAAGATTAATAAAATATTTTTGTACTTGCACCTGCAATGTAGATTGGTTTTGGTTGTTGTACCTTTAAATTTTTAAATTTATCGTGAAAAATTATTTTGAATTGGTTGGTATGTATGTACAATATTTGGTAATTAAACTATTTTCCAAATTTGGAAGTTATAACCCGTACACAATTTTCGCTTCCGATTTTTGACATTCTCTTTCGTTCGAAAGTGAGTCGAATTCGTTGAAACTTAATTTTGAGACTCGGCGATTAAAATGTTAATCGAACAAATCGAAAGTTCACCCAATCCATAGAAAGTTCATTCATTTGCGAAAGCTAATTCAATTTTGACATTCGAAAGAATAGAATTAAATGTCATTTTTGTGTCGTTTGAATTTTTCTGTCGAGTGAGCAACAAAACATGTAAGTTTTTAATTATTTCATGGAAAACAAATTACTTTTATTAATTTTTTTGTTGTTTTATATGTAAAGGTCGCATTCCAACTGGACAAACCGCGAACAAAAGGAAAAGTTAATCAAAATAATGGAAGAAAACCCGGAGGTAGCAAAGGGTTTTTTTTACCACCCGCGTTGATACGGAAAGCATCCACTATCCTTCTCCTCTGCACTTCTTCAACACCATCTTCATTTATAAACAACACAAATGCCATATTTTTATTTTTTATTTATTATTTTATGTTTTTATCAAAGAAATTTAAATTATTAAACAATAAACAAAACAATTACAAATAAACAAAGATTTCACTTTTTGGTTTTGACATTTCACAAACACTTCTCTTTTGTTTTTGATATTTTAGTGTGACCAAGTGTATACGAAAAAAAAAAAAAAAAAGTGTGAGTGCCAGGACTCACGGTTAAGATGTGTAAACATCAACGTTCGTCCGAGTGCCAAATTTTTGTTATCGAACGTACTCAATAAACATACAATGCAATCGTACTATTTAGTTTGTGACTTTAGATATGTATGTACATAATACATATATTCAAATGGAAGCCACTTTTTTTCCCACAATTTAACCCTTTCACTTGTACTTAAATCTAAAAATATCTCTACATACATATGTAGCTTTACACATAGAAACTATAGACGTCTATGATTATTCCTTATTAAAAAACAGAGCCTTTTAGTCAAAACACAAACCTTTTAGTTGCTCGAAACAAGCAGTTGCGAACTGCCATGTCGGCACTTATTCATTTCACACAACCCAAAAACCTTATCGACAATATGCTTCGATGAAGTAGTTCGTGGCGTGTGTTAGGAGTAAGTGGACTCCGCTGTGTAACGTAAAGTTTGTTTGACTTATGTTTAAACAGGGATGTTGCTTTTTGCACTTACATATATTCAAACAGGGATGTTATCTGATAGAAAATATACTGTTTTTACACGAATCCGATTTTAATCTCTGTTTCTCTTTTGGCTTAATTTCGAGTACATCAGTGCTTTTAAACACAGCGATTTTTAATGTAAGTTAAATTTGTTCATGCAAAAAGGAGACATCTTTTCACACTCCTTACTCTACTCAGTTAAGTGTCACTGAGCGAACGCCAAATATAAAAAAAGAAAACCACAAAGAAGAATGAACGATAACTCTGCCTTTTTCTCAACCTCAGCAATTGCGTTTAAAGCTAGATATACATTGTTCAAATGCATGACAAGCACGCGTGTAAGTATATTATTGAAAAAGTCAAACATATAGATCGGATGTATGCTTGAAGAAAAATCCAAATCCTTTCAATCTAGCGTACTGCATAGAAATATTGTATATGCAAGATTGATGATTGATCATGCATTTATTGGTTCATTTGCGTATAGTACGTCGAAGAGATGAGAACACAGCACAGCATAATAAGCACTTATTAAAATATTAAAACACCAAACGAAAATTATATGATGAAATGGACAGATAAAATAAAACAAATTACTCGGATAAAATTTAAAAAAATCTCAAAGAAATTCGTAAAAACACAATTTTACAGAAAAAAACTCACAAAGGGCAACGTCCTCTTGCCACTGAAATAATAGACTTGCACGTGCTTGTCATGCATTTGAACAATGTATATCTGGCTTAACGCCGCCAACAAATATACTTATCATGCAGCGAAAATGTCAAAACTTTTTTTTTTGACAAGCCACTAGATGGAGAGTTCATCTTATCAAAGTCAAACCAATCCTTTAATTTTTTTTTAGGTTTCTGTACTTTATCTTACTCCCTTCGTCAGAGATTTATAAACCGATTGACATCATTTCCACCTTCTATTGGAATTATAAGTGGCAAAACCTAATTTTTTTAATCCATTGAAGTTCGCAGTCATCATTCAGTTCATGGCTTGAGAGATGGAGAACGATCTATATTTTGATATAGTGAATGCCAAAAGTATACTTTGATATAATAAAGAATATTTAATTCGATAATTAAAATAATTATATGGTATATGACAGATATAGAGGACAAATTAAATTTTGACGTATCGAGAATATTTCGTTGTAGATGTCAACTGATTGCCCTGAACAACATTTTAAATGGTTTTTGGAACATTTTTTTAAGTTTTTGATTTTTTCGTAAACGGTACAACCGATTTTGATCGTTTTTTTATGCTAAAGCTCCTCAAAAGTTTGAGTATTACTTTTTTGTATTTAGAAACAAAATTCCAAATTTTTTCTAGAAAGACAAAGAAGCAAAATTTTAGTCGAATTAGTACGATATTAAAGCTGTTTTACAATGAAACTTGGTTAAAACGACGATTTTGCAAATACATAAGAGCAAGTTCGTGCGACCCAATCGTACATTTTATTTAATGTCAATTCTGAAAATACATTTTTGGGAGCACAAAATAAAATTTAATTGTCCATCACTAACGTGAACTGGATTTGTTTAAAAAACATTGAATGAACACACTATGAAATCTTTCGTTAATGGATTGAATTTAGTTCTAGCCAGCAATGGAAAGTAATAAAATCGAGATTGCAGTACTCAAAGTTTCCAATAGGCGCGTTTTATTGGTAATCTATATCTAGCGCAGTAATACAAGCACCAAAAAAACGTTTTATTCACTCTTTAACTCACTCTTCCTTCCTACTTGTTGAATTAACTTACACGGATGTGTTCGAAAGATCTGTATCTCGTTTTAAGGTGGAGTTGAAATATTCATGAAAATGCAGATCGAGTTGATTTAGAGTTTTTCTCACTGCTAAATTTGATTTAAAACTTACAAAAGTGCGAAAATATATATTTTTTCTACAATCTACTCAAAATGTTCTCACATATATGTATTGGAGTATTGGAAAAAATAAACATTGTACTCAATAAAATAATATTGGCGCAAAATTTTAAACAGCCTCTTATTAAGGTAGTAGTATTATACTTCTTATATATTTCCTAACTTTAAAGTAGTTTTCTAACTTTAAATATTTTTTAACTAATATCATCCTAAGGCTAGGAGCGCACATTCAATTTTTAGCTGCACAACTGTTTGGATACTTATAGAAAACAGATGAACAATTTGGTTGAATGTCCGCGCAGGTGCATATAATTATATGTTACACAAAATAGCGAAGTCATTTTAGGCAATCGTTTTGTTTGTGTCAAAACACAAACTTTTTAGTTTCTTGAACCAAACAGTTAAGAAACCGCCTAGCCTAAGGCAATTTCTTTTAGTAAATTGATTCTGAGCAACCTTAAAACAATGGTAGTTCGTGCAAAAAACTAAGAAAACAGACCTATTTTGACGTTTTTAAATGTTAAAAAGTCATATGAAGTTAGAACGATACTAACAAAATAAAATAGGTACCTATTCTGAGAGTTTAACTTCAATAAAAGTGTAGAGAAAGTATGATGCTGTGTCTGATTAAAATTTTGCAAAATCGTTGTCTTAACTTAGCTCCATACTAAAACAGCCTTAACATCGTATTAATTTAACTTAAATGTGCAATTTTTTCATTTGTTATATAAATTCAACATAATGCCGCAATTACATGACATTTTTGAACAAATGCCAGTGAACTGAAAAAATATATCAATCGAAACCAATCGCCTTCGCGTAAAATGATTCAATATTTTATGACAAAATTAATGGCAGTAGTGTAAAGCCGGAATTATGGTATGAATTAAAGTTTTGCATTTGAAAAAATATTTGTTCTGTAAATTTCGGAGCGATCACACTTTGGATTAGTAACGGCAAAGTATAACAAAATAAATACCAACGAACATACCCTCAAGTATGCCACATATACTTTTTCGGACACCACCTAAACACCTCCTACATTTCAGCATCCGAAACTCTATCTTCACTAAATTATCCATTTCAATTACTAGCTTATTTTTATTCACTAATCGTTTGTTGTTGTTTTCAATGTTAAATTTTGATATGTAGTGTATTCACTAACCAATAAAACACGGCTAATGTAAACACGATGTCGTAAGTTCGCAATATTTCCAATGTAAACATGGTGTTAAATGCAATCGTCGGTAAGGTAGGTTGCTACACAGAACGTGTAACCGGGAAAGATGTAAAACTAGAACGCATCATGAACAACTTATTTTTTTTAAAGAATAGTTTCAAAACAGCTGAATTGACACAAACAATGTAATGAATATGTAGTTCTTTATGGTTAAACTTTACTTTATAATGAAAAAGTGTAATATTTATTTTGTTTCTTGATTCTTTATTCAACATCTATAAAATGTTTAGAAACAAAAAAAAATGTAAAACGGTCATACTAATTCAAATAGAAATATAGTAAATGTCAAACAGCTGATAATGAAAATGAATCTTTTTTTGAAGTTCATTTTATGCTATCTTTCGCAAATGAATGTTATTCGTTCGAATTTCAAAATTAAGAAAGTTCATTCGAAGGAATAGAATCATTCTAACGAATAGACTATTCATGAGAATGTCAAAATAAGCATGATTATGTACATAGGTGTATATGCATATGTGGTGCGTGTGGTGAGCATAATGGTTAGTGCGTTGGACTGTCATGCAGAAGGTCCCGGGTTGGACAGCCGCAGCAAAAAAGTGTTTCAGATGTACTCGTATACTGCCTCTTACAAGAATTTTTTCAAATTCATTTTTATTGACACTATCTTAAAGCTAGACAAACATTTATACAAACTAACTTACTTATGAAATAGGTAACTTATAACTATAACTTACTGGCCCTATGCGGCCGCACTAAGTTAAACTATATCTTAATTCTAATGCCTTTCGGCCTCAAAACTATTTTTAACCTAAAAAAAAATTGAAAAAAAATTCGGATTCTTAAACTTTTTTTTTTTTGATTATACATATATAAAAATAACAAACTAAACAAAAACTGCCTAAAATTACTGAAAGCTACTTAAAATAAACTAAAATTACTTAAAACTTAAACAGCCACAGCAGTAGTTTTTTGTGTGCACCCTTGACTGTCCCTAACTAATGGCCGCGTTCACTTCGTAGACCGATAGGGTATCTAAGATACTTTAGTATCCGATACGTTGGCGAACTACCAAAACCGGATAGGTAACATTTACTGTCAAAGTCAAAAAAAAGACGTGAATCGTCCAGGGTTGGCCGATTCAACTACATGCCTAATTTACTACAATTTGTTACGTCTGCTACATACGTAGTTAATTCATAAAAAAAATTGAATAATGGAAACCAAACAATTTTGCACATTTATGATCTTATGAAGGTAGGTACAAAAACTGAAAATGTTTCATTTACCATAAGGATGAGGAATTGTAGGAATTATACATGATAGATGGGAAGTTTATTTTTGGAGACAAACAATTTTCTTTATAATAATCAAAGGAATTGGATTATGAACACATGATTTAAAGATATTTTTTAATGCTGAATTTATTGTTTAAGGTATGTTGCGACGATTTAGTTGCAGCAAGAGACCATTTGCTAATCCGCAAAACAAACAAATAATATTATACATATGTATATACATATACTAGATTACAAATCCTATGAATTTTTTTTTATTATAATAATTCATTAAATATTTAAGAATATAATATGGTATAGCCCTTATAAATATATACAACTGACAATGTCTATTAAGTTTTTAGTTCAAATTTTTGATAATTTAATCCTGCGGAAAAGTAAATTGAAAAGGGCAGATTTTTTAACCACAAATTATCTCACGCCAACGAGTTTTCTTTTTTTTTGTGATTTTAATTAGCGGTGAGCTTTAAGCCGACAGAGTTAAGCAACGATTTCTTTTAGTGCTTGTTCGCATTTGGTGAGCAGACGCTGTCGTTTAAAGGTACGTACATATAAATATTACCAAAAAAACTTTTTAAAAATAATAAAAACCAAGAACTGGTAATTATATTGAAACTGTTTATTTTTAAGGAGCGCAGCACACTTGTCGAAGAGAGCTCCAGTACGATCATTTTCCATTTTAATTGGAGTAAATCCACCTTCAGCCCAATAATTATTTAGCTTTTTGACCAGCCATTTTCACTTCGCTTATTAAAAATGAATAAGACCAACTAACATACTCTCCAGAGCTAAACTCTTGAAATCTGACAAGATAAAAAACTCCCATACAACTCTCTTATATCCCATTGTTATACCTAAGTATTAATATCTTGTTATGAAACTGAACTGGGTTTCATAACATTTTTATTTTAAGAGGTAAACACTTTTGCAGCTTAAAACTACTTAAACCTTATAGCTAAATTATTTTCTCTTCTTGCAATAAGATTATATAAGCTTATAGTCTTAAAAGAGTCCTTTTCTGAAAACTCAGCTCTAAATAATATGTCCATATAATCCCATAACAAGTCGTGTTTAAGAGTTAAGATCATTTCATATTTCTATGAAAACCCTAAAAGAATTTTAGTTTAATACCTCCTATATCAAAAAACAATCTGAAGTTCAAAGAATAAAAGCCTTGCAGTAGGATCCGAATGAGATCTTTAATGCAACAAACTTTACTTTTGTCAATTAGTAAATTAGTACTAGACGTAACAAATGTTAAAAAGTTACAGTTCGGCCAACCCTGTACTCGACACCAAAGAAAATAGATCAGCTGAAATGTCAGCTGTTCTTCAAAATTCCCCTTGGATAGTTAAGTATACCAAACATTTTTGGATAGCTTTAGATTTCTGCTTGACATCAGCTGTTTCGTTAATCAGTTGTTTTTTCCTATGGGATTACAACAACACCAACAAATCCGGATACCTTTAGATACGTACCCGAACGCGACCAATATTTACCTTAGCGAATTACAGTATGTATGTATCTCTAGTCATGGAAAGTGCATCTCATTCGTTCGTAATCAGGCGAAGATTGTAGGTCACCTCCATTGCTGCGTACAAGCACACATTAATGGTTGAGAGTAAAGCTAAGAGCAAACGGCATATAAAAGTCGCAAATGTTTGCGGTTCTGACGTCATTTTTACGACTATCGATGCTTATCATCTAAACACTCTTTTGGGATATTCCACAAATGCACGCAAATGGTTTGCAGACGATGTGCAACGGCGAGATCGCACATAAATGTGCGGCGTTTTTGCATATCGTCGGAATACCCTCGCACATTTTTTGTGACAGTTTGCGTGCATGTGAGAGTATGTGCGACCATCCCATTCATTTGCGATGACACGAAAACAAGACCACGCAAATGTGCATATTTCCACTTTTCCAGTAGTAATTGTGAAGTTGTTGTCATAACATCGGTGTTCAATTTCAAGGAAAAAAAAAAGAAATGAGCGAATCAACACAAATAGATAACAAGGAGCCTCGGCAAAGTAACATACGCCGCATAAGAAAATCTGAGTCTTCTAGTCAAATAGTCAACGCCGGATTTACATAAGGGCACTTGGGGCACTGGCCCAGGGCCTCCACAAAATAGGGGCCCCACAAATATTTACTCGGCACTGAAAAGTTGGCAAGTAAACCGTAAACCCAAAAGCCGTAAACTCTAGAACGTAAACCCCAAATGACCCAACTGACCCGAGTTTTTTGTTATTATTGCTCATGCTACGTATTATTAATACCGCAGTCGAGCAATAATTGAAATAAATGCATAAACAAATATTTTGAAAATCACAAACGTGAACCTAAAGCCACCCAACTCTCCGAAGTTTTTTTAAATTAATGCTCAAGCTGAGAATTATCAATATCATATCCGATCAATCAATACAATAAATCAATCTATAAAAAAACCCCAACCAATAACCATAAGCGCTTAACCCAGCGATCCAACACGCCAGAGGTTTTTTTTCTATTTTCAAAGTACGAATTATTAAATTATCAACATGGTAGCAGTCATGAAAAAATTAATGTACGAATGATAAAAAAAAATAATAAAACGAATTAAACTACTGTAGCTTAACAAATTTCATTTTTTTAAGTCAGAATATTTAAAAAAAAATAGAACTAATATTTTTTAATTAAATTAAGATAAACAATTTTAAATTCTTGGAGAAATTCCTTGCTAATCAAATAATGTCAATCAACATAATTTGTTATCTCCAGTTCAGTCTGGGTTTCGAGCAAATCATAGTTGCTCTACAGCTATGATTAAAATTCTCGACGATATAAGAATAAACTTTGATATGAATCATGTAACTGTACTCTGTTTGCTTGACTTCTCCAAGGCTTTCGGTAGAGTGGATCATGAAATATTATGCCAAAAGCTAAGGTTATACTTTAGCTTTAGCGAGAGATCTGTCCGTTTATTTCGCAATTACCTATTTAATCGGCACCAAAGAGTAGTTTATGATGGTAAGTCCTCGGAATTTAAAGCTGTGTTGAATGGAGTACCCCAAGGATCAATATTAGGACCAATTTTATTTTGTATATTTATTAATGATCTCCCCAGTACTTGTTTAAATGCTTCTTTTCACCTCTACGCCGACGATGCCCAGATATACTTATCTCGTCCAATTGGACTGATTGAGGATCTAATTGCCAGAATAAATGAGGATTTATTAAAAAATTACCACTGGTCACTTTCCAATGGGCTTAATCTAAATTCAGAAAAATCTCAAACAATTCTTATATCTCGGAAGTATTACGATACGAATGAGCTACCACCTGTACTATTTAATGATAGACAAATAAAGTTTTATAATAGTCGTTTTTTATTGGGAAATGTATAGGCAGCGCAGTAAAATTTTACACAGTAAGCAACAACAAAGGAATAGTGCGTATAAACTAGGCAGTAATAAGAGTGCACATAATAGTGCTGATAAAGTTTTGGATTAAAGTGACACTCAAATTGGTTGCAAATGTTTTATTTTTCGTGAGGTTGACAAATTTTGATTATTCGAGAATGTGTTCGGTGATATTTTTGTTCATTTTATGGTAAATTTTCACAAGAGAAAAATTATGTGGTTTGAAATATTAATTTACGATTAGACGGTAAACGTTAATAGTCAATGGTCAAAATTTTGCCTCTTAATGCATGTGCATGTTCTCAATCTGTCACGTGAGAGTATGAAAATCATCGAAGGATGGCTGCGATGCCAAACGATTAAAAAGGACATGAAAATGATTTTTTTCTGACACCGAGCCCTTAATTTGACTTTGTGTACATACATGCCATTGAGATTTGATTTTATTAATAATTTTGCCACTTGTTTGACAACAAATTTTTCAGTGATGTTAATTAAGCATAAACCACATCAAAACGTATACTTTTCCAACGCATCCCTTAGCTTATTCAAAAGTGGATTGTTTATTCGTAGGTATATATTTCATTTTGGGTTTTCGTTTCCTTTTACTTTGTTCACTTAATGAGTCTGAAATATCTACTAAACTAAGATGATATGTTAAAAGAAACTCAGAAATTATGTATAGCCCTTTTCTGTTTTGGATCTTTATTCATTTCAATTTGTATTATTTTTGTAAGAAATTACATATTTATTTTACTTTTGTTCCAAATCAGCTGATTTTGACACGGGTATAAATGCAAAGCATACCAACTTTAAAATTGAAAGTAAAAGTGTATATGCAGCTTTGAGTATATATAATATGGATATGATGGGCTCGTTTCTATTCCAAATGCGTGACTATCATAGGGGGCGCTACTCAAATTTGTGTAAGACAAAGTTATTGCCAATCATGAATTGTACGCAATCTACCTAGAAGCAGATATCGTGACAAAAATTAAGCTCGGTAGACTCCGGTGGGCAGGGCACCTAGCTCGCATGAGCGAAGAGGAACCTGCTCGGAAAGTTCTTTGTGGTACATTCTATGGTAGACGACAGCGTGGTAGACCATGCTTGCGCTGGAGAGATGGCGTAGACCAGGACGCCCGAAGCCTTGGGGTGCGCAACTGGATGGCGTCGGCTAGAGACCGGGATAGGTGGAGAGACTTGTTGAAAGAGGCCAGGACCGGAACCCGGTTTTCGAGCCGATGATGATGATGATGAAAGTTATTGCCGATTGCTTCATATCACATGTGACGGAGAACTATATGTGAGGAGAAGGTAAGCACAAATCGGAGGATACGGCTGTATCCTTAACTTACAGAAAGTGAGACAGCGACCCCTATCACAACTTCAAGTACTACAATGCATTAGGGATAGGAACGAGCCCTCCATATTATATATACTCAAAGATATGCAGTCAAAAAAGCATTTTATTCGGACTTCCATTGCTGCACTATGTATACATTACCAATAAAATACGCCTAATGTTGTTACGAATCTTGGTTTCAAGATAAATCAATCGCTTTTCGCGGTTGATCACACAAATTACGTGATAAGCTGAATTTATGCAAGTTTGCGAAAGCTTTGGTTATCCTCCAATTTTACTTCAGTGAACATAAAACTAAGGCTTATCAAAACCTTATTTCTTCCCATTTTGGACTATTCAACGACGGTGTACTGCAAACCTTACTCCCACTCTCTACACAAACTACTTGTAGCGTTTAACGATGCAATAAGGTACTTCTATGGACTGCGTAGATACGATCATATATCGCACTACCACACTTTGGTACTCGGCTGCACTTTTCAACAGTTTCTGAATGTCAGATGTCAATTCATGCACAGCCTTGTTAATAGTAGATCACCTAGATACCTTTTCGAAAAACTTCAATTTGCTCAATCCAACAGAACAAGACATTTTGTAATACCCCCTTTTAATTATTTAAACTCTTCTCGCCTCTTCTTCATTCATGCTGCTAGACTTTGGAACTTAATTTTTCAAATATCACGCGTAAATGGTGCAAGTTTGACTGGCGAGCCCGTTCTCGCGTGTCTTACTATACATAATTCACGCCTTTAACGATACAAGTAGTGGTGTAAGAAATCTTTAGTAATCGTTACTAAGTAACGACTACTAATGATTACCATAGTCACGATTACTAACGATTACCATAGTAACGATTAATAACGATTACCAATTGATTACTTTTGAATTTGATTACTTTTCGTATTTCGTTACTTTTGAATCCGAGTACCAAATGTTTACTTTTGATTACTTTTGGATTTGATTACTTTTCGTTACATTTCGTTACTGTTGGATTTTTATTTCAATTAACAGACTTTTTGAAAAGTATTTTTATATGTGGGGCCCCCACACTATTTATGCCCATGGGCCACCACATGTTTAAATCCGGCGCTGCGAATAGTGTTAAATCTCTGATTACTGCTGCGAAGAAGCACCCTAGGCTTTGGGATACAGGTTTGGCAGAATACAAACTCGGAATGCTGGATTTTTGGCGTGAGGTGGTGGAGGAATCCTTCCGTCTGGTGATGCAGAAGCAAGTCCTTTGTCCACACACTGCGTACCGGTAATTGCTCCACACCAGATTCTTCGCGACTTTTTCCAACTTCATCTTCATCAATATCTAATGCCAAAATAACAATAGCAGCCCAATTTCTTTTCGATATTTTCAATTAATTTCAGCACTTTATTATAAATAATTTACATACATACGAGTATGAACGTTCACCAACAATCACAAACTATGAGCAAAACACAATATTAAACTATCTATTGAATTATCGCAAACCTGCATATGGTCGCAAATGGGTGATGTGCGGATTTTTCCGCATATCGTGTGAACACGTCGCACATTGATCGCAAAATTTGCGCACTCATTTGCGTACACTTGATGTGCGAGTAAATCAACGCAAACAAATGTGCGGCTTTTGGGACAGATTCTGCACAACGTCTGAACACCCTTTTATGCGAGTTTGCGTACACTGATTTACGTAGAGCATTTGCTCTGCTTTTTAAACTTTTAACGTGACGTCAGCACCGCAAACGTATGCGACTTTTTATATGGAGGGCTCACAGCTGTACCGAACCAAGTCATTTTAAAAAAATCCAGAATCAACGCCAAAATTTCCGCAAAATTGCCCTCTATTTATAGAACTATGTAGCTCTGAATGAACTATGTAGTTCATTACAGCTCTAAATAGAGGACAATTTTGCGGAAATCCTGGCGTTAGTCTTGGATTTCTTTAAAATGACTTGGTTCGGTACAGCTGTGAGCCCTCCATATGCCCTCTGCTCTTAGCTTAAGTCACTAGATTTAAGCTCTCTACGATCCGTAATGGTTTCTAATTTATTTGTTTTTGTATATACCTATATAATAGGCTAGCACAACATTTAAAACGCCTTTGGTTGCAATAATAACTGGTGAATCAACTACACAACACAAAGGTCTAAAGTTTATAAAAAACACAAACTTATTAAAGACACATTAATTGCAGAAATGTTTGGTGCCGTGAAATAAGGCCAAGTGAAATAAGGCCAACTTTCAAAAACTGGTCTTATTGCACTCTGGATAAAGTGAAATAAGGCCAATTTTTAACTCCCTTTTCGGGGCTCACACCCGCTCACGCAACTCCGTTGCTCCGCTTAGGGTATGTTCAGTCGCCAGGCAGGCGCCTGTAGCAACAGTTTTGTATTTTACAAGACCTTGGGTGGCCCGCTTCGCGGCTTTTCAGGATTTTAACACCCTTTTCGGGGCTCACACCCGCTCACGCAACTCCGTTGCTCCGCTTAGGGTATGTTCAGTCGCCAGGCAGGCGCCTGTAGTAACAGTTTTCTTGTAAAATACAAAACTGTTGCTACAGGCGCCTGCCTGGCGACTGAACATACCCTAAGCGGATCAACGGAGTTGTGTGAGCGGGTGCGAGCCCCGAAAAGGGAGTTAAAATCCTGAAAACCCGCGAAGCGGCCCACACAAGGTACTGTTACTCAAGAAAACCCAGAACATCGGCCCCCAATAAACAATAAATTATGTATTATACCAAAAAATAATACTTATAAATGAAATGAAATAAATATAAAAATGCAGTTCGGCCTTATTTCGCTTAGTCAAAGTGCAATAAAACCAACTATTGAAAGTGAAATAAGACCAATTTGGCCTTACTTCGCTTTGTAAAAGTGCAATAAGACCAACTGCTGAAAATTGGTCTAATTTCACTTTGTAAAAGTGCAATAAGGCCAATTTTTGAAATTTGGCCTTATTTCACTTGGCCTTATTTCACGGCACCGAAATGTTTGTGTGTTTTGAACACCGTGCGTCGCGTCGTAAAGTTTTCTGCCTGAAACAGCATTCCTCTCTTCAAGCAAATCCGCGATAATAGTCGGCTAGCTATGAACGCTTATTAGTTTATCCCTGATTCTAACTTTGGATGCACCGTCAAATATATGAACGGAATCTACAAGTTTCTAGCGAGTTCGATCACCTAAGCACTTTTCATGAGAAGAGATTCTCTTGGAGGATCTGTCTAGTTTTATTAAAATGTCATTGAATTTGACCAAACCCTAACATTAAGAAAGTGGGGTGGCCGTGGCGCGATGGATGTGTGCTCGCCTGTCAACCTCATGATCACAGGTTCGATCCCTGCCGTGCGTCGTCTATGTCGCTTTAATTCCATTAAAAACCTTCTAAAAATTGTCATCAATGGGTTGCTGGTTTACTCATTACATGTTGTTCAGGCATAACACTAACAATATGTAATTGAGTTAAACTACGAGTAGTATGCCCAACAAGGATGAACACGAATAAAATAATGTGAATTATAAGCGACATAGAAATAAGACACGGCATTTCTCCGGTTTAATTCAGCCGCCATCCCTGGAGATAAAAAATCTGAGACAACCACCTTTAGTCTCAGAACATCGTGCCACACATCTTTCTTATCCTTCTTTCTTTCATTAATTTCCCTTTCGGTAAAAAATAATTTTACCAAAGACCGTCATTAACAGTAAAACTTCAATTATTCTTTGAATTCCATAATACAAATAACAAATAGATATACAATTAGCCGAATTTAATCCACTTTTTGTCTTCCCTATCATTTGAATTGGAATATGGTCATCTGGTATCGTTTATTTTCTGCTCAAATCTACTAAATGTTTTGTTTCTGGAGTTTAAAAAAATTGTTTTGTATAAATGTAGTACATTTTTCAAGTATCTAGTATACCCATATTAATATTTTAACAAGTTTACTTTAAGTTGCTTTAACGCAGGTGCATTTCAACGAAGGTTTGTTAAAAATAAATTTAAACTCTTATGCTATAATATACTAATACAAACAAATAAACAGACATAAATTTAAGAAGTTCCTTAAGCAATAATATGCTTAAAATATAAAATGTTGAACCTTTCTCAATGCAGGCAAAAATTGGCTAATATAATGAAAAATTCATTAGTATGCTATTTGCATAAAATTTTAATGATTTTTCAATTTACATGCAGTATAAAGATGATACGTTGGATGCGTTTAACTATGTGGAAATTATTTGAACAATACATGAAATACATAAAAAAAAATAGAGCCCCTAAAGGCTTAAATGGTCTCAAATATTTATAATATTGAAATTTGTATGGATACACATCTATATATAAAAATCAATTGCTGTTCGTTTGTTTCGCTAAAACTCGAGAATGGCTGGACCGATTTAGCTAATTTTGGTCTTGAAATATTTGTGGAATATCAGGGAAGGTTTAAACGGTGAGAAACATAAATAATAAGTAACGGAAAATACTAAAAACGACAATTTGATTTTCCAATACAAAATGTTCCTATAGTTGTGAAACATTTTGGTCCTTATTCGGAATTCCCCCCCCACCAAAATGCACTTTTTTTTTAATGAATCGATAAAAAAAAGTGTGCTGTTGATAAAAAACATCAAATTATGGAGGAGAAACACTTTTTTTGGTAAAAAAGTGAAGTATAAAAAAATTAATATAGGCCATAGGGTAAATTCAAAGTTTCTTTAAATCCGGATTCTGTGAATGCAAAAGAAACCTTGCATACACCCAACCTCGCACCTACCCCAAATCATATAGTGTGCCCAAGCAGGGGGGTTGCAGGGGGGCAGCATGCCCCCCCCCCGATATATATCTCACTGTTTATACGCCGTAATGCGTAAGCCAGCAAAAAAAGCAAATATCCCATAATAAAAAAGTAGTTTTAGTTATAGTACTGTGGGTGGTCCGCTTATACCTCACTTTTTTACCATAAAAAAGTGTTTCTCCTCCATAATTTGATGTTTTTTATCAACAGCAATAACTTTTTATCGATGCGTTAAAAAAAAAGTTCATTTTGGAGGGGGGGGGGGAATTCCGAATAGGGGCCAACAGAACTGTGGGTGGTCCGCTTATACTTCACTTTTTTACCATAAAAAAGTGTTTCTCCTCCATAATTTGGTGTTTTTTATCAACAGCAAACACTTTTTTATTGATTCGTTAAAAAAAAGTTCATTTTGGTGGGGGGGGGGGGGGGAATTCCGAATAAGGTCCGAATTTTCTTTCTGGAGAGTTGTTTTATTAAAAATCAGTTGACACAGTTATAAACCAGGATTTTATAGTCAACTATCCCACAGAGTTTTAAATTCCCTGGATTTACCTTGCCAACACCTCACAATTTACAATTAAAACTAGGATCAGTTGTGATTATTCTGCGTAACGTTAATCAACCTCGACTTTGCAATGGAACGAGACTGGCTGTAAAAAAGCTAATGAATAAAAGTCATCGAGGCCAAGATCATCAAGGGAAAGTACAAAGGAGAAAATATCTTGATCCTGTATACCGATGATTCCAACGGATTTGCCATTCCATTTTAAGCGATATAAATATAAATAAATCGCAAGGCCAGTCTTTTAAAACCATCATCTTTATATATTTACGCACCGCAAGAAAAGACAAAAAATATAGTATATCAGAAAGCCTTAAATTGATTAAGTGTATAACTTTGTTTCATGTGATGTAGATACAAATTTTGTATTAGGTTTTGACAATATTTTTTTTAAATATATGTACATAGGTGATACGAAGTTCACCGGGTCATCTAGTTTTCTTATAAATAAGAAATTTTGTTTACCCAATAAAAAACATTTTAAAATACAAAAAACTATCAAAATCAAAAATATTAAACTGAGTTCAGTAACTTAAAGGATTGGACAATAACGCAAAAAAGTTAATGTTTTTGCAAAAAGAAATAACATATACATACATACTATATACATATTTTCTTGAGGAAAGCTTTTTCTTGTAATTATATAAAATCGAAATGACTGCTCCATGTGATAAGCCTGTGGTCTCTTCAAGCTCGCGCACCTCACTCGCTGATCGTCCATTATCAAACCGTGGATTTTATCGACCATTTCTGGTGTGGTGACTTCAATTGGGTGGCCAAAACGTTCGACCTGACGACCGTCCAGTGGTAAGTATTTCCAATCGATGTTGAACAGACTCTATAATATTTCTCAATCTTTTGTTTCGTTTGTTATATGGTTTTTTCTCATAAAAAATATTGTTTAACGAGCATTAGAAATTAACTTTCTTTTTTTAAACGAAAATGCTCATAGGCGTCTTAGTAAAGTGCCTGCAAAAAAAAATTATTTGACAAATCTATCTGAAAATTTGTGTGCGTTCTCTTGAAAGATGCTTCTTGATAAAAAAATGGATTTTAGGTGCCGACGCCATTTGTTTCAATCTTTAGGAACTTTATTCACCCACGGCCCACCTTCGAATGATTTGGAATAAACCCACAAACCATTAATAAGATTGAGATGTAAAAATTTGAATGTCCCCTAAATAAGATTTTTCTTACAGTGTGAATATTATTGGGGTTTTAGTGCATCCCACCTTAAAATCTATGGTGCTCTCGTAAGCCATAAAAACTAGGTATATTATGCGACATAAGTTATTCTAATACGAGTACCCATTTTTATATTGTACCAAAATAAATATTTTAGTTTGATAAACTTCCCTTACCCCTTTTGTCCCCTTTTATAGCAACTATACAAAGCCGATCCGAGGATTTCCGTGGACTTTGGATATGTTATAGGGGGGCGAACACTGTGTCTTGTATAGCATTAAGAAATAGGTACATATATTAAAAATATTTGCGCAATAAATATGTTTCTATTTTTCAGGATGTGAATACTTACCTATATTTAAATTTTTGTAATTAGTCAATTAAAAAAAGAGGAAATCAAATTGCTCTTTTTAGAAAGTTCGGAATCAGATGATCAACAATGGCAATAAAGGATTTACTGAACCATTTACGGCCAGCTCAATTGTATGTGGTTTTGATTTTATCAATTTGTTACTTCAGTCTTCAGATGATACTAAGTCATATGACGCACGGTCTGACCTTACTCATGTCTTCGTATCATATGTTGTGCAATATATTTGCATTAACTGGATGTCTAATAACGATAAAGGTGAGTTGGACACTATTTTTTTCTTTTAATTTATTAATTTTACTTAATCCTACTACGAGTATCCTACTAATATTATAAATGTGAATGTTACGATGTATGGATGTTTGTTACTCAATAACGCTTGAACAACTGAATGGATCTAAATAAAATTTAACACACAAAAAAGTTATAGTCTGGATTACCGTTTAGGCTACTTTTTTTTATTATCAGGGGAGGGGCATTGGGTGGTCGAAGCACCTTAAAATTATTGATCTCTACTTCTATCTTCGTATTGCACTGAAATGTAGTACATATACATAAGTAGTTGCATTGAAATGCCATACTTTGGTGGTGCGGGCCCAGAAGAATGGCATTGTTTTATTAATTTACCTAAGCAGTAACGATAAAAACACTCAAAAAAGTTTAAAAAAAAAATAAAACAAAAATAAAATTCTCCGCATTAAAAAAAAAAAAATTGACAAATATTTGTGTGTCTTTGAATTTAAACTATTTTAAGGTAAGTTAAACTTTATGTGCCTACAGGTTTAACTACATATACATTGTTATAGGATAGTTACGTACGTACATATGTGATTTGCTCATTGTTTGTTAGTTTTTTTTTTCAAAATATCCTTCGCTTGGCTCCATTACCTTTAAGAAAAGGACTTGATTGGATTTATTGGTTTGCTGTTTTGTTTTAATCCAGGTACATGCATACGTTAAATAAAACTAATTCGTACGCTTTAAACTTCTCATGTTGAACAGGAGATCAGTTGTGACAGTTCTTGGCTGAGCTAAACGTGTTTATTATTTCAGTGGTAAGTCGTCTTTTTCAAATAGAGCTGTTGAACGATGACACACAGAAGTAAAATAAACACCCAAAAACAATATTCCGTACTTCACACAAGATTTCCATTTACACAAGATTTCCAATGCAAGAAAAACTGAGCGAATCTACAGAAACTTTTAGACACAACATGACTTATTTTGAAAAACTTCAGTTGAAAAAAAAATTGCTTGCGGGAGTTCCCGCACGGGTACGCTAGTAGTATATTTGAATGAAAACGCAAATAACTTTATTATATATAACTTTTAAGGTTTTCGCGGTTGTTGGACATAATAAATAAAATAAAATAAATAAAAATTATCCGCGTTATTTGATAATAATTTGATAAATAACGCGGATAATCCGAAAAATACTTATTATATTAACTTTATTACAGTTTAAATTGAAATATATTTAGAATTTATGATACATAAAGTCGATTTGTAGGGGACAAGTTATTGGAAGACTCGGAACGACTAACTAATGCGCTTCTAATGTCGTTTTTATTTGGCAATCCGGAATCTCTCTTCGATTCGGAATCCCAACTGAACACTTGTTTGATTTTGAAGTTTTTATGATTGTATATGTGAAATATCAAATGTGGACAATAATGAAAATCAAGAATAATGTTTGTTGAAAGATACACTTCGCACAATTAGGATACAAAAAAATCGCAGCTGTTGAGTTTGAATTTTAAGTATGTGAATGTGTGAGTTTCGATTCTGATTTGAAATCCAGAAGCAGATTTCTCTTCTTTTCAGAATCAGAACTGCCACTTTTTCCCCAGTGAACAATTTCAGAAGAGTCCAGAAGGATCCGGATTGCCAAATAAAAACAACATAAAACTCAATCCAAATCCAATGGGAACGGTCAGCTGATCACAATCACAGCCCTATCACCAATTCCATCGTAATCGGAGACTTCTATGAATCCCGAAAAAAGCTATCACCCAATCCGTTCGTACAGCCAAATTGTATAAGATTTTCCACTACGATGGATTCTATGATATATATTTTCGGAATTCGTAACAAGATTCCGATTACGATGGAATTCGTGATAGGGCTGATTATGTAGACGAGCGATTATGAGAATGCAGGCTCTTTATAAATAAATACATATGTACATATAAAAGTATTTACTACATATTTACCATCTTAAAATGACATTACGAACCGGGCCAATGGATATCTGGCCCTTGTTAATCGTCTAAGATTACAAAATATGTAGATGTGTGTATTATATATCCTAATGTAAGACTAGCGCTCCCTAACCCAATCTGTACAAGAATGAGACACACTTTTGTCAAATTGACGTTCACCTACCGAATCTGCAAATTCGTGGAACATTATTGGAATTGACAAATTCTCCAAGAGTATCTCTTGTCATGGAAAGTGCTGCTCATATCATAAGCCATTCGGAATCGGCAGAAAATTGTAGGTCCCCTCCGTTCCTGGTAGCACGCACACTGGAATAGTTGAGAGTTGTAAGTCACTAGGTCCTGGTTCACTCCGAGCTGTTGCACCACCAAATTTATTTATTTAATCCCACAGGGATCAACTCTCGGTACAGTACATTTTTGAATTTTATTTTCTTCGTACTGTTGAAATGATTCCGTGATGCAGATGATTGTCATTTTCATCTTTACAGACGTTTACATCAGATTGGTTAACTGGCCCGTTCATTAACGAGGTCGTATAAATAACATTCATCCTTAATAAAGTATAACATTATAAATAAATCTTAGTATAATATTTATGTATATATTTACATAGCTATAAGGTCTGCATATTTTGTACTCGGTTTAAATCAATGTAATTTATGGTTTTTATTTTAGCACAATCACTGTTCGACCTTGAATGATGACATGGATTTCGATCTCGCAAGACATTCAAATTTAATTTCGGGACCTGAGAAAGGCAAATTTACATGTGTGAATCTAAGTGTTGAAGAAAAATCCCTACGCAACATTGAATTTCGTGAGAGAAAGCTCAGAAATACATTTGGCTGGACGAGAATAGATGTTCTAACGATGTTGATAGTATGCATCTTTTTAGCTTCTCTTTCGTTTTCACTTTTAGTAGAAGCTCTTCAGACTTTAATTCACATCGACCACCAAGATACGATGCATCTTCCAGTTCCTGTTATGATTTTGGGATTCATTGGTCTAGTATTAAATGGTATTTGTTATCTATTTATTGGAGGATATACTACGCACCAAGGCAGTTTCTTACATATGACCTCTAATGGAGATATCATCTTGGACAGTGAAAAAGGAAACAACGAGCAGCTAACTGATTGTGGTCTTCCAACTTCATCAAGAGCAAATAACATAGAAGAGAATAATCCAAGGTTTAAAAAAGAAAAACAAAGTTTAGTTGAAATGTTCCGTGATATATCCAGTACAATATTTGTTATAGTGTGTGCTGCTATTATCTATATGTCGAAAGATGAGCACACTGCTAAATTCATCGATCCCGTTATATCCATATTTTCGTGTGTGGTACTTGTCACGCTTAGCTATCCCTACAGTAAGTTTTAATTACTAGAGTAACATAACCAAGCGACCCATTTTACTGTAGTATATAATGATAACAAGTTAATACAAAAATTAGAATTTCTCATTTTTGTATTATTTTATTTAGGTTCATTTTATTCAGTATTGTTTAACTTAAATCCAAATTTAGGTGTTGATTTTAAACCTGTTGTTAAACAAAAATTTGAAAATAGCTTCTTTTGATTGCTTTAAATCTAAACTCTACATTTGAAAATAACTTTTTTCATTGCCTTAAATTTAAATCACATAGCCTGATTGCAATTTGAAAATATCCTTGGGGTATTTTCGACTTATTACCGAATTTCAAAATTTATAAGTTTAAAATTAATAACAATACAGTAAAACCCGCTTAAGAGAAAAACCCGCTTACCTGAAACACTTTCTTCATCCCCAAGTATTTTCCGACCAATTTCCCTTAAAACACTCCGCTTAAGTAAAACTCGCTTAAGTGAAAAACCCGGATAACTGAAACATATTTTCAGTTAATTTTTAATATTTTTCATTGAAAAAAACTCTCTTAAGTGAAAAAAAAAATTGAATCGAACAGAACAAAATTTGCTAGTTTTCGTTGTTCAATAAATTATTTTTGTATTATTTAATCGTTGTTTTATTTAACTTCTTTCAAGGCAAGTACAAAAGATAAAAACAATATTGTTTCAAGCACTAAATCTCCGCTTAATGGAATTTTTAAATCCGCTTAAGTGAAATTTTGTTTTCACTTATCCGAACTCCACTTAAGTGAAATTATTTTTCACTTAAGCGGGGTTCGCTTAAGTGAAAAACCCGCTTAAGTGAAAGAAATACTGTAACATTTTGCCGTTTCTCTTAAGCGGGTTTTACTGTAATCGTTCAAACTGCGTAAGCATTCTTCAACAGCTTCAATTTTAAATAAATTATTTATAATATAAATGTCCGATGTCGCTGTAATGAAACATAAGAACCATTTTTTACGGTATTTAAACAAACAAAACAAATTGAACCAATCACTCCCGGCATACAAAAATACTTCAGATAAATTGCTAGCTTGGTCTTCAATTAGTAAATCAACATAATTTTTATTTTATTCTAACATTTATTCGCTTTATTTTAGTGAAAGAATCTTGTCTTATTTTGCTCCAGACTATACCAGCTTCGATTGATATTGAAATCTTTGAAAAAAATTTAGAAACAAAATTTCCAGAAATCATCAGTTATCATGACCTTCACATATGGCAATTGACTTCAAACAAATTTGTATCAACAATTCACATCAAATTTAAAAGTCAACAGCTTTATATGAAAATATTCGATGACGTGAGGAACTTTTTTATAGACCAGGGCATAACAATTGTAACAATACAACCAGAATTTCAAGATTTAATATTACCAGGATCTATAGAATGCTTAGTACAATGCAATACAATTGATTGTGTTGAAAAAGTTTGCTGTCAGCAGTCAAGAAATGATCTTCATGAAATGACGCCACCAAATAAACCCGAAAAACAACAAGCAAATAACATCTCAGATCTTTTAAATACTAGTAACATAATTGAAAGATCGCAGTCGGTAAATAACATTACTTGCTTTAGTTCAATGGATGTTCAACTGAATCAAAGCGAGTGCA
Organism: Philhelius festivus; assembly: GCA_963931855.1. NCBI lineage: Eukaryota > Metazoa > Arthropoda > Insecta > Diptera > Syrphidae > Philhelius > Philhelius festivus. The sequence continues at coordinate 109,220,799 of OZ007557.1, forward strand.
CAAACAAAATCTTGACAACTGCGATTTCTTCTTCGCCAAATATTAATTCGACTCAACATAATAATGATTATCCTTAATTATGCATATGAACTAGAATTACATTTAAGTAAAAACTTTTAGGTTAATTGATGAATAACTTAATTTTATATTTTATAATAAGAAAATTATATTAGAAGTTTATAATAAAAGTATAATGTAATACGAGTACATATCGTCGGCTGAATACTTAAGTGCCCCATATACATAAAAATTATTCCTCAGAAAACGAATTTTAAGGTTTGAAAAATAATTCCGTTATGTTTTACTTTACAATTAGGACTTTTGAATTTTTATATATGTATATTAATTGAAAATTCCTTTTTTGTATTTTGAAGTCCTGATGTCAAAAAAAGTTACGGTTATTAAAAAAACTTAAGTTTGAAAAAACTCAGAAATGGATATAGAACCCTCTTCCATACAAATGTTAAATCTATGAAAACCAAACTTCAAATTTCCTATGGATATGCACTGGATATTCGGAAATCAACGAAAGCAAAAATATTTAAAAAAATCAAAATTTCTAGCATTATTAATTCTTATAATTTTAATTTGGGTTATAAAAACATAAAACAAAAAGTAATATTAATTTAGTGGTTATGCCTTCCTCTATACCACATGGGATTATTCTTAAGTCTATAAGAAACGTATGAAAATGATAAAGTATTTTAACACTTAATTATGAAAATTACTGAACATGAATTTAAGTCCATAAAATTTCATAGAAAAATACATTCAATTTCATTCGGAATTAGTTTTAAAAATACTTCAACATTCGTAAGAGTAAGTTTTGGTATTTTGTTCACACTTTTTTTAAATTAGTTTTTTACCTTTTTTGTTTTATCCATTTTAGTAAAAAAATGCAATGGGGCATTTAAGCATTAAGTGTTTGTTTTTTAATCTTTTTTACAAAAATTGCCCCACCTAGTACACATTTTGGATATACAACAAATAAGCATCAAAAGAACTCAAAAAATTATGGTTTATAGAGAAAATTTCTGTAACTTCGTTAATAATGAAGATAGAGCAACGGGGATAGCGCCAAACGATAGAGAATATTCGAATTAGTATAACTGCATCTTTAACTCAGTTTCCCGAAAAAGTGGTCTGTGCGGCACTTAACTATTCAAACAGCGATATGTACTTCTACAAAAAATCATGTACAAAAAAAAAAACATTAGTTTAATTTTTATTGTGTAATATTGTAAGTGACTCAAAAAGACGCAGATACTGCCAATTAACATATTTTGTTTAAAAATATTTGAACATCTAAAGACGTATTAATAAATAAGTATAATTTTCATAAACAAAATATGAATGAATATTAGAACACAGTTATATTATACATATGTATTATGTACATATATATATATGTGTATATATTTATATTTACTCAGATCTTCTTCCCAAAAAGATTTGTATCAAAACGAAAAATTTTTTTTTTTTAATAAATAAATCACGGTTTTCATTTTGTATGTTTTAGCTCAATATAAATTGTGGTTAAATAATGTTAAAAAGGTATACATGTTTCTATTTTAATTTTAATGCAAAAGCAGTATAATGAATTGTTATACTCGTATGAAGTTTTTAATAGAAAGTTTATCGAAGTAGCACACATTTTTGAATATAAAAAGTCGAGGTAAAGATAGATAGATAAGATTTGTATTCAATATAATAGTTGTACAGTTGTAACCATTGTGAAAAAAACAATTGAATAATTAGGGCATGACAATATCTGTCATTTGCCTGGGTAGCACATTTGATAATTTTTACAATAAATTCAATTTTGAGAGAAATTTAGCAAATATAAATACATATAATTATTGTTTTTTTTTAATAAGAGCTTTTAGTTTAGCAAAAACAAAACATTTTTTTGTACGGGCTTTTAGTTCAGCGAAAACAAATGTTTTTTTAATTTTTTTTTCTAAGTAAGACTTTTAGTTTAGTTAGAACACATAATAAATTATTTTAAAATACATAGTTGCAGTATTAAAAGCTTTCTGTGATTATTCTTCCTCTATAAGCGCTAGCCTTTTGATAGTAGCTGAACAGAAGCTTCCAGTCCATCCCGTTTAGATACTTTTGAACTTAATCGAATTCCAGAGTATTTTTTCCAAAGTAAGATCGTCTTATCTTCTTCAACATGGGGCATACTCCAATGAAATGGAAGATATTTTCTCTCTCCTGCATGTTGCACAAATCACAGTTGCCAGTTCCTTCGGTTCGGTGAATAATTAAGGCTTATTAATTCTCCTCTTGTTTTGAAAATTACTCCGATCATAATGCATGAGAAACTGCTGTTGAAGTAATTTGCTTCATTTAAATTATAGTTAACTTTCGACTAATAAAGCCACTCTGTTGACTCACAGGCTTTTTCGATATAAGAGTATCTCTCATTTTCATCAGTTGTCCTGATAACTTCATAAAACGTCTGTTTCCATTGGTCCATTCTAACTTCCGATAAACTCAGCACTATACTACAATCTGCAGACAGTTTTTGGCAAAAAGTATATTCTTTTGCACTGCATACCGCCACAGTGGAGGTTTCACTATATAAAGTATCTATCGTTTTTTGGAAATGAAATCATGGTCTAAAAGAATCAATTAATTTATTTTAATTCTATAAGCAAATAGAAATATGTAAGTTCCAAATATTAATACATAGTTCATATCTAAGCGTTGACCTAAGTATAATTAGCAAATAATGTGCAAAAGCCCATTTAATTTTAAAATTCAATACTGAATTTAATATTTTATTGGAAATCTCTTGCTTGCAATTACAGTGTTCTATTGGTGTTGTATATGCAGCACTTTTGAATGTTTCCAATAGTTAATCAAAGTTTTTGGGATTTTTGCGTCTCACTTGGCGTTCAATATCTTACACAGATTTTCTGCACTAAAAGCGGAATAGGAGAAAACGTGATCAAAAACAAAATCAAAAAGATCAAAACTCTGGAAAGAACTCCCTAAGTTGAGACAGGCAAAACTCCTACTCGGGGACTACAACCGAAAGCGTTTTCTAACCAGCATTGGCTTAAGTAGGAACAATCTCAGGAAAATCACGGGGCTTCTCACAGGCCACTGTAGGTTGAGAAGACACCTCAACATCCTTGGCCTGGTGAACAACGCGACTTGCAGATTCTGCAACACTCACGAAGAGACACCTGACCACATACTGGGAAAATGTGATGCACTTGTGCATCAAAGGCATAGGTATCTGGGCAAGCACCACATAAAAGAGAGTGAATTATCATCCCTTAAAATACTCCAAATACTTCGATTCCTCCAGAGGAGCAGATTTGGAGGAAGAACTGTAATAATGAGCCAACCCCATCCAGTTCTAGATGGGGGACACAATAGATCTTTAGGTCGCAGTGTTTTTATACCCCAATTTATTCATTCATTCATTCATACACAGATTTTCAATCAGGAAACTGAGACTAAAAATTCGATAAATTCACCAGAAGGATTTCAACAAACGGGAAGAGTATATTTCGCTATAAAGATAAATTGTCGTCAGGGTAGAGAACCTTTTACATAATTGTTGATCCATTTTTGTGTTATTCAATAAATTCAGCTCACACCATGGCAAGAAAAAGCTCCTCACACCATAACATTCCCTTTTCGTATATAATCATCTCGAGGATGTATTTTGGCTCGTGTTGTTGGTTAGGTGGACACCAAAAATATTTATATGTTTGCATCTGCAGAACTATGATTCGTCACACCATATCACATTTTTCCAAAAGGTTTTTGGAAGTGCTCGTTAGCAAATTGAAAGCGGGTTTTCTGCGCTATTGTAACTCAAGACTCATTTCGAATTAGTTCACAGTTAAAGCTATGTTAGTTTAATGATCTTAAGTTAGTTTTCCTTGCTATCAGATCGTTCTAAGATACTTCCTTTTCTTTTCTTTCCTGGAAAAGTTTCCCAGTTACTTGTTCATTGAGCTGCTGTTTTTGATATTGTCAAAACTGTTGCATTTGGGTTTTGATTTTAGTTGAGTGAAAATTTTATAAAATATCTTAAGAAAAAAAAATAATACTCAAAAAACTTGTTAAAAACATTTCTAACTTCGTTTAAAGTAGCTTACATTTTATGGGGTGTTCATTATTTTGTAAACATCCTCATACATATATTTTTTAAACTAATTTTATCATTACCATATTTGATCATCAAAAATAATATGATAACGCCGGATTGTTACTACTTTCCTGAACTTTTGAGCTCGATATGTAATAATAAAACACAGCTTCTATGTCATAAAGGTAAGCTTTTGTGATATAACATAACAAGGGGATTCATGCAAAGAGGTAATTTTCCGCTTTGCAGAAAGATATAACTTTCCGCCATATGTTTGCATAAACAACTCTGAAAAATACTACCCTAAATGTGGGAAATAATCAGCGGTTCATTAAACGACAGTCAATCCATACAAATTTGTTGTTATCAAAACTGCACATCATTCAAAATTTAACTTAAAAAGTGGTTCCATTTTCTTACTTAAAAGAAAATAAAGTACCTAGTTTTCAAAAAAAAAAAAAAATAATTTTAAACCATTTCTTAAAATTTAGAGAATTTCTTACGTCGATTTCCTTTACACATGAGAAATCAATTTCTGTGTGAAGATTTCGATCTCTCAACAGATTTCACGTTCCTTTACACCAAAAAAATCGATTTTTTTTTTACAGAGATCAAATCCCTCGAATCCGTATTTGAAGAGGGATTTACATGTATACGAAATACGCACACCAAAAGAAAAAATTTGACAAGGCCCCAGTAGGAAATTTGCTCCTCAAGGAAAAATAAAGTTGAATTCATCGTAGAAATCACGTGGCACTTTCATTGAGTAGAAGGTCTGCATGGGTTTCATTCATCGAAAGTCATGCAATGAGTCAGTAGTTTGCAATCCCAGTTGCATCTTGTGCTTTGTTCTCGAAAGAAGGTACAGAAAAAATGAAACAAAGCAATATCCTTCTTACACATCCTTAATGTTAATGAATACAATGCTGAACACGTTGTAATTATTCCTGCATCTTTTCAGTGGTTATTGTAATCCACAATTGAGTGTTTAATGCCTGCGATGTGAAAGAGAAAACAACCCTTTCTTTTCTTTGGAATTAAAAATCAGTAAACAACCTTTCAATAGAGCAAAACTATGGTGATCAGGTGATATTGCTAGGGAAAAGGAATGTATTTTTTCATGAACTTCGTTTAGGTACTGAGCAAAATAGTCTGCGAGCTAAAGAGAGAGAGAGATTTTGACCTGCAATAAACAATCCTTTTTTTTTGGGTTTTTCCCGCGATGGGTCGGCGTCTCAGCGACGGCGACGCTCAATAGGTCTTTTTTTGTCATGAGTTATTTCTTTTGTTTTGGAATGATTTAGTGTCAATTTTGTGATCGAAGAAAACGGTTGTGCGGGATTTTCTGTATTTTCTGAAGATTAAATAACAACCATGGAGAAGGAAAACAATTCACCAACGGTAAATTCCCTATATTCTTTTGAATGTTTTGCCAAAAGTAAATATTCCTCTTTTTCTTAGATCTCCAATGAACAGGAAAATAAAGATGAATAATCCCTAAGCTGCTCCCCAAATTCTACCAAGTGTCAAAGGAGAGTTTTTCGACCAACTGTTTGTGTTACGTCTTACAACAAGACAAGACAATGTAAGACATATATATATCTACTAACTTCTTTAAAATGTACTATAATAGTTAATAAAATAAATACGTACATAACACAAATTTAATTTGTTTTTTTTTTATTCAAGCGATAAAGCCTATACATTTCAAGCGCTTCTTCTATTGATGAAATAAGAAAAGAAATGGATAATGATTTCATTTATATTCCTTCTCTTAATAAAACATCGCCTAAATGCATTCCTTTTTTCAAAACTGAAAAAACGAGCTTAAAATATGTACACAATTCTGTAGTGAATAATTAGTATTTTCAATGATTCTTTCCCTGATGCAATTGATTAAATGTTGACACACTTTTCATTAATTTATTTCCATTGAGGAAAGCATCACATCAATAGAACCAGTTTTTTCATACATAAATATTACCCATGAAATCGAAGATGCCGTGAGCATAGTGATTTCACAACAAAATATGCATCGAGAAAGTGTGTACCTCCTTCCAATGACAAGCCTGTGTTAAATTCCTCATAGGATTCCGTAGGAAATTCATGGGTGCAGCTCCTTTTCCTTGAGGAAACACCTACTTCTTCATTAGTGAATTTTTGGAAATTTCCTACTGGGGGGATCGAAATCCCTAGTGAGTAAAGGAAATCGACATTGGTTTATCAGGTTTATTTCTTCTCTTTCCGCCTTAAAATCGTGAGATAATTTTATCAGCTTTGCAGAAAGTTTTTCCCATACAAATTTTGACAGCTCGTTTCTGCGAAGATAAAATGATCTCGTTTTTGAGGTTTATCCGGGTTTTCCGAAAAGTCAGTTTTCAGTAAAAGTACAAGGCAGAGTTTCTACCATAGTTATTAACGGAGCAATTTCCATAACTTAAAAGCATTTTTTTCAGAAATAGGATATGCAGGTATTCATCATTAACAAACCAAACATAACAAACAGAATGCGGTCTACCATGAAAGCACGATTTATTTTATTTAAAACATGAAATGCTTATTATATTATTATACAGTGGACGCTCGTTAACTTGAACACGGACGAAACCAGGTGTATTCAAGCTATAGGATTGTGCAAGTTACTGGATCAAGTTAAAAAATTGTTGTTTTTATTTAATAATGATTCATTTTTATGATTTTAAAACATAAATAATGATATTATTAATAAATACTTTTAATTGAAACGTTTTTCGATTCCTAAATACGCACGTGTTCAAATGAAATTCAGAAATTCACCGATTATGAAGAATAAAAGCTTATACGGAAATGCTAAAGAAATTTCCTGGGATTCCCCTTTACAAAAACCGTTTGCATTCTGTACCAACATCCCAGGTACCTTGCATAAATTCAAAAATTTAAGAAATTCAATATTAAACTTTGTTCAAGTTACAGAGTTCCTATAAATTTTACTTTTGTTCAACTTATAGAGTACTTAGGGGAAAAATTCAAGGTATTGAGTCTTAAGAATAGTCCGTTCAAGGTGTAGAATGCGTAAAGGGAAAAAATATTTGTTCAAGTTATTGGAATGTTCAAGTTATCGTATGTTCAAGTTAACGAGAGTCTACTGTACATATATTATTTTCAATAAAAATGTTTTTTTTTTCAGTTCTTTTTTTGACATTTCCATAGCTTTTGAGCTCTTTCTATAGTTTAGTAGACTGAATAAATTTAATGTCGATGAGGGCGTGTATGCCTGGGTATCCTGGGTACCCTTCACAATACGGGATATAGTTAACATTGTCGGGTACCCGGATTAAGCGCACTACCCAACCCTGGTAGTTGTGGATAATATATACACATATTTGAACACACAAATGATAACCATTTGTTTTTATCACGTTCTACTTGCCGTAAACGGACTTCTTCTTAAAATTGATTGTGCACATTTTCTTTTTTGTGTTTTGTATTTTAGATTTAATAATTATTTAAAAATTTCATGAGAGTGATGCTAATGTTTAATATCTTTTCGTATGTGGCAAAATGTTGATCCCTTAAATTCTATAACCAAACTTCCCTTGCCATCATTTTCTTGACAAGCATAATCTTTTTATCCCATCGTTTATTTCGAAAAAGAATTTAAAGTCCGAAATTCCATTTGTTAAGGAGCACACTCCACCAAAGTGGGGAGACATTTTATGCCCCACACCATAACTTTTTTTTTGGCGCGCTGTGGTACTAATTCTGAAAATTACCACAAAAATGAATATGTATGTAAAAACGTATTGACAGATGACATGGTTTCTTCCCTGGAGATAATTTGTTTTTTACTTGGAGTTTTATGCATGACAGCGATCCGAAGCATATTTCTCGATTGGTAAAATCGTGCCTAGAATGTAGGTTTGTAAATGTTTTGAAATGACCGCCTCAATCTCCCCATCTTAAGAATCTGTTTTCTTAGAAAATCGACTACCACATCAAAATCCATCCAGTCTTAAGTGAACTGAGCAATGGAGAGCCCTATCAAACCTCCGTGTAACCGTGAACACTAGCTAATATGAACCCCGGGTCGAAACGTTAATGTGAACAAAGTGTTTTTTCACCTTTTAGATGGTTCATAAACAATATTTTCTGTTTTTTTGAGTCTACCGTTAACTTTCATATTGAATGCTAGGTGTTTTGTTTTATTTTAAAATTCCAAAATCATAAACTTGAACTATCTCGCAATAGAGGCCTAGATTTTAATAATAGTTACTTTTTAAGTTACTTTCCTTCTAAATTCTTAATACTATTGTACCTACTCATATTGCTCTGATTCAATTCACCTTACATGGGTGCCGGGGCATAGACATCCCAGGAAATTGTAAAGCTGACGGACTTGCAAAAAACGGAACAATCTTACCTTTGTTGGATAGCAAATCTAACATCGGTATACCCCTAGCTACTTGTAAACTTATGCTAAAGCATGATACCATAAAGAAAGCTAATCACAGGACCAGCACCCCAACTTGCCGGTCTACTAAACTGATTTGGCCATTGTTTGATGCTAAAACAACTAATTTCTATTGGTAGATTGCATATTAGCTCCGTTATAGGTGTCCTTACTGGACACTGCCTAATAGGAAGACATGCTTTTCGTCTTGGAGTTCCTGCAAATGATTTTTGCAGAAGCTGCATGGATGAAGAAGAAGAGGAGTCAATTCCTCACCTTCTATGCTCTTGTCCTGCCCTATCGCAAAGACGTAGACTCCACTTGGGAGACTACTACTATAACGATCCTAGTGATATAAATAATTCCGACATTCACTGTCTCAAACGCTTCATTATTAGCTCAAAATGGTTTAACGAGTAAGGGGGATTTTGAGATCGTTGCGGTTCGTATTGGTCTAAGTGTGCTGACCTTTTCCGGTCAGCAGCCACTTTAACCTAACCTTTGGTTCACTCTATCTAGGCAATCTTAAAATCGAAATTGTATTAATTTTTGTAAAACTTTTCGCCACATCATTTACCTTTGAAAATTTTAACTTTAAAGCTGAAGTACAAAGTCCAGTTTGTACACTGTTCTGCGCTAGATTTGCTCGAAGTGTTAACACTTGGTATTATCCTCTCCGCATAACCCACGCACCTCATTTGTATGAATTTTACTTTTATTGTAATCGCATCCTCTCCCTAACTCATCTTCCATCCAGACGAGACCAAAAATCACCCGGAGATTTTCTTTCGACGCAGCCTAAAGGATTCTCATCCAATTTTGACAAAGCCCATCTCTTTGCACCACATAACTTAATATGAATAATTAATGCCTTTAGTTGCTCGAAATGGTTTTGCTGCAATAGCTCTCAAAGAAACAGTGTTTGAAAACTATTTTTAGTTTGATCTCAGTGCTGGTTTTTTGTGGGCTGATTAGGGAATACGAAGCGAATTGAATTCGAAGCGAATCATAAATTATACTTCCAGGATTTCCAGATAATTGACAGCAATCAAAATCATTTGTGCGAGGTGAATTAACTTTGGAATACAATTTAAATTAAAAAAAGCTGTTTGCGATTTCGAAAATAGGGCGGTTGTAAAGCGAAAGAGCAGAAAGCGAAAGCAGTAATACCAAACTTATTGTCGCAACCGAAACGATTCGCTTCGTATTCCCTAATCAGGCCATTGAGTTTATAGCGGAATCGTGGTACACGAAATCCCTTACCAAATTAGTAACTGAGTACGATAGAGATCTTTCGTTTCTTCATAATGTTTAAATAGAATTATTTCTAAGGATACTGGGCCGGTTCTCAATTATTTATTATTTACTATGTTCAAAGTACAGCTTTCAATGAATTGAACATGAGTAACAAGGTACAAGGATAGGCCGTAATTACAGTTGTTTTCAGACAAGATACTCACCAAACGGTAGCTATTAAAACAAATTGGATAATATAGATTGATAACGCATAATTAGGAATTTATCATTTATTTTTTCGAAAATAAAAATACTTAGTTTACATATCTGGAATCTGTATTAGAGGTTAATATTCTTAAACTACTAGTCATCCTTTTCGGAATCAGTAGTCACAAAGTATGCTCTATAAATATATAAACCTAGCCCTATATGAAGTGCAACAACAGCCCCAACAGCCGAGTATATATTGCTTTTAACTTCCTCCAAAACAAACAAATTATCAAGGAGCAAGGATTTCATAAAGAAAAAGGTAAAAATAGGAAATATTACTATGAACGAGCAATATAGCAACACTGTTTTGAAAGAACTGTAGTCCTTTATGTCCTGGAAGAAAGGCGAATGAATGAGATTATTTACATTTATGTTCTTAGTTTTACTCACTGCTGATTGATTTCTGGTTTTAGATTTTGCCATAGTAACTGGTAAATTAAATTTATTTAATACTTAAGTCTGAAAAATAATCTTTATTTTCAACACGAAAACGGACGAGTACTGCACATGATATACCTATAAAAAAAGAGATATTTTATTTCACATTTTAAATGCCAAGTGCCAAGCACAAACTGACAGCTGTAATCTTTTGACAGTAGAAGTGTTCATTTTACTGATACAGATTCCAGAAATGTATTGTTTTTCTTGATCACAACAGACGGGATGCAGAAATTGCTTGGTTGAGAGGGGAAGTTACGAAATAAATTTGAATACAAGGCGTTATTTTTTGCAAGTCCATAAGTCCCCTATTGCACGATGTCTCACGAGACGAGGCTCACATAAGTGCGAAAAAGAAAGCAGATGTGAGGAAATGAGATGCAAAATAATATTCCCGGTGAGTACCGGGGTGATTTTTAGTAGTCTCATTTTGACGTTTCTTTTTCTCATATTCGTTTTATATTGTTTTGTGCATTAAAAAAAACGAACAACTGTCAAATTTGAGACACGAGTCCATTCAACGTGTAATAGCTTTTGCCTCACGGAATACAAATTTAAAAGGAAAGTCAAAAATGAGACATGTCTCATGAGGCAACTTGTAATAGGGGACTAAGGATTTGTAGAAAAAGCGACATCGGGACTAAGCGCTTTACATGTAAATACAACAACTACTTAAGTCTATACGGATTTAGCTAAGTCCAGATAATATTCTAGACTTAGGCTGGTATTCACCGAGCGCTCATTAAGAAGCTCATAAACCTAATCACCAAGCAATATTAGTGAATATCTACGAGCGCTCTTAAAAGTTAGGAGTGGTCCCGACCACTCCTAAACTTACGAGCGCTCTCTTCGAAAGTTTGTTCGAAAATTCGAAAACTAAACAAATGACGGTGAGTGCAAGACCAAAACCAGCAACGCTCCCCAAGCAAAATACGAAATTGACCGAAGGACTCTCACTAACAGCTGTCATTCAAGTTCAAAAACAGTTTAATTTCACAGTTTGGGTATGCCTGAACAAGAGAGAGTGGCTCTCATTTTCGAACTCCGAAAAACACTTGTGACGGGTTGGTGAATACCCCACAGAAATTTCAAGTTAAGAGCCTCGTAAAGTTAAGAGCCGTTTAAGAGCGCTCGGTGAATACCAGCCTTGATCTAATGTCGATTTCCTTTACACATGAGAAATCAATTTCTGTGTGAAGATTTCGATCTATCGACGGATTTTACGTTCCTTCACACCAAAAAAATTGATTTTTTTTTTACAGAGATCAAATCCCTCGAATCCGTATTTGAAGAGGGATTTACATGTATACGAAATACGCACACCATAAGAAAAAAATTGACAAGGGATCGAAATCCCTAGTGTGTAAAGGAAATCGACATAAGTCGTGAAAAAAACGGTAATGCCAAAATGATATTATCTATGTTATCTATAAATTGTTCAGAGAAGTCAAAAGTGACGTTTTTGGATGCTAGTCTCAATACAGCTGACAAATGCCATAGCGTGCACAGTGCTTCCAACTTTTCGTAAAAAAGTTCCTAAAGCGCGGAACAGATTGAACAAGCAACAGCACCGTCAACAGCAACAGCGGCCGCCATTAATTTAGAGCCAATGTATTTCAATTGTTCAACACACATAAGTACAGCAACAGCAACGCCAATAGCGTGTTAGGCCAAAGTCCTAAATTTGCTGTTGCTGGTGCAGTGTTGTCAACTTTTCCCTTGCAATATTCAGTGGCACCACAATGAAAAACTTTTTTTCCATATGAAATGTCAAACAGATGAAATGACGTTGCTGGTGGCAATGTGTTTGAGAAATGTTTGCTGGTCAGCGTGCTGTTTGCTGTTGACGATTCTGGTGCTGTTGCTGGTTTAATCTGTTTCGCGCATGTCTCGATGTCGTTTTTTTTCTACAATTCAATATGGACTTGCAAAAAAACACGGCTACAATAGGGGTATTCAGGTGTAACAGGTCTAGTAAAAGTGTACATTTTTCTTTGTTACTACGCTTTTTGTAATCTGCAGCTTCACTGAAGGGAATGTCAACATTTGTTATTTCCTTTTCTTTATAATTGCAAAGAAAAAGCAGACACGAATAGCAGCTTGCAGTACGAAATAGCATTCGGTGAGCTGTCAAAAAAAAAAATGATTTGCTATTACCCCGGTTACAAGAGTAGATTGAGGAATCGAATCCGAATTGAGATTTAGATCCAGGTATATAGCGGCACTGGATCGAGAGATAGAATTAAAATGGAATCGAAATGACAATCTGGTTTTAATTGTGTGCGTGCAAAAACAAAACAAAGCTTCGAAACAAAAAAGCCGAAAATAACAAGCCCATCTGAAATCAAACAACACATTACACATACCATGTTGTTACACTATTGTTGTACACACACTCGATTCTTCGATTCCTCGATTCAGGTATGCAAGCATATTTTTGATTCGATTCAGTTCGTTTAGTGGGATCGGATCGAGAAATACTATTACTACGTTTTCACCAAAGGTAAATCCGGGATTTTTCAATCTGATACAGGTATACACGGAGCTAAATCCTGATTTAATTCCGATTAAATTCTCCATATAATCGTAGTATGTTAAGGCCCATTCGGTGTGATCTTTTATTCTCGTGTTCTGTTAGGCAAACAGTTGTGCAACTAAAAATTGAATGTGCGCGCCTAGCCTTATTCTGCTATGAATTTCAATACAAAAGTTTGAGATGTTAACAAATCTTTTATGAATTATAATTTTGGTATTCGGCATGCTAAAATCTGTTATTAAATCTGCTTGTCAATAAGAAATTTTTGTTAAATTCAGTTCATCTTACATCGATTTTTTTGACAAAAATCCAATGTGAACTATACCCAACCAAGATTAAAATTATAATCATTAACGTTGGAAGATTTTGCCCGTGGCCTGGCATTGATTCTATATGAAGGTTTTTATAATACAAATTCTATATACGACGAAACGCCGATTTTTGTGAACTAAAGGCCAAAAAAGCTATTTTGAATCAATAATTCAACAAGTCCAATAATAGTGCTGAGTCTTCTACTTGGCTGATTTATTTCAGTAGTATATAGAATCTGTATTATAAAAACCTTCATATAAAATCAATGATGAGTCCATGTGAGATTACCCGGACGAAACGCCGATTTTTGTGGACTAAAGGTCAAAAAAAATTCTCAGCCGCTGCAAAGTTTTTTTCAGGGGTGTACTGCCTCTTGCGGGATTGTTGACAAATTCTCCAAGAGTATCTCTTGTCATGGAAAGTGCTGCTCATTAGCCGTTCGGAATCGGCAGAAAATTGTAGGTCCCCTCCGTTCCTGATAACACGCACACAGGAATGGTTGAGAGTTGTAAGTCACTAGGTCCTGGTTCACTCCGAGCTGTTGCACCACCAAATTTATTTATTTATTTTATAAAGGTCAAAAAAGCTATTTTGAATCAATAATTCAACAAGTCCAATAATAGTGCTAAGTCTTCTACTTGGCTGATTTATTTCAGTAGTATATAGAATTTGTATTATAAAAACCTTCACATGGAAAATATGTTTTTATTCAAACGAAAATTATATAAAATTATAAATAAGAAAGGGGTACATGAGTTTTTATATTATTAAAGGTAAATCAGAACCCGCAGGTAATCAAGTTTGGATAATAATATTAATATTAACGAACTAATAAAAATATTGATTTAATAACTCAAAAATATTAAATCACAATTTTAAAATAAAATAATAATATTATGAGCCTCAAATTCAACTGCCACTTTAAAATAAAAAATGTCAGGCCTATTCTTTTATTCTTCTATTCTGTTATTCTGCTATAAATTTCCATACAAAACATTGAGCTGTCAACAAATATTTTATGAATTATAATTTGGTATTCGACATGCTAACATCTGTTAAGAAAATTATAAAGATATTTATATCGTCAACGAAATGTTCTTAAAAAGAGACAAATGTAAGAAAATATAGTAAAATACATACATATCATATAAATACATAACAATAGTACTCTGCCATGGTATTCCCTAAAACTTAGGTGATAGAATCGTATTCCATACAAATAGTGTGTAAGAGCTTACTTTTTTGTTCGTTACCCATTTTATTTATGTCAGATGAAACATTTTACTTAATCGCAGCTGGCTACGATAGCAGATTTAAGTTCAGTTTGATACCACATTTCGTTTTGGAAGTTGCATAACAGACCTTTATAAACGTTCGAACCTCTGAATACCAATCTTAACAGATCTTTTAAGGTGAAAATCTTTTATGATACATAACAGAAAATCTATAGCAGAATAACAGATGTGGCAGAATAGGTCTAATTGCTCATTGTTTTGATTTTAACAAAATATCGATACCTTCCCGCAAGAATGTATTAAGTGACATTTTAAAAATTATTCAGGAAACGAAAAAAATGTTTCATTTAGTTAGTTTTTTTGATTATTTTATTGGACGAAATAGATTTGTTTCCCGTAAGAATGTATTAAGCGACATTTTTAAATTTGTTTCGTCCAATAAAATACACAAAAAATAACTAAATGAGACGTTTTTTCGTTTTCTGAACAATTTTAAAAATGTCGCTTAATACATTCTTGCGGGAAGGTATCGATATTTCAAGATTCGACATCAATCTGTGGCATCCATGGCAGCATAGATTTGATATATGATTTTCTCTCCTTAGACAAAGAAGATATTCCCATAATTGTACGAGTATTTAATACTTTTGCAAGACTTCGTTCATCAGTGCCTGCTTTTTCAATGCACGTTTATTTGTTTCTGGGAATATAAAAACTAGCTGCAAATATAAAATAGTCGTATGGATATTGAACACCTTAGAATAAATTCTTATTTAGTTTAAATTTCATAATGAGTTGTTCAATCACATACAAAATTTGCTTTTTGAACATTTAAGAACTAAACTCGATTGACGAAAGCGTTCATTTTATACTACGTTTTCACCAAGAGTAAATCCGGATTTTATGGGTAGAGATTTAAAATAAATCTTGAAGTGCTTTCACCAGAGAAAATGAGATTTATTTGACGTTTTCACTCTGACATATCATTCAATTGTCAACTTGGACAAGAGTAAAAAAAAACTTGCAATTGGATAGTAAATAGGAAAAACAATTTCTGAGCAATAAAATAGTTTATTTTCAATAAACACTTCATAAAAATGAGTATTACAACTTTAAAACTATTGTTATCACATCATTTGATTCTGAAAAAATGTCATGAAAGGGATGAATTGGTGCATTGGATAGAAGAATCCATATTTATAGAAAAAAAAACGCCGGCAGTGCTTAAGAAATATAATGCTAGCCAGAATAAAAAAAAACAACTTTAATAAAAATGTTAAAAACACAATATAAAAGAAAAGTCTGGGTTAGGGTAAGTATATATTGTAATAGGTTTGATATGCGAAAATGTAAAATTCGAATGAATTTCCGTGGAGTGTTGTGAACTGGCATGCTGGCTGTTTGCTCGGCTTGAGCTCGCCGGAAATGGGTGGGAACTTGTCCACATACAACCCCTTCTCCCCTACTACGAAAAACATATAAATCATGCCATTAGAAAAATTACACCATTTTTAAAACAATGGAAGATTGTGATAAATAAAATCCGGACGGACATTTAGCCTAAGAGGGCGCTGAAGTTGTTAGTTCAGCTTGACCTGACCCACCCTACCTTGGAAGTCGGATTTGAACTTCCCCTTTTTACTTCGCTTACCTTTTTTCCCAGCTCAGTTCATGCTCACCGATTTCTTTTAGTCGCTGTCCACATCCCCTGAAAATAAATGCTTAACAAGCCATCAAGCTATGTGCTTGAACAAAAGATCTAAATTTCATCATTTTTGGTGCAATTTACAACCAAATTATTTTATTCAAAATTAACGAATTATTTCTATAAACAATAAACTATAACCAGAGAGAAAAGCAAGGGTGGAAACATCGCTTACGATAAAAAGAGATGAATGATAATTTTATCTTTAAATAATCTAAATGATAATACAAAAAAAAAGAAGTAGCTAGGAATTTGTCTTTTATAGTTTAACAGTGGTTTTTCTGACTAAACGGAAACCACCTACATGAAATTTCAAATTAATATTATTTGACACCCTATCAGTTAACCCTGCCTGCATCGAGCTCAATTAAGGGAAGAGTATCTGATACACACCAAAAAATATGAACAGTTTTACAATAAATTGGAACTAAGTTAAGGTTCCGTAGAATTTAAAAAAAAGAAAAAAAGAAATAAACGAAATTCCTAATCACTTGTACATTAAACAAGACGTAATAAATTAAATATAAGTAATAACAAATCAGAACTATTAACAATACAAAAATTGCACCAAGCAAAAAGAAATTAATGAATTAAACTATTAACAGGAACTCCGGAACCAATCTTCTGTATATATATATATATATATATGTATATATATTAATGTATAAAAATACACGTTCATGTATAATCTTATGAGAATTGTAGGTGGAATGCTCTTTTGATCTTAGTTTTTATATCTTTAATTTTATCATTTAACCTTACATAAAAAGGTTAAAAAAAAACGAACTTTTTTTTTTTTGTTTTTAAACAAAATTTTGAATCTTCTTGCAGAAGTCTTCTTCGAAGAACCCGAGGGTTAAATTGGGTGGGCGATCACGACTTCTTGATATTGTTTGTCGATGATCGCCAGACTGCTTAATCCCAATTTCTTAAACAAAATTATAATTAGAGCGATTTTCCACTCGCTTATAGGTATTTGTAGTGAGTACACTTGAAGTAAATTGTTGGCAGGTAGGTATTTCCTTTTATAAATTTCCTTTATATTAATATATGAATGGTTTTTTGCATATAACTTTATTTATTTGTTTTATTTGAAACTTATTTCAAAATTTTAAAAGCTAAACTTATGTAGCCGTCTAGAGCGCGCGGCGATTACTACCACTCTCCTTATAGAATGAAATTAAGATTTCAAATTCAATTCGTACTGCGAATCCCCATAACGCAACGGATAAATCGTACCATGTCGACCACCAATCAAAATAAAACGTGTACTCATCAGGCCAAAGAAATTTTACCAACAAAAATACATGAAATACATTTCTTAATAAAATTAGTAAATAAGACGAGAACTTGAAGCACCCTCTATCATTTCAACATTAAAACAAAACATAAGAAGACCGGCCATCAATGTTTTCGGGCAGTGTCCAAAAGGGACAAACACATCTCCCAAACGCGAATAGACAATATTTTCTTGTCAGATACAAAATCAGAAACAGAAAAAAAACTGAACTGTGTACTATACCAATTTATAAAGTTAAAACAAAAATAAAAAAAAAGGACGAAGAGTATTAGTTACGAGCAAATTTATTTAATGGTAAGTAAATGAATAATATGAATCAGCTAAACCTACATCTAATAACCAAATTTACTTTTCTTAGCCATATCAAAGTTGTACATTACATATGCACACTGCAGCTAATAGCCGGTGGCAAGAAGCGCCGAAAAGAACAACAACAGAAGGGTGAGAAAACAAATCGTTAAGATTATCCACATTTATGTATATGCGTATTATAGTGAATTCATGTATTAATATTCAGGTACACGGCAGTATAAAAAAAAAACAATTATCCACGATGCTTATGTCGCCCTAATGTGTCCATCTCTCCGAATAATCGGTAAGTTGTAAGTACACAATAAGAAAACATCATTATGGAACAATTCATGGTTCAAAGAAAAACTCAGTGACGTGGAAAACAACAACAACGCACCTATGCTATTCTTTCCCGATATACGGACAGTAAGTTGAATCAGGGAATCCTTGGGGCCTAATTAATTACAACTTTGGATTATCTTTTCCAGGTGACCATAACAAAACTCTGGACTTGAAGGAGAATCTTGTAACGATGCGACGTCAAGTACAGTGGAGGGCACCACAATTACAATTTCACATATATACAACATAACTTCACCAGCACCCTCCAGCACACCCTCGATTGACAAAAAAAAATGTTGGGAAGGTGTTCTATACCAGTAAGTTTTACGTTTATTTTAGTTAATTAATATATTATGTTTACTTATTTACGTGAGTGTTTATCAAGGAAGCAATAACATGAAATAAAAGAACAAAAATATTAATGTAATTGCTTTTATTGTTTTGCTCATGGTTTATCATTATGGCTTATGGTTTATCGACGTGGTGAAGAACCCTCACCGCCGGGCAATATGTGTACAATTTATCTACAGAGGGTTTGACCTCTCTGTATCTATTGAAATTCGAATTAATTGCAGTACAGATACAAGGGTCATGAATATGATTGTTTATTGCATCTTATAAAGGCTTTGAAGGCAAAATAATTATTCCTTTTCTGAGTGTCATGGATTCAGTGGATTACACCTCTGATTTATAATCTGCTAAGGACATACAAAAAAAACAATCATGCGAGTCATGAACTGATCGATAAAGTAAAGAGATTGAGAAATACGTAAATAGAGTAACAATTTTTTATTAAGGAAATAAATAGGTATGTTGACGACTAAAATATCACGACGAGATAATTAACAAAAATTATTTAAATCAATACCAATATTTAAATAAACTAATTCAGATTGAAATAAATTGACAAATAGTATATTTTCACCGATTAAATAAATAACAAATAGATAAATGACAGATAAAAAATGTAGGTAATCAAACGTTATAAAATAAATAATTGATTCAACAAAATAATCAACTAAATGAACCAAAAAAATAGTAAAAAAAAAAAGGCAATAAACTAATAAATGAATTAACGAATAAGAATCTAACAAAAAGAAAGTAACGAATAAATACCTGAATAAATTAAGACATGAATACATAAATAATTAAGCCAGTAAACAAATAATTTAACATGTAAATAAATAATTTTAATAAATAAATAAATAAATAAATGGACGGAGCACATAAATAAATAAATAAATAAATAAAGATAAACGAAGAAATAAATAAATAAGGTACACTATAATAAATAAATAAATACTAAACTAAACTAAAACTAATATTGCAAACTTAGCCTAAAATAAATTAACAAAAATATCACAGGGTCTGAAGGACTTCACTGTTTTAATAAATAATTAATAAATTAACATAAAATAATAATTAACTAAATAGGTCAAATATATAAGGTAAATCTATTAAATGGAATTAAATGTAAATCCATGAACCTACAAGGACAATTATTTAGAATAATAAACACAAATATCTAGAATCATAGAATGAATAAGATGAAAATTAATAAGTAACTTAATAACATGAGAATATGCAACTATTACATAAGTAATCAAATAGAATAGACAAGGAAAATAAATTAACTGCAAATATAAATGAATAATTAAATAAATAAAAAAAATCGATAGATAAATTGACCTTTAAACAATAATAATAATTTCATAAATTAACAAATAAATATATTAAGTAACGAATAAATAAATAATAAACTATCTAAATTAATATATGACTAAATAAATAAATATATAAATTTGATCTTAACTAAATCTAGTATTATAAATAAATGGATCGATTTCAGTGTTTCAAGGAAAACTTGAAACAAGGAAAAAGATTATCACAGGTCGTAAGGGCTTCACTTGATTTAGTAAATAATATAATATATATGTATATACCTGAAGGTAAACTATTATAGAGGGTAATAACATACCTAAAATACTTGACTAGCAAGAAGCTGCCATAACAATAAAAAAAAACACTTAAATATTAACTATTTTCATTGTTTAATGTCCTTAGCATGATATACACCAATGATTTTTCCGGCTAAGTTTTCCAATTCGTAAAGATTTTTGCCTACTGATTTTACTATGCGACATTTCACAAATTTAGGGCATAGTTTAGCACTGAGGTATTTCGAACTATCGCTGAGGACGAAGTTTCTTCGGAATACCTCTTGCCCAGGCATGAAACGTATATTACGAGCTCTAGTGTTATACTTTTGGGCGCTTTTTTCACTTGCTTTTGCAATACTATCTTTGATTTTATCACGCATGCATTGCATTCGTGTATGTCTAGAAAGAGTCATGAATTCACCATCTTCCAAAGACATTAATTTTACAGCTAATTCATAGCAACTTCCGTGGGTCATCATATTTAATCCAAAAAGTGCGAAATATGGTGACACGCCTGTTGAAGTATGCACAGAACTTCGAAGAGCACAAGCTATGTCACTTAAATGGAGATCCCAATCTCGTTGATCTTCTTTAAGGTAGGAACGGATTGCGGCTAGAAGAGTTCGATTTACTCTTTCTGAAGCATTTGACTGAGGCGAATAGTTAGCTGTCTTAAAATGCCGTATACCGTACGTCTGCATAAGGTGTTGGAAATCCTTCGCTAAAAATTGTTTTCCATTGTCGGAGTGTATTATTTGAGGCACTCCGAACATATTGAAAATATTTTCTTGTAAATATTTAGTGATACTTGATGTACTTGCATTTCGTAAGGACTTCAAAAAGACAAACTTGGACAAATGATCAAGGACGACAAATACATAACAATTACCAGACTTTGAACGCGGATATGGACCTAAAAAGTCAACATACAACTTTTGGAAAGGACGATCAACGCTGAGCATACTTGACATTGGAGGACGTAGAACTTTGTTGGTTGGTTTACATTGGATGCAAGTGGCACATTCAGCAATGTATTTTCGGATTTGAATCGTCATATTTGGCCAATAGAAATATTCTCGAATTCTTTGTAAGGTTTTTGCTACTCCTCCGTGTGCAACTTGAGGAGGATTATGGGCACGAACAATAATATCTTTAGTAAGTCCTGAAGGTACCCATAACCTCCAAGTGTGCTCAACGGTAGTAGGATCGTTATACATTGGAAAAGATCGTTTGTACAAGAAGTTTTCTTCAATTTTTAAATCAGGCAGACAGTCTTGATTTTCTTTAACCGTTTTAATTAAAGACGTATACTCTTCCGATTCAAACTCGGATGATTTAAGATCTATTAATGGAGCTACATTTTCTATATCGATGCTTTCTACTTCCATGTATACTCTGGACAAAACATCAGGTACAACATTTAGAGTACCTTTTCGGTGTTCGATGTCGAAAGCGAATGCTTGAAGTTGCAGACTCCAACGAGCAAGTTTCCCACTCAGATCTTTTAGGCTCATTAGCCATTTCAAGCTGGAATGGTCTGTTATGACCGTAAATGTCATTCCCTCCACATAGGGCCTAAATTTTTGAATTGCCAACACTGCTGCCAAACATTCCTTTTCGGTTACACTGTAATTTTTTTGGCACTTATTTAACTTCTGTGAGAAATAAGAAATTGGGGTCTCATCCTCGGCATCGTTTTTTTGGAAAAGCACCGCTCCTACGCCTGTATCGGAAGCATCGCATTGGATAAAGAACCGTTTTGTGAAATCAGGGTGTGATAGCACCGGGGCAGTTGTTAAGGCCTTCTTCAACTTCTCAAATGCCTCAAGAGCTTCTTCCGTCATTTTAAACTTGATGTTACCTTTTTTAAGCGTATCTGTAATTGGAGCGGTCAAAGACGAAAAATCCCGTATAAACCTACGATACCACCCTGCTAGACCAAGCAGACGGCGTACCTGTTTTGCTGTTTTGGGAATAGGAAAATTTTCTATCGCCTCAACTTTGGCGGGATCCGTTTTAAGTTTCCCACCACCAACGATGAAGCCCAAGTATTTCAGTTCCTTGAAACAGAACTTTGACTTCGTGACGTTGATGGTGAGTCCAGCTTTATTCAGGCACGCAGCCACTTCCTCCAGCAGAGCGATATGTGTCTCGAAATCTGGAGCTATGACGAGCAGATCATCGAGATACACGAAGACACGGTCCCTTAACCTTGAGGGAATGACCTTGTCCATCAACTGACATAACCTTTGGGCCGCATTACACAGACCAAAGGGCATGACAGTAAAATGGTACAAGGGCCGTCCCGGTACTGTAAACGCTGTCTTCTCTCTACTCTGCCTCTCCAGCGGTATCTGCCAGAAGGCGTCCTTAAGATCAATGCTACTTATGAAGATGGTGTCATGAAGACGACTGAAGATGCCTTCGAGATTTTGAAGAGGGTAAGCGTTCTTTTTCGTGTGGGAGTTCAACTTTCGTGAATCCAGACACAGACGATTTTTGCCGGGTTTCTGTATCAGGACCACTGGCGAACTCCATGGGCTTTCACTTTCTTCAATTACCCCAAGGCTCAACATTCTGTCTATTTCGGCATACAAAAGGGCTTGTATCGCTGGAGAAACAGGGTAGTGACGTTGTTTTACGGGAACCGCCTCTCCGGTATCGATGACATGCTCCTCAAGCGTCGTTCTTCCGAGACCGTACAGTGTATAACAACGGAATCCTCTCTTGACCGCGTCCAATCGCGATTGCTGCTCGGGAGACAATTGATGGGTATCCGATGTGACGTCAACATCCGGTATTTTTATCTCGCTGACGATTGTGGGCGCAAGATTGAATGCCTTCCAAAAATCGACACCAAGATAAAGTTCTTGATCGAGACTAGGGACAAGATAGAAAGTGATATTGTTTTTCATATCTTTATAGTGCACGTCGACGATTATTTTTCCTAAAATTGATTGATTTTTTCCATCCGCAGTTTTTACGTTAGATGTAAACGGATAAACTTGAACGTTTAACTCTCTAACCAAATTTCTACATCCTTTACCCAGGATGCTCACCGTCGCGCCACTATCTAGTAAGCCTAGTATTTCTTTGTCTAATATTTTTATCTTCGCATATGGCCTAGGATCTGCAGATACGTCGATAATAGTCGACGAAAGGTTGTATCTTAATTGCTTCCTTGTTTCGTATCTGTTTCTAGCTTTTGCGATTTTTCTACTAACAGGGACCTTGAAAATCCTTTCTTTAGCCTTGTTATATTCTAGTATACGTACATGTAAAGGTTTAATATAACTAAAGCTAACACTATTATTATCGTCTTTTTTTTCAGTATCTTTTCTTTTTAAAATGATTATCTTCTTTTCTTTGTTTTTCTCATTTATCAGTAGCTTTTCTATTGGTTCATCTTTTCGGGGATTTGGGTCGAACGCGACTCCCCCGTTGAAATCACGTTCCTCTTGCTGTTTTCCGATTTACATTTCGGACAGTTTGAGCAAATGACGTTTTCTTCTCCACAACGGAAACAAAAAATATTTTGTTTTGGAGATGGGCATTCCCAATAGAAATGTCCGCTGACCTTACAATTCCAGCAGGTAAGAATTTTGTTAGGAGGTCTAGGTCGGTTATTATTTATGTAGTTCAGAGCTGCTATTTGTTCTTCATACGGATTTGAAGCTTCATCGTAATAATGAAGTTCATTCGCTATCATTCTAGCAGGCGGCCTATATTGTCTTGTAGAATTATGAATATCTTTAATTGGAAAAGTATTTTCTGCTTCTTTACACGCGAATCTTAATTGGTCTAAGGAGAATATTGCCATTGGGTATACCAATTTACCTATTCTATCGTTAAGATTTCTTTTCAGCATTTTTATCAGCTCGAACTCAGGTATTTGATTTTTCAACTGAGACTTGATCTTCGAAATTGTCGTGAAATAATTATCGCATGATTCAAACGCGCCTTGCTTGCGGTCCGCCAATTCTCGCATGATTTCATAATCAGACTTCGAGTTTCTGAAATGAAGCAGTAGCGCGTCTCGCAACATCGGCCAGTCGGGTCTATAATTCGACCTTTGAAACTCCCAATACCAGTCTTGTGCTGTCCCTGAGAGCGTGAGATGAAACTGTTTAAGAATCTCGGGCCAAGGGCACTCATACTGGGTTTGGAGTGTTTCTAATCGGAAGATAAAATCTTCGACCGTTAAGGTCTCTGGCTTACCCTCAAATTTTAAGCCCCATCGGTCTATTTTAATCATATCGCGATTACTTCTGCTTAAGCTGTGATTCAAGTCATAGTATTGATTTAAGGGATTTTGTTGGTGACCAGTAAAGTATCTGGGCTCTGGTTGGTGTTGAGGAATCTGGGTTTGCTGTTGCATACTAGAGTTAGACCTTGGGTTATTGTTGATAGGCTTGAAACTGTTTTGAGGTGGAAGTACCTGAACTGGTGGATTAACAGGCAAATTTTGACAAAGTGGTTGCAATAGTTGCTGTTGTTGCTGGGAAGGATGTTGATGTTGTTGTTGCGGTTGGTGTGCTTGTTGTTGATGGGGTTGTTTTTGAAGGTTATTCTGCCTTTGAGGCACTGGTTTTCGAAAAGAGGTCGAGTTTGAGGGAGGCTTAGAAAAATTCCCTTCGGGTCTAAGTGATGGGCGAGTTGCTGCATTTATGTCGCCTAGGAAATCTACAAAATTGTCTTTGATCAATTTTTTTATGCTATCAGATAATTCTGACTTCATAGACTCGGCATAGGATGAAAATGCATTTACTATCGCTAAATTTACATAGGCTTTAATATCCGATGGTACCGATTCGGTAGGGTTAGCTTTTTCTGAAATATCTTGGTTGCGAATTGTTTGAATGCTATTGTTGAGGTCGATGGACGCGGCTTCTATATGGCTGAGGCTGCTGAATGAGGGAGCTGGAATGGATTCCGCAGAGCCATTAGAGCGTTCTCCGCCCAACGAGGCATTCAAGGGCTCAAAAGTATATTGTTGTTGAGCTTGAGTATTAATAGAGGGTGGTGTGCGTTGAACGCGAGGAAATGATTGTACGTTTAAGTTATTCATGATATTACTTATGGGTGATTTCAGTTTATCGGCTTGATTTATCAAAGGGGCTGCTGCTAGAGCAGAATCTTCTGAAAAATTTCCTTTTTTTGCTTGGGACAAACTTGATTGGTTGTTAGGCGTTGGACCCGAATCAGTAAGGAACGGTTGATTGTTTTCTGTTCTTACGTTCGACGGAGGTCGACTCTGCTGAACTAATGGACTTAGGCTGTTCAAGTGTCGTTGTTGCTCGTTTGGATACAGTCTACTTGACGATCTAGTGGCTTTCTTTTTTGTACCTGTACTAGTACTAAGACTGTTTTTATTTTTTTCTGTTGTGTCCATTTAGAATACTTAAAGTTTTAATGTAGTTTTCAAAAATTTTAGAAAAATGTTTTTAAGGTGTAGTAAATACTAAATAATAAATAAATTTTGAAAAGAGATAGGTGTGTATGTATATTTAATATATGTTAAATAAAGTTGAAAACCTACCAGCAAATTTACTACAAAAAAAAATTGAAATTTTAACTAAAAAACTAAATTCACAATATTTCGATAAAAGATTAATATTGAGATATTTTATCAATTTCACGAAATGTATGTGTAGGTACCGTAGATGTTTTGGTCAAATTGTGTGTTATGTTGTTCTTTGTTTTTTTTTTTTTTTTTTTTGTTTTATCTATTAATAAATTTTGAAAAACTATTATCGAAAATTATGCAGAATCTTTTATTTGTGGTTTTTGTACATAAATCATTGCGGGGATGCTTCGAGTGACTTATTGGGTGATGATGTTTTTGTTGAAGTTGGAACTGAGCTGAGGAAGGTAAGTATATTTGTAACTCTAATGGACTGTCGGACGGACTATAGTAGAAAAATTCCCTCTTGAGGTAAGTAGGTACAAATAATTTTGAACGTAGGACAAAACTGGTTGCTATCTGGCGGTTTCCGCAATTCTGAAAATCCTGAGACTTTGCTAGAAGTCATGAAATTGTCAGATAAGCAAAACATAAATAAATAGAAGGAAAAGCAGATTGTGCAACTGTTATGACACTCCGTCATCTCTTACAGGTCACAACTCTTTGTGAAAAGACAGGACAAATGAGTGAAAAGTAAAATAAGAAAGATAGAAAAGTAAAATTTATAACACTAAATGATGGGTTAAGACAAGACAAAACAGGGTTTAATTGTGATAGTCATCATCACCTTGTTATCTCGTCGCAAATGAAAAGGTATGTTTAGGAACTTTCCTTATTCATGACATACGAGTTGCCGATGATGATGACCATAACAATAATTAGGAAATATATGAAATTGGGAAAAAGGTAAACAGAGACATCGGGCCCCACGTTGGGCGCCATTTGTAATAGGTTTGATATGCGAAAATGTAAAATTCGAATGAATTTCCGTGGAGTGTTGTGAACTGGCATGCTGGCTGTTTGCTCGGCTTGAGCTCGCCGGAAATGGGTGGGAACTTGTCCACATACAACCCCTTCTCCCCTACTACGAAAAACATATAAATCATGCCATTAGAAAAATTACACCATTTTTAAAACAATGGAAGATTGTGATAAATAAAATCCGGACGGACATTTAGCCTAAGAGGGCGCTGAAGTTGTTAGTTCAGCTTGACCTGACCCACCCTACCTTGGAAGTCGGATTTGAACTTCCCCTTTTTACTTCGCTTACCTTTTTTCCCAGCTCAGTTCATGCTCACCGATTTCTTTTAGTCGCTGTCCACATCCCCTGAAAATAAATGCTTAACAAGCCATCAAGCTATGTGCTTGAACAAAAGATCTAAATTTCATCATTTTTGGTGCAATTTACAACCAAATTATTTTATTCAAAATTAACGAATTATTTCTATAAACAATAAACTATAACCAGAGAGAAAAGCAAGGGTGGAAACATCGCTTACGATAAAAAGAGATGAATGATAATTTTATCTTTAAATAATCTAAATGATAATACAAAAAAAAAGAAGTAGCTAGGAATTTGTCTTTTATAGTTTAACAGTGGTTTTTCTGACTAAACGGAAACCACCTACATGAAATTTCAAATTAATATTATTTGACACCCTATCAGTTAACCCTGCCTGCATCGAGCTCAATTAAGGGAAGAGTATCTGATACACACCAAAAAATATGAACAGTTTTACAATAAATTGGAACTAAGTTAAGGTTCCGTAGAATTTAAAAAAAAGAAAAAAAGAAATAAACGAAATTCCTAATCACTTGTACATTAAACAAGACGTAATAAATTAAATATAAGTAATAACAAATCAGAACTATTAACAATACAAAAATTGCACCAAGCAAAAAGAAATTAATGAATTAAACTATTAACAGGAACTCCGGAACCAATCTTCTGTATATATATATATATATATATGTATATATATTAATGTATAAAAATACACGTTCATGTATAATCTTATGAGAATTGTAGGTGGAATGCTCTTTTGATCTTAGTTTTTATATCTTTAATTTTATCATTTAACCTTACATAAAAAGGTTAAAAAAAAACGAACTTTTTTTTTTTTGTTTTTAAACAAAATTTTGAATCTTCTTGCAGAAGTCTTCTTCGAAGAACCCGAGGGTTAAATTGGGTGGGCGATCACGACTTCTTGATATTGTTTGTCGATGATCGCCAGACTGCTTAATCCCAATTTCTTAAACAAAATTATAATTAGAGCGATTTTCCACTCGCTTATAGGTATTTGTAGTGAGTACACTTGAAGTAAATTGTTGGCAGGTAGGTATTTCCTTTTATAAATTTCCTTTATATTAATATATGAATGGTTTTTTGCATATAACTTTATTTATTTGTTTTATTTGAAACTTATTTCAAAATTTTAAAAGCTAAACTTATGTAGCCGTCTAGAGCGCGCGGCGATTACTACCACTCTCCTTATAGAATGAAATTAAGATTTCAAATTCAATTCGTACTGCGAATCCCCATAACGCAACGGATAAATCGTACCATGTCGACCACCAATCAAAATAAAACGTGTACTCATCAGGCCAAAGAAATTTTACCAACAAAAATACATGAAATACATTTCTTAATAAAATTAGTAAATAAGACGAGAACTTGAAGCACCCTCTATCATTTCAACATTAAAACAAAACATAAGAAGACCGGCCATCAATGTTTTCGGGCAGTGTCCAAAAGGGACAAACACATCTCCCAAACGCGAATAGACAATATTTTCTTGTCAGATACAAAATCAGAAACAGAAAAAAAACTGAACTGTGTACTATACCAATTTATAAAGTTAAAACAAAAATAAAAAAAAAGGACGAAGAGTATTAGTTACGAGCAAATTTATTTAATGGTAAGTAAATGAATAATATGAATCAGCTAAACCTACATCTAATAACCAAATTTACTTTTCTTAGCCATATCAAAGTTGTACATTACATATGCACACTGCAGCTAATAGCCGGTGGCAAGAAGCGCCGAAAAGAACAACAACAGAAGGGTGAGAAAACAAATCGTTAAGATTATCCACATTTATGTATATGCGTATTATAGTGAATTCATGTATTAATATTCAGGTACACGGCAGTATAAAAAAAAAACAATTATCCACGATGCTTATGTCGCCCTAATGTGTCCATCTCTCCGAATAATCGGTAAGTTGTAAGTACACAATAAGAAAACATCATTATGGAACAATTCATGGTTCAAAGAAAAACTCAGTGACGTGGAAAACAACAACAACGCACCTATGCTATTCTTTCCCGATATACGGACAGTAAGTTGAATCAGGGAATCCTTGGGGCCTAATTAATTACAACTTTGGATTATCTTTTCCAGGTGACCATAACAATATGTATATGTATGTACCAACCAAATTCATCTCTTCTATTAAATTTTCCTTTTAGTAAATAACCAAACTCAACAAGTTTGACAGATATTTCTATTTTGTGTTGATTGTCAATGAAGAAAGTGGGGCTTACATAGGTTTTTATATTTCTTTGAAGACGTTTTTCTGACTTAATCAATTTTAAACCTGAAACCATGTAATCCACATTGGAATTTTATTAATTAATGTATTTTGAATAATTTTAAAATATAAATACTTTATTTAGGGATCGAACTCGACATCTCTTGTGTAACAGTCCATCTCTTTACGCAGGGTTGAAATATTGAAGACTTAAAAATGTTCATAAAAAGAATAGAATAGTATGATAATAAAATAATAAGTGAACCGGATTATACATTTATGAGGTAGGCTATATATATATATATAGAAACTGAGATATTGAATTTTTTGTGAAATAAATTATTATTGGGAAGCTTAATTTCGTAATATCAATATTCAATTTTAAAATTAAGTATTCCAAATTCGTTGAGGATTAACTTTTCGTATAATTAATTTTACACAATCGAAATCACAAGATTTTTGACTTAAAAGATTGAATATTTAGTTGACTCCCCTTACTTCATGCCCTTCTTGACAAATAATTCATTCTAGAAACTTAGTTTCTTCTGTTTCCACAGAGAATTTTTTTAAGCGTAATAAATAATAATAATAATAATAATAAAATAATAATCTTTGCATGACAGTCCAACGCATTTACCATTATGCCAAAGGATACTACTACCCTATTAGAGTTATTCAAAATAAATAAAATGATATGGTTGTTATATATAAAGCCTTTATTCTTCCGAAGCTCGAGTACCATTCTCATATCTGGGCAGGTGCTCCAAAAACCCACTTGAGTCTTTTGGACAGAATTCAAAAGAGAGCTATAAAAAAAATAGGCGACCGTTGTCTAACTGAAACATTTGTATCTCTCAAGCACCGCTGCAATGTTTCATATCTATCATTATTTTACCGCTATTTTCATAAACAGGGCTCTAGTGAAATAGCCAGTTGCATTCCTCCCCTCAAATAATTCAACCGTAGTACCCCTTGGCATAATGGTTAGTGCGTTTGACTGTCATGCGGAAGATCTCGAATTCGCTGCTAGAAAGTTTCTTTGGGGTGTACTGCGTCTTGCGAGGAAGTGACAAATTCTCCAAGAGTGTCTCTTGTCATGGAAAGTGCTGCTGATCAGCCGTTCAGAATCGGCAGAAAATTGTAGGTCACCTCCGTTCTCTGGTAACACGCATACAGGAGTATTTGAGAGTTGTAAGTCACTAGACCCTGGTTCACTCCGAGCTGTTGAGCCCAATTTTGGACGTAGGTACTTTCAAGTACAGAGATTCTTTTTTTAGCCGCACAACACGAATGTAGAATGCTTTACCCGGCTCAATATTTCCCACTCATTTCAATGTGCAGACATTCAAAACCAATGTGCATCGGTATCTCCTTTCTAATCCTATCCTACTTTCCTAATTGCTTGCACTGTGTTTAACATTATAAGGTTATTCATAACTCCTTGAGTGCGCGTATAATATAAAAAAAAGATGAACAAATAGTTGCTTAGATTAATAAAAAAGTAATTGAAATGAATGTTTGCAAAAGTTTTATGCAATATTATTTAAACAGTTTCACAAATCAATTCAATTTCGTTTTATTGAACATATTACATATTTACAATTTGGCTTATAACTAATAACATACTAACGGGTGATTTTTTAAGAGCTTGAGAACTTTTTTTTAAAAAAAAAAAAATCTCATCGATTCTTTATTTGAAACGTTAGATTGGTCCATGACATTTACTTTTTGAAGATAATTTCATTTAAATGTTGACCGCGGCTGCGTCTTAGGTGGTCCATTCGGAAAGTCCAATTTTGGGTAACTTTTTCGAGCATTTCGGCCGGAATAGCCCGAATTTCTTCGGAAATGTTGTCTTCCAAAGCTGGAATAGTTGCTGGCTTATTTGTGTAGACTTTAGACTTGACGTAGCCCCACAAAAAATAGTCTAAAGGCGTCAAATCGCATCTTGGTGGCCAACTTACCGGTCCATTCCTTGAGATGAATTGTTCTCCGAAGTTTTCCCTCAAAGTGGCCATAGAATCGCGAGCTGTGTGGCATGTAGCGCCATCTTGTTGAAACCACATGTCAACCAAGTTCAGTTCTTCCATTTTTGGCAACAAAAAGTTTGTTAGCATTGAACGATAGCGATCGCCATTCACCGTAACGTTGCGTCCAACAGCATCTTTGAAAAAATACGGTCCAATGATTCCACCAGCGTACAAACCACACCAAACAGTGCATTTTTCGGGATGCATGGGCAGTTCTTGAACGGCTTCTGGTTGCTCTTCACTCCAAATGCGGCAATTTTGCTTATTTACGTAGCCATTCAACCAGAAATGAGCCTCATCGCTGAAAAAAATTTGTCGATAAAAAAGCGGATTTTCTGCCAACTTTTCTAGGGCCCATTCACTGAAAATTCGACGTTGTGGCAGATCGTTCGGCTTCAGTTCTTGCACGAGCTGTATTTTATACGGTTTTACACCAAGATCTTTGCGTAAAATCTTCCATGTAGTCGAATAACACAAACCCAATTGCTGCGAACGGCGACGAATCGACATTTCACGGTCTTCAGCAACACTCTCAGAAACAGACGCAATATTCTCTTCTGTACGCACTGTACGCATTCGTGTGGTTGGTTTAATGTCCAATAAAGTAAACTGAGTGCGAAACTTGGTCACAATCGCATTAATTGTTTGCTCACTTGGTCGATTATGTAGACCATAAATCGGACGTAAAGCGCGAAACACATTTCGAACCGAACACTGATTTTGGTAATAAAATTCAATGATTTGCAAGCGTTGCTCGTTAGTAAGTCTATTCATGATGAAATGTCAAAGCATACTAAGCATCTTTCTCTTTGACACCATGTCTACTAATGCATGAAAATCCTAACCTCAAAAAAATCACCCGTTATGATAATTTACATTTGTTGGCACATAGGGGGCCTAACTATTAAGTTTTAAAATTTACATACATATATACAACCTTATTTACTAACTCGTTTTAGCGACGGAGTAAAGTTTCTTCGACTTTACAACGGCTCTAATCCTGAAAAGCTTATTTATAATGAAAAAGCATAAGGAATAGCGGTGGAATAAGCTAAAACTGGTTCATAGGAGGGTTAAGGCCGTTTTAGTATCTAAATTTTGAGATGACATCTTCTGAAATTTACAAAAGGGAGTGTAAGCAATTTTTTTCGTTTGTTACTAAGACAAAAAAGATAGATATTTTGCATTAATAAATTATTGATATTTTTCAAACGCTCTAACAGTTGTACGTAATTGGGGACGCAATGTGGTTGGTACATTCATTTATTGGATTTGAATATCATGCAATCCAATTTTAAATATATTCAATTATTAATGTGCATACAATTATAATAAAATGAATAATAATGGAAATCAGCTGGGGTTTACTTACGTGTTTAATAACCAGAGTTTTAGATTGGTGACTTTTCTTAGTAGTATATTTGACATAAGGAAGGTGTAGCTAAAACGGCTAAGAAAATAATTAATAAATAAGGATTTGTTCGACGTGACATAAACCCGAAGCAAGTGCTTCGGCTCGGTTTTACTATACCGAGGTTGAACCCAGTATTAGTGAAGAATAATAAATAAAAGGCTGATAAAATTTACTTATCAAAAAATGTTTTTTAAAAGTCAGTTGACTTTATCGTCTTCAGGGTGTTCATTTCTGGTTGTCACTGGTGATTTTGTTGTAAGTTGTGGACAAATATGGCGCACAGTGGAACGTCTAGTACAAAATTCCGGACATTGGGTGATTTTTTATTTTCATTATTCGAAATATTTTTTGTTTGATATGCATAGAAAATTGTCGCCTCTTTTACATATAAAACAGTTTTTTTATGAACACTCTTCAATTTTCAAATAATAGGGACTTAAAGATGCAGTATTTTTAAAACAAACAAAAAATGGAATTTTAACGCATTTTTAACTTCCCATAGGGAGTTATTGTAATCGGTCCGATTTGTCAAATTGGAATTTTTGACATTTCTCGACGTTTCAAGGTCCCTAGAGGCTATATCAATCATTTTTAGAGAGATGTCTGTGTGTGTGTGTGTACGTACGTTCGTACGTTCGTACGTTCGTACGTTCGTACGTTCGTACGTTCGTACGTTCGTACGTTCGTACGTCCGTACGTTCTTGTACCATTTTTCGTCGTCGATATCTCAAGAACGAGTAAAGATATCGACTTCAAATAAATTTTGTTTAATAGATAATAACTTCGAAAGAGGCTGAAAGGGCGTTTATTAAAATTCAGTGAGCAGTTTTTTCACTATAACGGTTTAAAAAAACAGTAAAAATTTTGGTTAGTTTCAAATATCTCACGAAAAAATAATGCTATTGATTTCAAATAAAATTTAATGTACTCATTACAAGGTTATATAGATTTGGTATGAATTTGGAAAAAAATGCACATACCGTTATTTTTTTAAATAAAAAAAACTAAAAAAAAAAATTTCATAACCCAGATATTCTAAGAACGGAAAACAATTTGAAACTCAAAATAATTTTATTTTACGAAAAATAATGTGTTTGACAACTGGTGAAAATTTCAAAAAAAATCAGTTTACAGTTTTTTTACAAAAAATAAAAAACTATATAAAATTCTATTGAAAATTGGTAAAAATTGTTTTTCGACTCAAAGTTCTCGAGAACTAGTAGTGATATTGACTTCTAATTTAGTTTATTTTATACATAGTATAATTTTGTACAATTGGTAAAATGTTGACAAATATTGAATTAATAGTTTTTTTTTTTTTAAATAAAAAAACTATTAAGAATTCTAGTATAAACTAGTTAAAATTGTATTTCAAGTCGAATTTCTTGGGAATGAACACCGATAGTGCCTTCTAAAGTATGTTGTTTTATACATATACCTTCCCGTAAGAATGTATACTAAGCGACATTTCTAAAATTGTTCAGGAAACGAAAAAAACGAAGAAAGTTCTAGTTGAATCATAGTGTGCTAAGAGACAATTTTGGTTAAACTAAGTGACATCTAACAAACTTTTTTGTTGCTCACAATCAACATCAACAATCTCAATTTCAAATCTCTTTAAATAATTAAAATGCTTTTCAATCTTAAAATAATGTTTGTTTGAATTTTACAGCTAAAGTTTGTTTCACTGAAAATTTGGTTATTTGAAAAAAAAAACTAAATATAAAGCTTTCTTCTTCTTCTTCTGCTTCCTTTGCTTCGGCGCTGTTATGATCTCGATGTCGAGGGGATCATAACTCTCCCACGTATCTGCTTCACACTAGTGATCCGCCTGTGGGGTTCGCCGGGTTGACCTCAGAAATCGGCGGCAAGCCTCCCGGTTTTGTATTGTTCCATTTCTGAGGCCAACTGAATGCTGGTGTTTTTGCATTTGTTTGTACCAGGAGTGTTTAGGCCTACCTTTCAAGACCATAAATGGGAAGTTATCAGTGTGGGTCGCACCCAGCCTCTTTTTGTAATTTGTTTTTCTCAGACCCTTTTTATGTTTTCTTTTCGAAATAAATTTTGTAGGCATGCAATTGGTTCATTTAAGCTTAACAATTAAAAAAATCCTTGAAACAAAATTGTTTAGCCTTAAAAAAAACTGTTTTTGTGAGTATTTTAAAAAAAGTATAATTTCAGGTTTGAAGATGATTTTAAAAAAATGCTCTTAAATGCTCGGTTTTTGGGTAGTCTTAAATGAATTGTGCACTTATTTGGAGTCATATTTTCAAAAAATTGGATCCGACCGCATCCGACCACGCTTCCTGGAGGGTTTTTAAAAATCTCCCTTAGAGCTGAGAACTCTTAAATGAAATAAGTTTGTTAACTGGAGAAGGGGGTAGCGTCATCTTTGCATTATAAATAATAATAACTAACATTAAGAAATCTAAAACTATGAAACAGCGCATACATTGACATGAAAGAAAGAGGGAGGGGGTGGGGGATTCTCCTTTTATCAATTAAATCTTATTTGCTCTGGTGAAAGAGATTTTGTCTTCAGGTTATCATTATTTTGTTATAGACTTAATGGCAAAATAAAGTAGAGGAAGTTTGGGTATTGTGGTATACATGTTTGTTTTTTTGACTTATCAGAAAAAGTAATGAAACGAATGCTCCTAAATTTGGTAGATTTTACCAAAAACATATGAGCTACCAAGTGATTTCTTTTTATCGAATTCTAACAATAACTAACAAAGATTTAGACAAAATAATGATACAACCTCTAAATCGTCACTTTTGAAAGTCAAAGGGTAATGTGGTACACTATGCTGTCTATTGTGGTATACCCATTTTTTCATTCCTCACAGCATGATTCCATGTCTTTGGAATGTCATTTTCTTACTTCAAACCTTTTAGACATTTGAACGAATGAATCTTTAGAAAAAAAACACAAATAGCCAATTTTAAAAAGAAATAAACTTTTATGATGGGTAAAATGGTATACTACCACATTAGCCACGGCTAGTCGGCTAGTATACCACATTAGCCGAAACTATATATTTTTACAAAAATAAATAATGAAATACATATAAAATAAGCATCTTTGAACAAAACTAACAGTTGTTTTACGTTGATGATTAGTTTATCTATGCAAAGAATTTATAAACTAGTTTGAAACACAACTTTTGAGAGCACACAAACACTTTTTGTTTGAACCAAAAAAAAAAAACTCAAATTCACGCAATAACCCTTCTCAAATATTTGCTTGAGATATAGGAAGATTTTTGACTTGATTGAACACGAGTACTTAGTTTTATTTATATTACCATCCGCTAAGATAAAAACCGTTGAAGAAACATGCTTAGTTTTTGAGAAAACTGCCTATACAACATTACCCGCCTATACCACATTACCCCAAATTACTCTATGGCTCTCATGCTAACGGTTATTTTTTCCCTCTTAATTAAAAAAAAGTGTAATCATGTGATTTTATAATAATGAATGCCATTTTTGTTTAGTTTTTGTTTTTAACAAAGCGATCGTCTAGTACACAAATAATTTTGAAGCCTTCTAACTAAGTTCAAATGAATATGAAGGTTTTTATAATACAAACTCTATATACTACTGAAATAAATCAGCCAAGTAGAAGACTTAGCACTATTATTGGACTTGTTGAATTATTGATTCAAATTAGCTTTTTTGGCCTTTAGTCCACAAAAATTGGCGTTTCGTCCGGGTGATCTCACATGGACTCATCACATTGGATTTTTGTCAAAAAATTCATGTAAGATGAACTGAACTTAACAAAAATTGCGTATTGACAAGGTCCTCACAAGTCAACTGATGAGTCCATGTGAGATCACCCGGACGAAACGCCAATTTTTGTGGACTAAAGGCCAAAAAAGCTAATTTGAATCAAGTTCAAATGGTTGTGTTTACTTACGAAGATTTTGTCAACGTTTTAAAGGCTAACGGGCGTGACTTAACTGACTATAAATTTTGTTATCCAAACAGCGAAAGTAAAATCTCGGGAAAAAAATTGGACTTGTTTGAATGTTTTCGCAAGTTTTGTTTGTAGCTGAAAAATGGATTTGTAGAATGCAGTAACAATAAAATGCGAAAAAAAAACGGTTTAAAACGTGGCTTGAAACAGAATTTAACAAATTAACCTTTATAAAACCACCCCCATCAACCGCTAACAACACTAATGAACAGTTTGATAACTTCAGTGAGCGACAAAAACAGGCGTAAAACCGAAGCTTTACGTGAAAGTACATGCAGCACTACGCTTCTTTTAGCCGACAAAATGAAGCTGAAAGGTGAAGTTAAGCTTAATGCTTCAAAAGTAATAGATTTTTTAATAAAATACCATGAAAAGGCAAAAGAAATTTTGTATAAACATATATTAACTATACAATATTCAATATAAATTACATTCAAATTAATATGTGAACGATGTCTCGAAATACATATTTTAAAAAAAAGTGCAAAAATGCACATCAAACTTGTAACTTGAATTAAGAGCAGTACATATTAATTGCTCTTTCTCCATAAAATTAATTTTATTTGCCTAAAGCTAAAATTTGAAAAGTTTCAGGGGTTATGTTAAATTTTTTCTTGGAAAATTGCTCATTTTTTCAGAGTTTTTGAAATATAGTATGAAACTATAATTTTTCAAGTACAAAATAGTGAAAACCGTTTCAAAATCCATCCATTATTTCAAAAGTTACAGCCCGATGACCACTTTTTTATGTTTTCGTTCCACTGTGTGGCGTTTAGACGCACTGGTAGGCTGTCCCAATGTCAGCGTAGAACGAGACTACTTCCTCGTTGTCCATGACTACGTTGTCATCCAGAGTTTCCATCACACTGAGATACCCCAGCTCGGGATGTCGTTATTCAGTCGTCATCCTTCTCATAAGCTGATTCGGGTGGTCGATGATGTTATTCATAAGTTTCTTTGTCTAAGGTACTAGGTATTTGTCCAGTGGGATTAAATTCACGTCTGTGTAGAGATGCTCGTTCTCTCCTGAAGCAAACAAGTTACGTATTGAAAGTGTTGATCCGAGTGTCCCATTTCTGGTAAAGAATTGGAAGAGTCTGTTGATGTGGGTTTCTACTTTTCGGGCAACGATTATTGGTGACATTGATGTTGCATAGGTGAGTGAGTCATCAGTATATAGAAGGTTCTTGCATCCAATTGGAGAGATTGGTTAGAAGTCGTCAAGTTGTATAGGAAGGGGCCTAGTTTTGAGCATTGGGCGAATCCAGCTCTGATGGTCTTCATGTTTGACTTGCAGTTATCTAGTTGGGTGGTATTTGTATGAGATGAAAATTGTGGATTAGGCCGTCTATCCACAAGCTGCTTTCTCGACATTCAAAAAGCTTCCGACGGTAATACGATAACTGTTGAGGGCTGTGGTGATATCCTGTTGGAGTTTTAGAAGTGGATGTAAGGTTGAGTGTTTTTTCTCGAAAGCCAGTCAGTCAGTTAGTGTAGAATTTCTTCAGTCTTAAGAGAATTACTTTTTCCAGTATATTGCTGATGTTGTTGAGAAGTGATATCGGTCTGTAGTTGGAAACTAGATTCGAAGCACCTTTCTTCGGAATTGGCACAATCTTCGCTGTTTTCCACTTCTGGGAGAAGTAACTATTGTTGTTGATGCTGTTGTTCAAAATGATTGTGAGGAAATCATTATTGCATGTGGCAGCCTTTTCCAGATGTAGTACGAGACACCCATCTAGTCCAGCAGATTTTTTTTGGCTTAGAATTGCCGATGATTTCTACATAATTCATTTTTTCCGGATTTGGCTGCAGTGTTTGTTCAACTGTTGTCTTAACCTCCTGTAAGAACGTTGACCCCAGTTTCACGGTGGAAATTTTAATTTCAGTTTAGCGTAACTTGAATTCAAGTCTAAATTTGAAGTACAACTCGTCCGATTTCACTAGAAGTGTTATCTGAACTTATTTTAACTAAATTGTATGAATAAAAATTGGCAGCATTGTACGAAGAAACTACATGTGACGGAATGTAATGAGTTCTTTTCTATTTTTATCTGAAGCAAGGAACATGCAAAACAACAACAATTTTTTTTCTTGTTTTGTAACCGACGTTCTGACAGGAAAAAAATAAATAGCGATTAAAAATAAGCACATTATATAAAAACCACTGTTTTTTTGTTTTCTATAAAGTGAACGGAAAACCATGGTCTTGGAGTACATTGTAATTTAGAAATGATTTAGCAGAAACCGAATTAACTTTTAAACTGGGGTTTAAAATAAAAGCTGAGTTGTTACTTTACTGTGAAACTGGAATTGAGAAAGTATAAAAATATAAAAAAGTTCGATAACCTAAATTTAAATCGACAGAATTGTTTTTGAAATATTGACCTTTCAAATTAAGTTATTTAAGATATCGAAATAATTTTTACTTGCGACTTATAGGTACTATAAGGCAAGTTATGCATTCGTAAAAAAAATCGAACTCGAGATTTCGATCAAAGTTGATATTACGATGATAGCGAAGACTAAAAAAGTGGGTCTCGCAATTCTGTCTGTCTGTCTGTCTGTCTGTTCGACTACAGGCTAAACGGCTCGGCCGATTTTCTTTAAACTTGGTAGATATCATTTTTAATTTTTCCCCCCCACACGTTTTTTTCTTTTTTTAAGACCAAAAATAACGGTACCTGCCATACGAATTATTTCAAAATTTTATAAACATTTTTTTTTCTCAAAAACTGTTCAACAGATTTTAAAAATAAAAATACAGAAAAATTTCATTTAATTAAAGCTAGGTATTGGTTGAAAAAAAATTTCCGAAAAATGGTTATTGAGGGTACCCCCCATGGAACCATTTTTTTTTTGTTTTTGATTTTCTCAAAAACGGTACCACCGATTTTGATCATTTGTTTTTGCTAAAGCTCCCCAAAAACTAAATAGAATTGTGTACTCAAATTTTCAAAAAAAAATTTTTTGGATTTTTAAAAAAAACTTCAAAATTTTTTTTTCAAAACTCAATATTTCGAAAACCCCATGCTAGATTTTTTTTAAACTTAATAAATAAAAGTTTCTCAATATAATCTACAAAATGTGAGAAAAAAATTCATTTTACCTAAAAATAAAGGTACCTACCATACAAATGCTAAAAAATTAAAAAAAATGGTTTTCAAAAATCGTATTTTTCTCGAAAACGGCGCCAAGAATTTTGATAAAAATTTTTTTTTTTCAATTAATTTTTACAATCTTTAATTTAATAAAAAAAATGAAATTAAGATATTACAGCTTGTGCCTACCATAGAACCATTTTTTCGAATTTTGAATTTCTCATTATCCACATAACGGATCTTAATGAAAATTTTTATAGAGAAGCTTCTAAAAAGTCTAAAACACATTGCATTTCAAAACTTTAAAATAAATATTTTTTGAATTTTTGAAAAAAAAAAATCTATTTTTTCTTTTTTTGAAAATTCGATATATCCAAAACGGGTCAATATTTCTTTTTATTTTGTAAAAAACATACGAAACACTTCG
Organism: Philhelius festivus; assembly: GCA_963931855.1. Taxonomy (NCBI): domain Eukaryota; kingdom Metazoa; phylum Arthropoda; class Insecta; order Diptera; family Syrphidae; genus Philhelius; species Philhelius festivus. The sequence goes on from OZ007557.1 coordinate 109,260,904, forward strand.
TCATCCTCAGTTCCAACGCTCGTCTTCAATGACATTCCTGTTGTAAGTTCGATAGATAAAGCCCATTTGCTTGCAGCACAGTTTGCTGTTAATTCGACACTACCAGGGAGTGACATGACTCCTCCTGTACTTGAGAGCGTAAACAATTATATGGGACGAATCTGCTTTCGCACTCGTTCAGTTGCTAGGATACTAAAAGATCTTGATATTCACAAATCCACTGGCCCGGATAGTATCCCTGCTATTGTTCTGAAGAGATGTTCTTCAACGCTGGCAAAATCTCTACGTAAGCTTTTCCATCTGTCCTACTCTTCAGGTCTCTTTCCGAGTAGATGGAAAACAGCATTTGTCCAGCCAGTCCCTAAAAAAGGCGAAGGCGAAGCGTAGCAATAGGTCCACTGGTGATCTGATGGTATATCTCACCGAAGAGTGGAACAAATCTTTACATCGTTTTGGAGAAAGTAAGATTATTGCACTTGATATTTCAAAGGCATTTGATAGAGTTTGGCATCAAGCTCTCTTATCGAAAATGCGTGCATTTGGTATCGATGAATCTCTTTTCGTTGGATTAGAAATTACCTTTCGGATCGGAAGTAGTTTTGGACGGTTTAAAATCTGATATCTCCAAAATAAATGCTGGTGTGCACCAGGGCTCCGTATTGTCTCCGACACTCTTTTATCTTAAACGTATCTGAAACTTCTAATCCACTTAATTGTTTCGCTGACGACAGTAGCTTTTCATATTCGTTTTTAGATTCTCATCCTTTTCCTTCGGATTTGGACTTCCAACGGCAGTGTATGATAAGCTCATTAAATTCTGATCTTGAGAGCATTGTCCTGTGGGGAATCAAAAATCGTGTAGAATTTAATGCCTCGAAAACTCAATGCTGTTTACTGAAGCTAAAGCATAACCCTCTCTCAATGCCACTATCCATGGATGGCACTTGCATCGAGGAAACTGAACAGCTTTCAATACTCGGTATGTGTATCTCAGACCATCTTTTGTGGAACGATCATATATATGATGTCGCCAAAAACGCTGCTAAGTGTTTAGGTTTTCTCCGCTGTAATCTATAGGGCCTATATTCGTCCAAAGCTTGAGTACAATTTCCATATCTGGACAGGTGCTCTCAAAACCTACTTGAGTCTCTTGGACAAAATTCAAAAGAGAGCTATAATAATGATAGGTGACCCTTGTCTAACTCAAACATTTGAATCTCTCGAATACCGCCGCAATGTGTCATGCCTATCATTATTTTATCGGTATTTTCATAAACAGTGCTCTAGTGAAATAGCCAGTTGCATTCCTCCCCTTAAACAATTCAACCCTAATACCCGTACTTCTAGGAATGCCCATCAGTTTACCCTTGAGCCCAACTTCGGACGTACTGTCAAATACAGATATTCTTTTTTTAGTCGCACTACACGAATGTGGAATGCTTTACCTGGCTCAGTATTTCCCACTCATTTCAATGTGCAGACATTCAAAACCAATGTGCATAGGTATCTCCTTTCTAATCCTATCCTAATTTCCTAATTGCTCGCACTGTGTATTTAACATTATAAGGGTATTTATAGCCCCTTGAGCGCGCGTATAATAAAAAAAAAAAGAAATCAGAAAGTTGGTTTACAAGTGTTTTTTATATTTCGCATTTATTATATTTAATTTTTTTTTTAATATTTAATTTTCAAGTTAAATAGTATATAAGTATTCAGTGTTGTGTAGGATAAGGTGTTCAATGTTTTAAATAAATAAAACAATAAAAAAGATTTATCTGCTTGTGCTTTTTTACTACAAAGGGGATTGATTTTTAATTGAGAAATTGTTTGGTCATATAATTCATTAAAAAAAAAGCTTTTACTGTGTGTTTTTTAATGAAATTATGTTTTCAATTGTTTTGTTGGTTAGTTGTTGTGGTTTTTAATTAAAAGAACATTCTCTTTTGGTAAAAGGTGTTTTTAAAGTGTTTTAAATAACCTCGAACAATAATTGTAAAAACCATGTCGATGTCTTTGACGGATAACGTGTCGTTTTGACATGTCTCTGACAACTCTATAAAAAAAATGTTTACCCCCAACACCGGAAAAGAAGTTTTACTTCAAAAATGATGCGATCCTCAAATAAATTGTTTATAGAAACTGAAAATGTAATAATCATAAGATGATTGGAAAGTTTCTGAACTCAATTAATGTCCTCCAAGTGGTTCTGAAAGCCATTTTCAAGTCAAACAAAGATTTGAAAAAAATTTACATCTAAAACTACTTTTGTCATATTTCAATGTTCAAGAAAACTTGTTTTAAATGAAAATCATTTCCCGAATAAGTAGTTTTCACATAGCAAGGCGATATGCATAATAATTTTAAACCATGTCTTAAAATGTATGAAATTCGTGAGATAATTGTGTCGCTCATTATAAAAGTGGTGTAAATCCATTTTTTTAAAAAATGGATTTCTTTGCTTAATGGTATTATATTTGTTAATATCTTTCAATATAAAAGAGAATCTACTCCAAATACGAATTATATTTCCGATAGGTAATGTTTTTTGTTCTTAAAGTGATTTTATTATTTAACTATAAAAATTAAGTAATCCACAAATCCGTTTAATAAAATAATTAATAAAATCTGTAAAGGTTAATATAATCTTGGACTTTTTACGAATAATAAAAAATATTAACCTAAAGCGCATTGATTTTGTTTTTTTGTCTATTCATCATTTCGCAAAAACCTTATTATCTCGAAATTAATTTGTATGGAGATAGTTCACTATTAAATTGAGCGACACAATTTTATCAGCTCAGCAGAATGTTTTTCCCATATACATTTCTGCGGAGATAAAATTATCTGGTTTCTGAAGTTTATTCGGGTTTTTCGCGTTTACATGAATACCCTTAATAACATGAAAATTGTGGGCGGTATTGAAAAAGGAAGCACTTCACTCAGTCTAGGGTAATACCGGATTTGTTTGACCCTATTTTACATACATATTTTCATATCATCCGTTTTTCTGTTTTAGTTCAGAGCAAAGCCTGAGCTGTCAAAAAATAAATTGTGTTTCTTTTTTAGTTGAGAGTTCTGAGCGTGTTTGGGTGCGCTCAATGAACTAAAAAAGAAAAACTCCTTTTGCATGAATATATCAGACTACATTCCATTTTTAAAGCTGAAGCTATTTAAGTTGTTTTAGCCATTTAAATACTGAATCTAAAGTTTTAGATATTCTTATCTAATTACGAATATGTAAATCTATGTTCTTGCAATGTATACAATTGTAAAAATTTCAATGCTATTTCAATTTAAGTGAAAATTCCTCAGACTCAATCGTGGCTGATATTTCCTCTACCACAGAACAGATGCATAACTTACTAGTTCGAAAGACCCGAAAAGAAATAAAAAGATGACTAAGCCCGTTGTCAGTCTAATGGTTCCTCAAAATGTGTATGTTTATTGTATATACCTTAAATTTATTTTTTTAAGAAAAAATGACTCGTAATACCAATGGAAAATTGTACATTTAAGTTATTTATTATTGTCTCACGATGGACTTACACGACTGCAAGGTTCAATTACATATGTGTTTCATATTCTAGTCAGTTATTTCCATTTAAGCATTTTATATTTAAGGACTGAGAACAAGTAAAATTTAGAAATTCTGACCACATCAAATTGTAATTAAATAATTATTTTTCGATTAGGTTTTTGTTTCATGTTTTATCATAGGTATAGACACAATAGATCTAAAGGTCGCAGTGCACTCATACCCCAAAATGTGCAGGTATATGGAGTAACAAACATAAAACAATTTAAATTTGTAACTTTGATCATATTTTATTGTCGCTAATGACCCATATAAAGCATCAAATGAAAAGAAAATTATACGGATAATGTTTTTGTCTTAGTATTTATATTTCAAAAGATTTTTGAAAATTTTATTTTTTATTATTTATTTATTCATTAATTTGTAATTTTTTTTTAATTATCTAATTTAATTTTTAAATATCTAAATAAAGTGTTTAAATACATTTAATTATTATTTATTACAATTCGTTAAATGCTAACGTGAACAGTTCTTATAAATACCTAAATGCTTTAAAACTACTTAACATTAAATTTTAATCCAAACTACTATAAAACAATGTTTTGAATTTGAGATTTTTAAAGTTGTCATATAGTGAACTTATTAGAAAATAAAATTTATTAAATATTTCGATTAATTGATTGAAAGGGCTATGAGCACCATAGTTCGATCTACTAAAAATTTGATTTAGTGGTTTTTGGAGTCGTATACTCGATCGACTAAAACTAAAGTTAAAACGAACAAGAACCGATGGTGATGTTATTGCTCCATTTATTATTGCCGCAATAAAACAAAATTGTAAATATTTTCTATGGTTTTTCAACGAAGGAAAGTTAATAAGAGTAAGCCTTTGTGAATAAGAGGGCAGAACGTTTCCAGGAAACCAAGGAAGAAAACGGTAAGTTTCGAGTCTAAAACTGCTCCCAAGTCAGCAAAAACAGATACTCTACTTAAAGGCAAGAATCAAACATGTAATCAAAAATAATTGGAACTTTCTTGCGTGTAATACTAATGGTTTTACATTTGTCAACATTCAAAACGAGATCATTTTTATTGCACCATTCCCTAAATAATATTAAGTCTTCTTGTAAAAGTAGGCAGTCGGATGTAGAGTTAATTCTTTTGAAAAGTTTAATGTCGAATTTTTTATAATCGAAATCAAGTCATTTATAAATAAAATAAATAAAATTGGGCCTAGATGGCTGCCCTGGGGTACACCAGAGTTCACAATAAACGGACTCGAACATTCGTTACGAAATATTACAGTATATTGTCTATTTTTTAAGTATGATGAAATCCAATTTAAGAAATTATCGTTAAAACCTTGACGAAACAGTTTAAAAATAAGTGTTTTATGACACAACTTGTCAAACGCTTTACTAAAATCAGTAAATACGCAATCTAATTGTTCACGTTCCTCAAAAACATCTAAAAAAATAACAAATTAGTAACAGTAGACCGTTTTTTGACAAAACCATTATTAGCAATTTATGCATTATATGGTTATTTCATTACTTTGAAAGTTGAATCTATTACACAGATTTCTTAAAAGAAATCGTTAGCTTAAGATATAATCTTTTAAATGAATATTGTAGTCCGTGGTTCTCCTTGCATTGTTTTTCATTATTAATTCTTATAACCATGCTGAAATTCGTTTTTCTTTCAGTTTTAAGATATAAACATAAATATCATCTCCGTGCAAGCTGTATATTGACTAAATTTTGTAAATTGCAGCGCCATGATATTAAATACTAATTTTTAAATCAAGAATAAAAAGCAGGGCGCCTTACATACATATACATTATATGTTACAAGTTTTTTATTGATACAATATAAATATTATCTTTATTTGGATAGTCCCATAGTTTGCTTATCAACTACGTTTATTTCCCTAAAAATGATGATCGAGAGGCTATGGGTCCAACATTATTTCCGCTGCCATTACGATGCGCTTCAATAGCTTGGTAGTTAATAAACCAGAAGGGTTGGTTATCAAGTGGTAGCCGGCTAAGATAGTCGATTAGCTGTTGATCACCGTGCGCGTCTAACGGCAATCGGCTAGGGATAATAGTGGAGGCTGGCGATCCTTGCGTTGAACTCACACTGCCACTTCTATTTGATACATCAGTGGGAGATTGAGTTGATCTGTCTGTTTTATTATCTGTTGTTGTTAATGACGTCTGCACTTGATTGTTTATAATCGGAACAAACGCAGGTTCGGCATTTACAACAGAAACACCTTGTGGTGGCCGTTGAGTGGCACCGTTTTCTAAAGCATTTTCACCGAATCTATTAGCAAGTTGAATAGTTTCTGGGCTTTGAGTTGGACGATACTTATCCTTGTGACCGTTTGGTGGCCTACTCCCAGCATAAGAAGGACGTTGACTATATGCGATAGGTAAACTTAACAATACGCAGATTGTTAATGTTTTCGTGTTTATTATCATTTCCGAATTATTTTATACGAAACTTATATCGACAAACTACTGATTTGAATTATTATTTTGTTGTTGTTATATTCTTCCACCTCTAGTGCCCGATGTTAACTGAGCGCTACCGTTTAAGCATCTCATTTAAATAAACTTGAAATATATTTTTATCTCTGCGCGAGCAAAAATTCAGAATTATACAGGTTCGAAAGTTTCAAAAAAAAAAGATTAAACCTGAAGTTGCTGTTTATTGTCTGCGATCAAACGTATCTGTTGAACAGAAAAAAAATAACGTACCCACCTTATGAGTCAGTACCTATTCATGGTGGTTGGGATTTTCCTACCCGCATCAACAGAGTTTGTACATTGCGCGTCATTTGATTGAGGTTTATTTTGTTTGTATTTGGTTCACGATAATTATGTTCGACTATACCATTAATTTAATGCAACATAAATTATAGAATTGTATTACTCGTGTCAATGTCTTAATATGTAGTTTGTTGGAACATTTCACCTTAATTTTAACGGAGTTCTACGAAAAGTGAATTATGTATATTTTTGAAGTAAAACTTCTTTGATCGTATTACGTTACACGACACACCATTACTTAGGTTAGTGTGGGTTAGTTAGGATTATATATGTAATAATTTTTGTATTTACTTATAATAAATATACATATCGATACCTTCCCGTAAGAATGTTTTAAGCGACATTTTTAAAATTGTTCAGGAAACGAAAAAAACGTCTCATTTAGTTATTGTTTTGTGTATTTTATTGGACGAGTGGCGAGTGGCAGTTGATTATTAATCTTTACGTTAAACCAAAAAAGTCATATGGTGAAATATCAAAAATAACTTCAAGAGCTCGGTCAACGATACAGAGAAGGGTAGATCGCTTTAGAAACGCAGGACAGATTAAATCGAAGACAAGATCCGGCCGACCTTCGAAGCTCTCTGGAAGGGATAAGCGTGTGATCAAACGAATGGTGGAGCAAGATCACGGCTAAGACGATAAGCACACGGCTCGAAATATATAACAACAATACATTGCATCCAGAAACGATAAGAAGAGCTATTGTTCAAGGTTGTTCATTGGTAAAATAAACAGAAAGAAAGACTAGCATTTGCAAAAGAGTATTTTAACAAGCCTTCGGACTTCCTGCGTAAGGTTATACTCTCCGACAAATCAAAATACAACATTTTTGGTTCTGACGATCGACGACCAAACGATGCTCTTAAACCCAAATGCACAATTAAGACTGTTAAGCACGGTGGTGGAGGTGTTATGGTTTGGAGCTGTATGGCGTCTTCAGGAGTGGGTAAGCTGGAAGTAATAGAAGGGACAATGGATCAATATGTATACATCGATATCCTCAAAAAAAAAAATTAAAAACAAGTGCTGAAATTCTGAGTATATCTAATGACTATTACTTCCACCAAGATAATGACCCCAAACATACCGCCCATAATACGCGCATCTGGCTGGCATATAACACTCCCCAACTGCTACGAACCCCACCACAGAGTCCAGATATTAACCCTATCGAGCACTGCTGGGATGCATTGGAAAAAAAGATCCGAACCCACGATATCCGCAAAAAGGCGCAGTAAAGAAGCCTTGTTGCTTGAATGGAGTAAGATCAATAGCTCTTATACAGAAAAACTGGTAGGGTCAATGCAAAACCGTTTGAAATAAGTTATAAGGCTAAAAGGGTATCCGACCAAATATTAACAGCCAAAGTAATAAAAAAAAATAATTATTTGTCTATATTAACTAGCTTTTTTCAATTTCTGTTACAGCTGTACGCAAACTTTTGTGTAGGAATTTCAGAGGTTTATTTTGTTGTTATTAATTTCTTCTTGTTATGAATAATTTTTTTTTGTTGAAAATAAAAACCTTGTACATTTCTTTATTAAAAAATACTTTTTTTTGAAACAAATCACTTTAAATTTGTGAATAACAGCAGATTTTAAAAATATTTCTTCCTTGTACACAGACTTTTGTGGATCACTGTATATTGACCATACGAGAAGCATGGATTTTCAAGGGTAATATCACAAATATTCAGTGCCTTCCATACTTGAAACTGAAATTCTTTAAAGTCGAATGGCACGTCGATTAAAATCATAGGTATTCGTGGTGTTAAAATGAATGAAAAAAATATTACCAGTCAGGTAAAAAAGAATAATTCATTTAGTTTTGTAATTATATAATCGCGATACCTTTTCCATGATCGTAAACAAAACAAAAAGAATGACGCATATCCTTCGTTTGAATCCTGAGTTATGGCCTTGCGCTTATACAAAAATCATATTGAAAAATAAACGTTTTGTTTATGATGAATTTGAAGATTTTGCGGTTTTCTGAAAATTTTCATATAACCTTGTCCTAACAACTACAAACACAATGAAAGTTGAATAATCCATACACATATATGTATGTACGAGTACTTAAAAATATTTTTATTATTTTTATTTTACCTTTAATTTAAGAACTTAATATTAAAATATAATTTTTATATTATGTATGTGAAATAAGGTTCTTTACTACAATATACGGCAGCTGTCAAGGATAACAGATTTTTGCATTTCGTAGACAATTTTTTTCGGAACTCCAAGTTTTTCCAAAGCTGATGTTGTTGATTTTGGGACCAGCCCAGTTGTTGATATTATAAATGGTACAGTATAGGTTTGTATACTTTTGGATCTTAGTATAGTATATGTGGAGTCCATATTATTATTGTTAACAACAGCACAATCTACGAGTATTATACTCGTATCTTTTCTAGATTTGTTGTATATTACAATGCCGGGCCTGTTAAACGCTACGTTTGTGTCTGTCAAGATTGTACGATCCCAGTAGATAAGGTAACCAGGACAATCTATAACAGATTCTGGGGTGTATTTATAATATGAAACGAAAGATGTTAGGATGCCATATTTCCTTAAAAGTTCTTGGTGAAGGATTTTCCCGATGTTATCATGTCTGCGTTTGTACACATCACTTACAAGTACAGTACATCCAGCAGGAATATGTTGTATGGTTTCATGTCGAGTACCACAACGACGACAGTTATCGGATGAGATGTTCTGAGCATTCCCTATAAACTTAAGATAATTTCTTGTAGGTAAAACTTGGTCCTGGATTGCTACCATAAATCCTTCCGTTTCCGGGAATAGAGTTCCAAACGTCAGCCAGGAGTTCGACGCTAGTACATCAATGTTAGATGCGTACAGCTCATTTGGGTGTCTTCCATGGAGAGGTTTACTTTTCCAGTTGGTGATAAGAAGTTGTTAAATAGACTGTGTTGGTTCGTCCAACTGGCTCGCATTTTTCATGTTTGCAGGGGTGAAATTTTCATCTGAATGAAGGATAGCACTGTGAAGGTTTGAGGTGAAATATACCTTCCTGTCTAAACTATCTAAATCCGTCGTGCTCCATTTGACTACGCCTGCAGAATATGTTATTATTGGGATAGCGTATGTATTAATAGCTGTCACCATATTTTTGGAATTCGACAAGGTCTTCAGCTGTTTTAATCTATTCTTAAACATTTCATGCAAACGGTTTTTAATAGACGTGTGGCTTATCATTCGTGACTGTTCCATTCCCAAGTATTTGTAAATCTCTCCTTCTTCCAGTGAGTTGATAGATTTTCCAGTAGTAGTTATATACTCCAATCCTTTAGACATCTTTCCCCTTATGATTTGGGTAGTTTTGCATTTTTCTATACCAAATTCCATTTTTATATCATTGAAGAATCAACAATTTTTAGCAGTTGTTCTAAGCTGTTAGCAGTGGTGAGTAATCCTAGCGGATTGGATACTGTTTTTAACCTCAAAACCATATTTACTCTTATTTAGCAGCGAGCGACGAGAGTGGGTTGAGGGCAAGACAAAACCAGAGTGGGCTTAGACTGTCTCCTTGGAAAATGCCTCTTTTGATTTGTATTAATCCAGATGTTGTGTTTTGGGCTCGCAGCTTCGTGCACCATTTTGCCATAACACTTTCGCAAAAAGTAATAAGTTGTGGATTAATTTTATACAATTTGAGAGCTTCTATCAACCAGCTATGCGGGACCATATCAAAAGCCTTCTTGTAATCAATGAAAGCCGCAAACAAACTTCTTTGCCCGGCACACGCTTGGCCAGTGATTACGGCATCAATAGCTAACTGTTCTTTGCAGCCAAATGCTCCTTTCACACAGCCTTTTTGCTGTTCAGTCATGATATTGTTACTCAAACAGTGCTTGTTGATAAGTTCAGTGACACATGATGTTGTTAGTTTGTAAAAATTGTTAAGGCAGGTGATAGGCCTGAACCTAGAAGGATCCTGGGGGTTGTCATCTTTGGGAATTAGGTACGTAATTCCTTCGCACATATAGTCCGGAATGCATGTTTGGTTCTGTATGAATCTGTTTACTTCGCGTCTCATGATATTGTGGAGAGCAGAAAAAGATTTTAACCAGTAATTGTGATTGAATGATAATTATTATTATTATTATTATTATTATTATTATTATCGAGTTTTATCTAGTACTTCTCAACCTCTATGAGGTTGGTAATTACCTATCCCGGGCTATGCCAAGGGATTAGGCTCTGTTGGGGCGTAGACCATGTTCTAGCCCATTCGTATCGGTTTGTTGCAGGAATCGTCGCACTATGTTGCATGTATTCAGGATCACAGATTTTTGCATAATCTCTAGTGCGTCCTTAAGATTATGTTTTTTCAGCTGGACAATGAGATGTTTTGGTATCAGTCCTGTGGCGGATATAATTATTGGCGAAATATCGACTCTTTCCACATGATACATTGACTTGAGTTCATTTGCCAGTGTCAAGATGAACAAGATAACTTTTAATTTTACAAAGATAAATATTTATTAATTATTAAAAAGAATATAAAAGAAACTACAATGCGCAGAAGGCGACTTATTCTTCTTAGCACACGTTGACGACTCCCGTCCCTCTTTCGTTATTTCGATGAGATAGGTTTTGGTTACGTCGACTGAAGGTTGTTATTGAGTGGAACAGCTATATCAAGCAACGTTATTTTCTTTCCAACTTTATCAAACAAGAGGATGTCTGGTCTATTAGCTCTTATTGTGCGGTCTGTAATCATCGACCTATCCCAGTATAACTTACAGCTACTGTTTTCAAGTATAGGTGGCGGTTCGTACTTGTAGTATGGAAGTTTTAGCTTAACAAGGTTATTTTGTATCGCTAGACCTTGGTGTATGATTTTCGCTACCTGGTTATGTCTTGCTGTATAATCATGTGAAGCCAAACTCGTACATCCACCTATGATATGGTCAATAGTCTCTGTATTCCTCTGACATCGACGACATGAGTCATTTTGTAAGTCTTCTCGTAATACAAACTTCCGGTAATTTTTAGTTGCTATAACCTTATCTTGGATAGCTATGATAAAACCTTCAGTTTCTGCAAAAAGAGACCCTCGTTGAAGCCATAAATTTGAGCTGGGTGCATCGATAAAACTTTGTGATAGTTGGAAGGGATGTACTCCGTGTATGCTTTTACTTTTCCATACTTCCAAGCGTTCCTCTCTAGAAAGAACGTTGGGAGGTGTTTCGATCTCACTTGATTTGAGGTTAAGTGGGGTATATTTCTTGTCCGCTAGACACACTGTTCGAATTAAATCTGAGCTTTCGATTTGACTTCTAAAGTAGTCTCTCAAGTTTTTTATTTGCGAAAAATGCAAATCAGACCAAAAAACATAAATGTTAAAAAAAAGATCCAAGTTCTTCTATACAAAAACCTTTGTGTAACAAGTCAGCCGTGAAAAGTACTGAGATCTAAAAGTACGCCAAGTTCTTACTTCATGAAGGTTTAATACCGAATATTTAAAGTAGAATAATAATAATAATATTGAAACAGCTACAATGTAATAGAGAAATTTTATTATTTAATGACTACTGACTAAAATTTGATGGGCTTACTGGTCAAGTTTTCAAAACCTTTTGAATTGGGCATAAGAAAAAAACTTGCCAAGTATGCCCATCAAATTTTAGTCAGTAGTCATTAAATAATAAAATTTCTCTATTACATTGTAGCTGTTTCAATATTATTCTACTTTAAATATTCGGTATTAAACCTTCATGAAGTAAGAACTTGGCGTACTTTTAGATCTCAGTACTTTTCACGGCTGACTTGTTACACAAAGGTTTTTGTATAGAAGAACTTGGCTCTTTTTTTTAACATTTATGTTTTTTGGTCTGATCTCACTCCTTTTTGCAAAGATTTTAATATTTTGCCATGTCAAAATCTCGAAAGATACGGAAGGATAGAAGGGTGGACTCTACCTACTAAAATCGACTTAGTTTATAGCTTCCTATTTCTTTTCGTATATTTTCTTTTTTAATATTGGTTGTTTTGATTTGCGCTTCAATTATTTCTTCTTGTCCTGGCAAGATACCTAACACTAACAAACCTACCTTAATTACAGCAATCGGAAGTGTTCCATATAAATTAAACATTTTCTCAGAAAGTAGGCGGATACCACGCCCCTAAACGGAAAACCTCGATTTTTATTTTTGGTCTTTTAAATGCGATTTGAGCCCTACCGTTCTACCAAATTTCATTGTTCTACTCCAATCGGAAGTGCGCCATATATAATTTACATCAGTTCTGAGGAAGTGGGCGGATACCACGCCCCTGAATGGAAAACCGCTAATTTTATATTTTTTTCCTTGTATGCAATTTAAGCCCTACCAATTTACCAAATTTCATCGTTTTACAGCAGTCGAAAGTGCTCCATTCAACCAACACCAATTCAGAGAAAGTGGGCCGATACCACGCCCCCTAAAAGGAAAACCTTGGTGTTTATTTTTGGTTCTTTATATGCAATATAAGCCCTACCGGTTCACCAAATTTCATCGTTTTACAGCAGTCGGAAGTGCTCCATTCAACCAACACCAATTCGGAGAAAGTGGGCGGATACCACGCCCCCTGAATCAAAAATTTCAAATTTTCGATTTTTTCCTCTGGTTGCATGACAAGACCTACCGTTGTGCAAAATTACAAGATTCTACGAAGTCGGGAAGTGCTCCATAATTTTGATGATCTGTCAGTCAGTCAGTCAGTCAGTCAGTTACGGTTTTTGTGATTTTTGAGGCCTTATATCTCAGGAACCGCTTATGCCAGAAAATTTATATTTGGTGAGGCGCCTGTGCCTGACTAACTTAGCATATATTCGGAGTTTTAAGTTTCTGACTTCATTGGTACTAAAGATAGGAAGGGGTCAAAAATCGCCTGAGTTTGTTCCTGTAAAAAGGGTGTAGTGCCAGAACTTGGCTGGGCACTACCGTGCCCTTTGATTCGGTATGTCGAGGAAACCTCTACCACCATCTTCGTAAGAAAAGTTGACACTTTCAATTGCACTTCTCGGGTGATGGCTTTGGTATTTAGTTAAGGTGGTTCTTAATAATGTTGATATCTCATCAAGGTTTGTGTTCGACCAATTAACAACGCCAAAGGAATACGTAAATACTGGAATAGCCCAGGTGTTGATGGCTTTTCTTTTATTTCCGGCATTTAAGTGAGACTTAAGAACTTTAGTAAGTCTCTGTCGAAACTTGTCTCGTAGTATCGTCTTCAGCTCTGACTCCTGATTTCCTTTAAGTTGCAAAAAACCAAGGTATTTGTAGCTTTCTTCTAGGTCCAAATTGGCTATAATGTTGTCATCTAGATGAAACCCATCGATGTCGTTCTGTACTTTTCCTTTCTGGATATGAATCATTTTACATTTTTCAATACCAAATTCCATTCCTATGTCATCACTAAATTGTTTGACTAGTTGGATCATTCGATGCATTTTTTCCTTACTGCTAGAGTAGAGTTTAAGGTCATCTACGTTAAAGAGGTGATTGACACAAGAAAGACGCCAGTTTACATTTTACATTTTTCAATACCAAATTCCATTCCTATGTCATCACTAAATTGTTTGACTAGTTGGATCATTCGATGCATTTTTTCCTTACTGCTAGAGTAGAGTTTAAGGTCATCTACGTAAAAGAGGTGATTGACACAAGAAAGACGCCAGTTTCTGCTTTGAGCTTAAAGCCAAGGTTCAGACTTTTCAGGATTCTACTCAGCGGGTTCATACAAAGGCAAAACCAAAGAGGGCTAAAAGCATCTCCTTGAAAGATTCCGCGTTTGATGGATATCGGTTGACTATCATTCTGTCCAAGATGCAGTTTTACATTCCATGTTTCCATTGTTACTTTCATGAAATTTATAATCCTTGAATCTATTTTGTATGTCTCAAGAATTTTCAGTAGGAATGTATGCGGAAGACTATCAAACGCTTTTTTGTAGTCGATGTATCCCATGCTAAGGTTGCGTTTGCCCTGTACTGCCTGATGAACTATCACAGTGTCAATTGTAAGTTGTTCTTTACAGCCCATTGAATTTTTGGCACATCCCTTTTGTTCCTGCGTTATGATGTTATGTTTGGCGCAGTGTTCATATACGCGGTTGGTTAAGATTTTCGTCATGAGTTTGTATGTTGTCGATAGGCATGTAATTGGACGGTAGTTTGCCGGGTCCAAAGTGTTGTTGTTTCCTTTTGAGATAAGATACGTGTTCCCCATCAAGAAAAACGGAGGGGTTTCATGTGGTTCTCTCAAAAGCTTGGTGAAGAATACAGCAAGTAGTGAGTGCGTTGCTGTGAATTTTTTCAGCCATACATTATGGATTTTTTCTGGACCAGGTGCAGGGCCGGATTAACCCTCAAGGGGGCCCTAGGCAACCATCAATTTGGGGGCCCTTTCTTTTCACGTCCGTTCCCGAAAAATTATGGTCTCACTACGGAAAAAAAACGTGGACTTTTACGTGATAAAAACAAGTATATTTTATTCAGACAGCGAAGATTGGCATAAAGTCCCTAGTCTGAGTAGTGAAGGTTAAGACAGCGAAGATTGGGATAGAGTCCCTAGTCTGAGTGGAGGAGAAGAGCGGAGGGGCTATTAACGGCGGAAGCCAAAAGTTTCGAAGCTACTACCTGGTATGAGCGACCAGCAGTATGCTTCTTATTGAGATGATCTTTACCTTGTACACTTGATTGGTACATAAGACACGGTGGCAAGAAAAATCTGATTTTCGATGAATTTCTCACTCTTGTCGACCTGGCGGCCAAAACCAAATGTGGATTGTAAAACTGACGAACGAAATTTATTTGCTGACGTCGCCAACCATCTGTGTGTGTCCTCTTTTGCATATTTGCGCGGGCGCCTTGAGGTACGCAATACTTTCTGTTCATTTCATCCGGAATGGTAATTAAAGTAGAATTTCGGCGTTCTGACTTCTTTGGGTGGTAAACGGTGTAGTTAGGTTAAAAGGTGTAACTTCGTTACACACTATGTATGTAATTGTTTACGGTGAGCAGGGGCGAGGCGTCATATTGTTCATTTCATTCATGAACGCTTAACTTTCTCAAAGTTCTTACACTCTCACTCAGATATGAATATGGGAATAGTGTTGTATGGGTGATTCTACAAACGATGGAATTTTCGGTGGCCCAAGAAATATTTTAAAATCCGTTCAATTATTTAATCTGATTTTTCTTTATAAAATTAAATCTTGTTGATATCTACCTGGCCTAACAATATTATTAGGTTGAACTTATTTTATCTTGCTCAAAAAATTCTTCAAAGTGTCTGATTCTCAGTCCCCTGACGTGTCCCCAGTGCGTTTTCGCAAAGGGAAATTATTACCGTTCTCTTATTTCAGATCTCATACTTAGATGAATTGCACCAAAGTTACGGAAAATAACACATCTTTGCTACGAAATAAATAAATATTTTTTAGTAATTTATTTTATTACAAAAAAACTTAATTAAACTTTGTCCCCCGCTTTTTGTATCAGTCCCCTGGCATATTGAAACAGTCGAAAAAATCAATAACTAGGATATCGATTGAATTTCCAGCACTGGCAATATGAAGTACCAAATCTCCTTACAATAAAATTGTGGTGCAAATCGATTCTGTTTCTTATGTTAGTATTTTGAAAAAGACATTTGTGCAAAAAGTCGTGGATTGTCCATTTAGATTATCAGTTTTCTGGTGAGGTTTTACAAAACAAATTTGTATGCAAGAAGGTATATGTGTAAGAAGTATAGTATAGGTTTAATAAAACTATAATATTATGTATATATATTGTGCTAAATAATATTTATTTACCATGAATTTTTATGTTTATGAAGAATAATTAAATTTAATTTCTATATTTCAATGTGTAGGTAGCCAAGAGAAAATAAGAAAACAAAAAATAAAGATTTATTCAGTTTCCTTAAAAAAAAACTCAGTACCCTGAACAACCTTTTTCAAAATATGTCCTTGAAATCGTCATTTTTTATTTTTTTTAATTGGCCGCATTCAACTACGCAAAGGGACGTTCTCATGATCATCTAGAACAACTCTTACGACTTTTGGAATCCAAAAATGTCGTGCCGAAATTTGTATCATTGTATTCCATTGTTTGTAGAATCACCCGTGCCTTGACTTTGTTTTGTTCTATTCGTGCTGGAAGTATATGAACAAAATGGGAAGTTTATTAAAGTAATGCTTTTATAATTTGCGTAGCGTAGCGACTGAAAGACCTCCTCCATTGCTGCCGGACTTGACAACAAAATTTTGCAATAAAAAAAAAATGTTACTAGAATTTTATGTTTGTAAGAAAATTTTAGAAGTCTTTTTCATTTTTCGGGGGCCCCTAAAATCGGGGGCCCCAGGCAACTGCCTATTCTGCCTACTTGTTAATCCGGCCCTGACCAGGTGCCTTCCAGTTACTGCTCTCTCGTATTGCTTTCGCAACTTCTTCAGTGGATACATCGGTGTTCTGCATCTCTGTGTAACCTATGTTGTTTTCAAATTCTTTGTTTAACCACTCCGTTTCCAGATTTATGGATTTAGGTTTGCTCCATATTTCGCTCCAGAACCTTATGACTTCTTCCATCGGTGGGGTTTCCAAGTTAGGCTGGTTCTCTCCAGGGCGATCTAGTTGACGGAAGAATTGCTTTTGGTTTCTTTCAAAAAGGGAATTTTCCAGTTTTCGGGCTCTGCTTTCCTTATACCTTGCGAGGCGTTTAAGTTAGCTGCAAGTTGTTGAATTTTTCTGTCTTTATTTTCCGTTAACTTGCTTTCTGTCAGCTGCTCAATCCGAAGAGGGCTGATGATGACTTTCAGTAGTTTTCGGATTTTCCAGGATCTTATTCCACTGGCGAAGGCTGTGAGTCTTCCTATATCTTGTCTTGTCTTGTTTATTTTATTGGTTAGGCGTCGTTCCCATGCTGGCATGCTTGACGTTGTTTTTGGTGCATGGGTTTCAGTACAAGCTATTGTCTTCTTGCCCATAGTTTTCACTACTGCTACAGCGCCTGAGTATATTAAGCAGTGCACTTGTTGTATGCTTGTTGCTGAAGCAAGATAGCCAGGCAAGATGTCGCGGTTGACAATACTTGCTAGTTCAGTTACTCTCCTGTTGTTATATATTCTGGGAATGATATCTCTACGAGAAGGATCACTATTTTCGTTTTGTGACAAGGCTGCGCGAAAGTTTTCGTCGAGTAAAGTTGTTACATTAATCTGCTCTTGGGTATTTGTTGCAGCTTGATTAGTGCTAGTTATATTATTATTACTACTATTATTATTATTATTAGTATTATAATCAGCTTCCTTTTATCTAGGAGAAATGAAAACAGAAATCTGAATTAAGGATAAACTTATGAAAAATTGACGTTTTATTTATATTTTTTCTAGTAACGTTGTTTAACGTTAAGAAAAAGTCGGTATTAATGGACAGGACAGTTATGTAATTCCCTGTGATAAAAGCAGCGTTGAGACTACTCAACAATATGCTATTATCATTTCGCTCTTTGATTAACTGCAGAACAAAAAGTAGAACTTATATAATTAGCTAATGATTTCCCTAATATGGGGTTTTTCTTTTCATATCAGGAGACAATTAAAACGAAAACTAGAACCATGCATTTTATTAAAATCAATTTCGTTTACCACAATGCAAGTATTAGCAAGCATTACACACAATGGGGCGTATTCATAGAGAATTACTAAAGTTTTGATTGATAGATCCTTAGTTTAGGGCTTGTTGGTTAAATAAACATAGTCAGTTTCCCCGCTGTTTTTATTAGAACATCAGGTTAAGGCTGTGTTCTACTACAATTATCCTTAAATAATGACGGGTCAAAGAAAGTGCAAATTTTGTGTCGTACGCCTTGGCATAATGGTTAGTGCGTTGGACTGTCTTGCAGGGGTTCGATTCTCAGCAAAAAAGTTTTTTTCAGTGGTGTACTTCCTCTTGCGAGGAATTGACAAATCCTCCAAGAGTATCTCTTGTCATGAGAAGTGCTGCTTCTTAGCCATTTGGAATCGGCAGAAAATTGTAGGTTGAACAAAATTTAATGGTTGAGAGTTGAAAAACACTTGGTTTAGCATCTCTATTACACGTCATGTTAATAATAATATAGTTTTCTTTAGCTTCTTTTATTTTGCTATCGTTATACCACACATTCTCAATTATTTTTTTTAAATCATCAACTGTTTTGTTTTGGCAATCATAAACTCTTCTTTTTAAAACGCTGCAACAATTTTCAATTATTTTTTTTTAAATCATCAACTGTTTTGTTTTGGCAATCATAAACTCTTCTTTTTAAAACGCTGCAACAATTTTCAATGGGGTTAAGGCCTGGTAAATTTGCTGGCCATTGCAGTATGTTAAGTTTCAATACTAGTAAAAGCAATGCATGCTTGATCGTGACCTATGACAAGGTGCACTATACCACATGAAAGTATATTTGCTCTTTTGAAACCTTAGGCTACCAGATTTTTTTCACGCGTTTACTCACAGTCAAATAATCGAAATTGCGGATTTTTTTACATTTCTAGCCATATTTACCACTGAAGACTCGGATATTCTCACTTTTTGGGCTATTTGTATATAAGAGCAATTACGCTGTTAAAGCAAGTGGCAGCTTGAATATTATGGGAAGGGGTAAGGTCATATTTCTTACCAATTGTTATATCCTAAGATTTTAGTCGCTAAAATTTAAAACCCACAAAGAAAATAAAGAAAAAACACAGAATATTACACAAAAAGAACTAAAATTACAAAATTTATCGATTTTACTAACACATATTAAACTTTATTTATGAAATGCAGCTTAATTTGCTAGCTAACGCACATTAAACTTTTTGAATTAGGTATTTACTGATTGAGAAAAAATTACTTCCCCTCAACGGCTTCGTAGGTAACAAGTAGACGTAGTACCCTTACCATTAGAGGATTTTCCGGCGAACACGATAGAATTATTATTACACATAAGAAAATATCAAGACATTATATTAAAAGAGGAAAAAGTCAAGAATTGATGAAAATATTTATCGGTCATAATCATGTGGCCACCTACTGTATATAATAATTTTTAAATGAACAACAAAAGCAATGCTGCAATGCAAAGGGCTGTAAGAGTATCTGGAACTTTTTTTTATCAATCAAATTTGACATTGGACTTTGATAATAACTACTTAAACACAGCATTTCCTATGTTTAAAGTTAGACCACAGGTCTAGCCCTAAACTTAGGACTAAATTTATTTATGAATAGCCTAAACTCTGGAATTGCTTAGTAACATTTTAGCAAGAGTTTAGCAAACATCTATGAATATGTCCCAATTTGTTTTACTAATACTTAGATACCTAAGCAACATGCGTGCAAACTGGCATGGAAATACAGAATCCATATTACAGACAAGATGGTAAGCAAGGAGATAAATAAAATAAAATAAAATAAAATAAAATAAAATAAAATAAAATAAAATAAAATAAAATAAAATAAAATAAAATATAAAATTAATCATTATAATATTTGATTGCTCGTGTGAAGTTCACATCCATAAATAAAATGTTTTCATCAAGTGTGTAATCTGTAGATATTAAAATCTAAAATTTGACTGGGTACGTCACAGCAATTGCACAAAAAGGCATTAGATTTAGTGATGTGTACCTCATACATGAGGCAATACAAAATGTCCCATACACCAATCTGAAATGTCCCATCACCTCAAAACGAAAAAATGTATTACCTCACCACAAAAGCAACGAAAAATATTTCTCTTTACTCTTTCATGGAAAAAAAAAAACACTATTCGTATCGAGCATCTCACTCATCGGCCTGATACTAAGACTGAGACTGATGCAGAATGAAGTTGTATTGTAGTTAATTGTATGAAAGGAGGAAATAGGCCTCAAACTCTCTACCCACCAAAGATCAAACCAATGGAAATAGAATGAGGTTTGTGAAAGATGAGGATTTGAAATGAAATGAATGAATGTGTTGTGAGTTGAGTTATTTTTACTGCAACGTCCCATTCAAACAAAATCCGTGACATTATCGCAGGCTGGGTTTTTGTATCAGACTGGAACTTTGTACCAGGATGGGACTTTGTACCAGGCTAGGACTTTGTACCAGGCTGGGACTTTGTACCAGACTAGGACATTTGTCATTTAAGGATTGAGGTTCTTTTGCATCTGTTTGAGGAGACAAAATGAGAAGAGATAATGAGTGGGACTTATGAATGAATGAATGTTGCACTGACTACAATGTAACAAACAATGAAGATAGGTATGAAGCATTATCGAAAATTATACAATCAAAGGGTTAAAAAAGGAAGGAGTTTTTTTTACAGTTTGGAGTAAGAGGTTTTGTTAATTTTTGAAGGAGTAGGAATTTTCGTTTTTGATATGCAAATGCAAGTGCATTCCTTTTATTTGTATTTGTTTTGTTTTTAGTGTTAGAAAAAAGAGACTAAGGTTTAGAGATCAAGATCAAATATGAGAATTTAAAAAAAATCAAGCAATCAATTGTGCTGAGTTTGCGTACGTGAAGAGTCATTAGTGTTGTATTTAGTCCAGTGTCCTGTAATCAAATTTGTTTGTAAAAAAAGTGATCAGAACAGGTCTTAACAGAAGAAACATGTTGAGTGGGAAGAAAGTAGGACAAATATTGTTTTAAATGCAAAAATGTAATGATGTATTTTTTTAAACTCATTAGATTCAATTTATTTTGAATGTGATAACATATTTGTTTTTTTGTTAAAAAAATATCTTTTTGTGTTTATCTTTTTATTAAATGCTTTTGTTTTCTTTTAATAACTTAAATAAAATTTAAAAACACCACTTTTTCTTTTAAACTTTTTGTTTTAGATTAATTTTTTTATTATATCTTTTTATATTTACTTATTTTAAACTTTATTTCTGTTAAAAACTAAAACTTTTTTAATTTTGTTTTTAAATGTTTTAGTTATTTTAAAATAAAGTGTTTTGTATCAAGGATATTTAATTAAATATATTATATTTATTGATATTTAATTTTTGTAACCTTTTTATTTAATGCAATTTTAAAAACTATTCTTGGAAAAAATATATACTATTAAAAAAATATGTATTGTTTAATTTCGAATTTCAAAATATCCATTTAAATAGGTATGTACCATGGGAAATTTGAGGTGGGACAAAGTACCACCTCATTTCAAAAAATGAGTACCTCATATAAACTCATTTCAAATTCGTGTCCTACCCATCACTAATTAGATTATGCAATATGTACATACATCCCTTCTTTCTAAGGTCATGGAAACGATGATAAATTATCAGCTAAAGAAATATCTTGAAGAACGAAAGCTTCTCAATGACTGGCAGTATAGCTTTCATAGCAATAGGTTCACTGATCTGATAGTATATCTCAGCGAACTTAATATTTTAAAAGCATTTGATAGAGTTTTTGGCATCAAGCTATTTTATCGAAAATACGTTGTATTGATGTATTTCTTATTCCAAAAACTCTTTCTTTAGCCACACTACACGAATGTGGAATGCTTTACCCTCACACACGCCACATCGATCAACCTAATCGACAAAGTACTTCGCTTTTGTATGGACATTTACACGCCAATACGCCGACGTAGAAGTACATGCCAAAATCAGCTGTTAAATGATAGAGTTGTGAAATTTTAAATGAAAATGACCGACAAATATTTGAATTTTAATGCTCCAGAACCACTTTTTTGTGTTGATCAGAGCTTTATTGAATTGTTGCTTAAGGAGATTGAATTTTATTTTTGCCTTTTCAGGCGATTTGTAAATTTTAACAACTAAAACCGAATAACATCATAAAAAACTGTTTCGACGAACTAGTTCGGTCCTTTTTACACGCCATGTCGGCATACTACTTCAATTACCAGAGTTCGCACTGCTATGTCGACACATATTCATTTCACACGACCCAAAAACCTTATCGACAATATGCTTCGATGAAGTAGTTCGTGGTGTGTGTTAGGGGCATATATTTCCCTCCCATTATACGAGTAATATTCAGACATTCTTAACCAATGTGCACTGGTATCACCTTCTAAATCCTCTCCAACTTTCCGCACTCTGTGCTCAAACATTTTAAGGGTAGTCATAATCCCTTTAGTGCGTGCAAAATTATATAAAAAGAAAGCAACTTGCTTGCCAATGTGGCCTCGGGTTTAGTAAAATACGAAGGGGAAGTTGCAGCGTATAAAATATTACCGGAGCTTGCAAGAACCAGGCATTGGTAGAGATAGGTAGACTAATCGATAACTTTATACCATTAGTTATATCTGAACTACATCTGACGTTTTGAATTGTGAGAATAAATTTTTATTGTAAATTTGTTTCTGGCACAAACAAAAATACCCATATTTTATTTTAATAGATAATTTCAACAAATATTCGAAGACAATATATAAACATACATTGGAATTATGGCTGGCAATTTTTGGCAGAGCTCCCACGCTCAGCAGTGGATACTGGATCGACAAGACCTGGCGCGTGAACGACAACATGACTTGCAAGCGCTTTCAGAAGATGAATATCAAAAAATATTTATTTTTTTTGCCAATGTTATTCAAGTTTTAGGAGAGCAACTTAAACTTCGTCAACAAGTAATAGCCACCGCTACTGTTTACTTCAAAAGATTTTACGCGAGAAATTCCTTGAAGAATATTGATCCATTACTTCTTGCTCCAACTTGTATATTACTTGCTTCAAAAGTTGAGGAATTTGGAGTAATTTCGAACTCTAGATTGATTTCAATATGCCAATCCGTAATAAAGACAAAATTCAACTATGCATACACACAGGAATTTCCATACAGAATAAATCACATTCTGGAGTGTGAATTCTACCTTTTAGAGAATTTAGACTGTTGTTTAATTGTTTATCAACCATATAGACCACTTTTGCAACTTGTCCAAGATATTGGTGGGCAAGAAGATAATTTCTTGACTTTAGCTTGGCGTATAATAAATGACTCCCTGAGGACAGATGTGTGTCTACTTTATCCTCCATACCAGGTAACAACTAACAAAAACTGTCGAATTTATATTTACATTATTTTTTTTCAGATTGCTATAGGATGTTTGCAAATAGCGTGCGTAATTTTGCAAAAAGATTTAAAGTCATGGTTTGCCGAACTAAATGTTGATTTGGACAAGGTACAGGAAATTGTTCGGTCCATTGTTAACTTATTTGAGTTATGGAAGGATTGGAAGGAAAAAGACGAGATACAGGCATTACTGGCCAAAATTCCCAAACCTAAACCTGCACCTCAACGATAAACTAATTACTTGTTTTGTTCATAATTATTAAAAATAATAACATAATTACTATGCTAAGATAAAACATCTGTCATGTTTACTTTCACAATCTCCATTCAAGGATAAGTAAAAGTAAGTATGCATACCCAAATTATTTATTACACCATCTAATTGATGTTTGAAAATGATAACTTAAACAAAACTTATATCTAATAAAATTTTAAATGAAACAAGTTTTAAAAAATGTAGCCTTGCAATGTTTTTTTTAATCATGCTTCTAATATTGATTGTTTCATAATTATGAAATTTGAATTGAATCAGTTACTCCCCAGCTACTTAAAACTAATCGGTTGCACAGGTACTCAGCTGGGTAAGACTATATTATAATATTTAAGTAGATTCTAACATTTTAAACAATATTAAAACTAAGACCGAGTACTTATTTGAGTAATCCAAGAAAAGTTTGGCTTCCTATAAATTTTTAGCCAGCCTACTCACCGTCTACGAATATGGGACCAAAAATATATGCCAGAGAAATTGCTCAATAGTTCTATCAGGAGTGGAGCAATGACTTTTCAGAAGAAAAAGAAATACGAAAAGCGCGCCATCGAGGAAATGATGCTTAGATGTTGTATACCAAAAAGTTAAAAAACCTAAAGGTTACAGAGTCCAAACCGATAACATCGCGTATAAATCGATACCTTCCCGTAAGAATGTATTAAGCGACATTTTTAAAATTTAACTTTTAAGGTTTTCGCGGTTGTTAACACATGACATTTTTAATATTTCGGATTAGCCGCGTTCTACTTACAAAGAGATGGCGTTGCTGTGGGTTTGCCTCTAGCTCCCTTAATTGCAGACATTTGGATGGAACACATCGAGAAAAATGCTCTAAATAGCTCCAAAGAAAAGCCAAAAGTGTGTTTGAGATATGCTGACGATACTTTCTGCATTTTTAAAAAATTCCTACATTCTGAGTTTTTTAGAACATCTAAACTCACAGCACCCAAATTAAGTTTACGATGGAAAAAGAACATCAACAATCCATTGCATTTTTGGATGTGAAAGTTAATAGGAGACAAGACGGCACATTAGCACACACAGTTTATCAAAAAGGTACACACATAAATAGATATCTTCATGCTTCTTCCCACCATCATCCGACAAATTTGAGATCTGATGTCTTTACACTGGTTCAGCATGCGCACAGAATTTGTGACAGTGAACATCTTACCGCTGAACTTACTTTGGTAGACAACGTTCTTAAAGCAAATGGCTATTCCAAAAAACAAAGATCGTGGAAGCCAAGTTTGTCACAGCAAAAGGAAGATAACCGATTAGAGAAAAAAGTTTTCTGCCTTATGTAAGGGGTGTAACAGACAGGGTGGGGAAAGTCTTGAAGTGATATGGTATAAAGTCCATATTTTTACCACACAAACTTTCTTCAATCTCCAAAAGACCATTTCCCTCTGCAAAAACCTGGAGTATACGCCGTACCTTGGGTGAGTACGGTATTGCACTCGCTAAATATTTTTGTATATATAACGCGGCTAATCCGAAATATTAAAAATGTCATTTTTAAAATTGTTCAGGAAACGAAAAAAACGTCTCATCTAGTTATTTTTTTGTGTATCTTATTGGTAGTGAAACCCAGGCCAAAATGTGGCGCTTAACTTCTAGTATAGTTCCACATCAAAAAGTCATTTTCGAAAAAAGTGTCGCTTAATACATTCTTACGGGAAGGTATCGAAATATTTTCTACCTATTATGTGAACGCCAGAACGCGTGCTGCAAAAACCAAACATATCAGTGTAACTTTAGACCAGGAAATTTCACCATCGACAAAATACTCACGACTGAAGTTAGACAAAAAAGAGGAACTTCAAATAAAAAACCAACTTTTATCGTTAGGATTAGGAATCCATATGGATTTATGATTATTCTGGGCCCGTATCGGGTAAGAGCAAAATGATCACTAAATAAATTGATTGCCGTTTTGACAATCGCTCTCTCTATATTTTTATATTGATATGATAGAGACAACTATAATCAAAATGAGAATCAACTATCACCTTAGCCGATTCCACCCCAGTTCTAAAAGCTGGTATATTACAAAATTGCATTAGGTAAATGTATTGTAAATGGTCTGAAGGTGTTATTCAGACCTAGAAAAACCACGGGGTTTTCCATCCGTCCTACGTTTTCCGAGTGTATGGAAAGCAATATTCTTCTTCCCCATTCAACTATCGGTTAATTGCACTTATACATCCCTCACTTCCAAAGTTTTTTGATTCTCTTATCAAAAATTCGTGCAATATCTTCTTCATTGGATTAGAAATTACTTTTCGAATAGCTCAATACAAGTCAAAGGTTTTACGTTTAAATTTTAAATAAGACATTTTCAATTAATTTTATTCTTCTAGCTCATCAGAGAATGGGTTCCAAATCTTGATGAGAATATGTGCAAAATTCATCTTTATTTAGGTCCTCGATACCAATTTTGGAATTTATTTTTAATTAACTTCTAACTCAAGTTTAAACTTGAAACTTTAAACAAAAGAAAGCAAATTAGGAGTACATTTTGTATACTTCTAAAATTCAGAGTTTTGCATTTCTATCGAAATGTGGAATAAAATAAAAGGTCTTGTCACATAAACGATTTCAATTTTCTTCATTTGTTTGTTGCCAAGGAGTTCCTTCTGCGTTTTCGTTTCCCTCACCCTCAGGGGTCGGAACATTTGGGTTAGCTTCAATTTCGACTTCTGAATTTTCTACGTGTTTTGTCTTTGATTTTTTTCTTCTTTTTTGTTGTTTCTTCTTCTTCATGATGTGCATTCAAAATAAGTGGACACACCTAGCAATTTCAAGTGAACTTATAGAAAAACAGATCTACAGATATTATAGGTTTGAAAACTTTGATTTATCGATTTATCAAATAATGAAGAAGTAATGACATAATATACTATAAATGTATTTAAATGTTGATATATTAAAAATGTGGCAGACAAACTTTGCCTGCAAATAACTCCGATACAACTGTTATCCAGAGTGCCAATACGAACATGATGTAAGAGATTCCGATCTTGTAAGTGTTTGGAAGCTGATAAGCTTGACCCCCGATTTCGTCAACGTGAAAACCAAGTGGAAAAATTACTGCAGCCAAGCAGAACAAGACCATTGCTGTGAACCCTACCCATCTAGCGTACGGGATAACATTTCGATCCCAAGTACTCGATGCCAACAGTATTACTGTAGTCGTAACGCAAATGCATCCAACAAATATGCAAACCAACGCTAAGAGCCATTCAATTTGTAGCTCAGGTGTGAAGCATACTTGCGGTCTATTGTACAAGGTCATGCAAGTCCACATAAGTCCTAGGCGAATGTCACCTTGTTACAAGCAAACATAATTTTCATTAATTAACATTTTGTAATTTTTTTTTAACTTATTACCTGCTTCTTCTGTGACAATCCAATCAGGCATAGCCAAACTGACGATGGCGAAAACATCTGCAGCCATAAATAATGTTGCACTTATTGTCGTCAGCTTGTCCATTTTGTATTTAACTTTTGACTATTGTTTCTATTTTGTAAGATCTAAACAGTAATTTAATTTTGAATTTGTTTGCATGCAATATGCAAACACAAATACAAAACAAATGATAAGAAAAGTAAATACAAAAATGAAAAGTATTAATAGTGATGGGTGATAGATACGGTTATGGCCATCGTCAAGTTGCCCACACCACACGTGGTTCGTTCTTTTTCTAACCATTGTCAACGTTGTTGTCACTTTTGGGAGTGTCATATACGTCGTGCACTACGTGCCCAACTGGTTCAAACAACAAGTCCCAAATGTTTATTCAAATATTAAAGCTAAGTGTACACGATTGGTAGATCTTACAATATTGTAAGATCTTACAATAGGTGCGTTTTATTATTCACAAATCTATCTGGATCCGGATCTGGATTAAGTTTTAACATGTATTACAAAAACAATTTGGGATCCTGTTTTCTATCGGGATCTATTTCAAAGATCCAAAAATTAGCTATTACACTGGCGAGTAGATGGCTTTTATGATAAGGTAGTGTAAGCTATTGTGTAAAGAAAAAAGACAAGAAATAATTTAAAATTTACAAACCTAAGGATAAAAAGAGACGGGCTTATAACACTGCTGTCACTAAGATCCGTATCGTTTTATTTTCAAGGGAAGATCCAGATCCGGATCCAGATAGATTTGTGAATAATAAAACGCACCTAATGTCTGACAATTATCTACCAATGAGCTGACAAATAAGTTGTGTGTGTACACGGTTGGTACAAAATCTACCAATCTCTTACAATTAATTGTCAGAAGTTGGCTGACAATTCATTTTCAGATAGCCGGCTTAATACCTACCAATTAATTGTAAGAGATTGGTAGATTTTCTACCAACCGTGTACACACAGAATTAATTGTCAGTTTTTGTTGGTTATGGAAACTGACAATTAAACCTTGGCTGCAAATTTTCTGACAATGAAAAAATTGTATGATGCTAAAAAACGAACATCTTACAATTTCTTCATTGTCAGAAACGTCAGACAACGATAGAAATTGGCAGGCCTGACAATAAATTGTGTGTGTACACGATTATCAAATACCTTAAGCTAAGTGTACACGATTGGTAGATCTTACAATATTGTCAGATCTGTCAGTGAAAAACATGCTTACAATGTCTTACAACCGTGTAGTCTTACAATTAATTGTCAAAAAATTTGTCTGACAATTAATTGTTAGATCATTGTCTGACAATTAATTGTAAGAAACCTGACAATCACGTGTACGCTAGCTGACAATCGTGTAATCTCCCAATTAATTGTCAGAAAATGTATCTGACAATTAATTGTAAGACGGTAAATTGTAAGGTATTTGATAATCGTGTACACACACAATTTATTGTCAGGCCTGCCAATTTGTATCGTTGTCTGACGTTTCTGACAATGAAGAAATTGTAAGATGTTCGTTTTTTAGCATCATACAATTTTTTCATTGTCAGAAAATTTGCAGCTAAGGTTTAATTGTCAGTTTCCATAACCAACAAAAACTGACAATTAATTCTGTGTGTACACGGTTGGTAGAAAATCTACCAATCTCTTACAATTAATTGGTAGGTATTAAGCCGGCTATCTGAAAATGAATTGTCAGCCAACTTCTGACAATTAATTGTAAGAGATTGGTAGATTTTGTACCAACCGTGTACACACACAACTTATTTGTCAGCTCATTGGTAGATAATTGTCAGACATTGTAAGATCTTACAATATTGTCAGATCTGTCAGTGAAAAACATGCTTACAATGTCTTACAACCGTGTAGTCTTACAATTAATTGTCAGAAAATTTGTCTGACAATTAATTGTTAGATCATTGCCTGACAATTAATTGTAAGAAACCTGACATGTGTACGCTAGCTGACAATCGTGTAATCTTCCAATTAATTGTTAGAAAATGTATCTGACAATTAATTGTAAGACGGTATTATAATAAACCATCACAAAAACGGTAAATCCTCTAAAGAAATCAATGAAATTGTTAGCAGATCAAAATCAACGGTGCAGAAGGTGGTTAATCGGTTCAATAATGAAAAAAGAATTGAAAACAAGCAACGATCAGGGCGACTTCGTAAGCGAATTATTCAAAACGATCCATTTAAAAGTGTTCACCAAAAATAGCCATCGACATTGCAAGTAATTTGCACAAAACGGTTTCCGAGTGAACTGTTAAAAGATCGCTCCATAGGTCTGACTACAGCAATTGCGTAGTTCGTAAAAAACCTTATGTGAGCGATGTCAACAAGAAAAAACGAATAACTTTTGCCAATAGGTATAAAAATAAACCCACCGAATTTTCGGATGACGTCATATTCTCAGATGAGTCCAAGTTTAACATATTCGTGTGAGATGTAGACTTAAGGTGTGGAGAATACAATAAAAAGGTGAGGCATGGGGTGGTGGTGTTGTATTATGATTAATTTGGTAATCATTGGGGAAATAATGAATAAAATTGTTTACCTTAACATTTTGAAGGAAAACCTTCACGAAAGCAATGAAAAATTGGGGATCAGAGACAGGTTTTATTTCCAACAAGACAATGATCTCAAACACACCGCTCTAGATATGAAGATGTGGATCGCGTATAATACACATGGTATTCTGTACATAATGAATAAATTGAAATGAACATTTTCGCCTACGTTTTTATTTTTATTTAGTATATTTTTCAGTTTTCATAAAAACATTAATGGAGTACCTTCACTTATGCTCGGCACTGTATGTACATCTAGTTGGTCAACTCAATAGTTGAATAGCTCCGTATACCCACTTTACCAACAAAACTATAACGTATCTCGCCTACAGGCTTAAAAATCGCAACTTGATATTGCTTCGTTTATTAATAAAACTCGTTATTAATAAATTTTTTTTTTATATACATACGCCAAAAAAGTCCGTTTTTTTTTTTTTTTTTTTTTTGCAAGAACTGACATTGTTTTATTAGATGAGGAGTTCAGAAGCAATTTATTAAGCAACAAATAGTACGATACTAATTAAAAAATGTTGAAAATTAAAAAAGAGTAACCCCCAGATTCACCGTGACAGCCAAATTTATAAACTCATTATAGTGAGTAGTAGTGAGGTTATACAGCCCTTATATTGCATCTAAGCGTTATTTATAAAACCTAATGTAACGTTGAATAGAGGCATCATAAGCTAAACGTGTTTGGAGGTTGAATAGTGCCTACATAAGGACATTTTAGTAATGAACTGTCACATTCACTTTGACATCACATTAAATTATTGTGATTATCAAAAAAATAAAATACCTTTCACTTGTTTTTAAAACTAAATCTGTATTTAGACTTTCGGTGTTGTAAAAATGTAAATGATAAAAACGAACTACGAACCAACAACGAATAAAGAACGAACAAATTCAGAGGAGCTCGCTCGGAAATTTCGGTGTTCGTTGTTCGTTGTTATCCGGATAACCTGTGTTTAAATGCGAAAACTGTTTAAATAAACATTGTTTTGCAGTGCCGTGCAACTTGGAGGGACATTTTTGAAGTTTTGTTTTTATTAGAGAATGAGCATCAGAAGAGGTTTCATTATATTGGGGTACCTATAGGTAAATAAATAAAATATTTTGTTTATGGATTTTATCTTTTTAGTACAAATAATAATACTTTAGATATAATAATCAGAGGAACATGCAAAAAGCACGATATTATTGCGCTAAACAAGATTTGTATGTTATAAATGTTTCCTTTCCAACAACCAACCATTCGTCCAACAGGATCTTTTTTTTTTTCTTTTTTCTCAACTATTTATAGTGCCGCCACTGTCAACAATGTGTTTGTTGTTTAGAACGAACTGAAAACCAAAACCAAATTAATGTAAATGCTTCTTCGTTGTACGTTGTTGAGAGAAGAACGAACAACGTACAGCGAATGAAGAACGAAAGTCTAAATGTTGTTTAAGACTTTGTTATTTTTATTTATTGAAACTAAAATGTTATACGATTATATTAAAAACATATTGAATTAAAAATTGTTATATATACTTGGTGATAATCTCTCTCCATGCATCCTTCTTAATCCGGTATGTGTTAGTGTTGCAATTTTTATTTTCGACCATTGAATTTTATCCTCAATAAGTTGTCTGAGGAGTATTTGCATTTGCAGTTAGGATAAAATGAATAACAATTTGATTTGACAACTAATGATAATGACATATCTGATGAATCAAAGTTAATTGTTTGAATTATTTTATTTATTAAATTCGACTGACAGAAAAAAACTATGCTGGGTAGGAAAATGTTTTATAAATACGAATTTGTATAGTAGATGAATAAGTCCTTATATATTGCATAACTATTCGTCCGTTTAGCAAATTCTGATAAATGGTGCTGATAATGTATTAAAAATTGGGTATGCTGACAAATATTTTACAAAATAAATATGTCCAGAACATCAAGAAAATAGAGCGATATAATAGGCTTTTTAGGGGAGAGTACGATAACTTAGGCGCCAAAAATTGATAACGGATTTTTGTAGAAGGGGCAAATACAAGCGTTTTTTACTATGGAAGGGGGGGGGCGGTCTATCTCACTCCGCTTAGGAGGTAGGGGCATTTTTAGAAAAAAAAAATATTAAAAAACAACGGCAACACCTACAATAAAGTACTATACCGTTTTTGAAAGCCAGAAGTCTGTTCTATAATTCTAAATTTAAATTAAATTATTTATGTCAATAGTTTTTGAAAAATTCGCATGCAAACTCAAAATTTTGTTAAAAAAATGAAAAAAAAGTTTAGACCAATCTTTTTTCAAAATTGTGAAATGAAGAGCTTAATTGGCTCTTTGTAGTCAATGCTACTATTAATTCTGATTCGAACACAAAAAAACGAATGGTTTTATGCCTTCTAGTTTTTGAGAAAATCGAAAATTACTAAAACTACTTTTTATGAAATTTTTGATTTTTGGTATTATTATGTAATGTTAATGTGGTTCATTTGTAAGTAAAGTACAGCAAATCATTTAGCGTTACCAAGAATTTAGGATGAAGAAGTGGATATGCTTAGTCGCCATTCTTTATTCAAAGAAAAAAATACTTCACTGTTACAAAAAGTTGAATAACGAATGACCTTGGTAAGCAATAACCTGTACCACATTAGCATTAAAAATGTTAGACACAAACAATAAACATACATATTAATTAAGGAATTATATAAATTTGCTGCATTTGTACAGTAGTACCTAGGTAATGTGAATTTTTCATAATGTATTAAATTTTCATGTCTGAACATTTTAAATGTGCATCTTTGGGCTACGTACATAAATATTTAGTTGACATTGGATATAGGCCATAGGGTAAATTCAAAGTTTCTTTAAATCCAGATTCTGTAAATGCAAAAAAAACCTTGCATGCACCCAACCTCGCACCTATCCCAAATGCTATAGTATCCCATAAAAAAGTTGTTTTAGTTATTTTCAATTTTCTCAAAAACTAGACATAAAATCATATACTTTTCAGTTTTTAAATAAGAATAAATTAGAGCAACGAATTTTAGGAACAAATAAAATAATATATAACTTTGCAGTTTTGAAAAATTAAGCTTTAAACTTTTTTATGTTTTTTTTTTTTCCAAAATTTGAGTTTAATACTCGTTTTTTTTTTTGTAAAAACTGTGCACAGATTTCACTTTATTTAAGAACTATCTAATAGAACAGAGTATTGGCTTTGAAAAAAGGTATAATACTTAATTATAAGTATTACCGTTATTTTTTAATATTTTTGTTTCCATTTTAGTACCTTTTTTATAAAATTGCCCCTCCCGCCCAAACGGGGGGAGATAGACCCCCCCTCCCATAGTAAAAATGCTTGTATTGAACTGTTCTACAAAAAACCGTTATAATTTCTTGGCGCCTAAGTTATCGTACTCTTGCCGCTTTTCACACCGAATTAAAATCTCGGATTTCAGCAACAAGATTACGAAATCTTGTTGAAGCGTTCGCACTGAACAGAATCAGGATTTCGTTTGACGTTTCTTTCATTATGCCTATTATTTTTAATTTCTTGTTTATATGAATAAAAAATGAATCCTGATAATTAAAAATTCTTGATAGTAAAAGTATAAGGAATTTTTGTAAGATTCTTGTAGCCCATCACACTATATAATAATGCAATTGTAAAGATCTTTTTTGTATACTCAATAATAATGTGTACTATAAAGTTACAGATTTCTTTTATATGTATAAACGTGCTAAGATTTTCAGATACCTAATGAAGCCATATCCTTTCTCAACTTCTCAATCGTCTGAAGAAAAAAATTTAATTACCCTTTGTTAAAATGTCGTTAAGCTGTAGAAAACTGTTTCGGACATTTAAAAAGCCAGATTTCGGAAAAGGCCTTGATAACTATATTGACAACACGTCTTTAATTTTAAAAGCATGTTGTGTTCTAAATAATGATCACATATATAAACATACCAGCCTTGACAACCATATTGACAACACGTCTGTTTAACTTCAAATTAACGTAACTTCATTCTCATATTAATTTTAATTATTCCAAGCATAAATTCATACAACTGACTGCGATGCCTTCTGCACAGTCAGCAAAAGGGTTGTTAACCCAAATTAAATTCTAAATACTTTTGTAACATAATTCCTCACACGCGCGCTTCTTGTTATTTTCATTATTTTTCTTTGTTTGTTATTTTCCGGTTATTTGTTATTTGATTGTAAATATGTAGACTAAGCTTTTTTTACCTATAAATATGAATTATTGAATAAAATTTATTGGTCAGTCACTTAACTGAATTGCTGGACTTTTAATTCAATTTGAATCGACTAAATAAAAGATCTTGGTGTTTCACCTGGACCTTTGACATTGTTTTTTTTTTTGACAAATAACTTATACTCATAGTGCTACACTGTGAGTATACATCAGTCATAGTGCTACACTGTGATCTGATCATCTCAAAAAACATTTCAAAAGAAGCTTCGGAATTACAACGTCTTTAATTTTAAAAGCATGT
The DNA here is from genome assembly GCA_963931855.1 of Philhelius festivus. Taxonomy (NCBI): domain Eukaryota; kingdom Metazoa; phylum Arthropoda; class Insecta; order Diptera; family Syrphidae; genus Philhelius; species Philhelius festivus. The sequence continues at coordinate 109,295,135 of OZ007557.1, forward strand.
TGTGTTCTACACAATTTAATGAACATAATGATCACATATATAAACATCAATAATTAGTTAAAGTTATATTATAGTTATAAAAAAAATTTACTAGCATTCTTTAATTATTTATATCAACTCGCTGCGACGCTTCACGATTACTAGCAAGCAAGTTAGGTGAATACTCTGCCACAGTCAAATTCAAAGTGGGTATCGCCTACATCAGACGTGCAGACGTGCCTCTGCACTCTCTAAAAAATAAAATTACATAACCAAAAGTAAAAACGTGTTACGGTTTAAACTAAAATTTTTTCGTTTTTAATATGTCTTTTTGATTAAATATTATTCGCTAACATTGAAAGCGAACTTCCTTAACATAGGATCACTTTCCTAACCTAAAGTGCCATAAGTTCTCCCCAGCGAGATGATAAAAGTAAGTAGAACCTCGAAATGAGGTATACATTTGGCGAGGGGAAAAAACCCGGTAAAAGGAAGCTTGATGCAGCCCACCAACTCCTTGCATTAAGCAGTGCAAAAATACAACACAGATACAAATTTACTCTCGAAAGCTCCCGAAAAAGTAATGGGTGCAGAGGAAATCGACGACGCTGATGCTTGGCTCACTCCCAGCAGGAAGCGAACCTGCACAAAAAAAAGCCGCAACTGCAGTTCTGCGGACAATAGTCCGCCGAACAACAACCAATTCTTAATACTGGGTCTAGGACTGAAGATTCTCACGTCACAAGCCAAAAACTGGGGCTTACAAATTACTGCAAGACACGGAATTGAGAATTTCTGTATTAAACACTCATAATATTTCATATATTATATATATAACTTATATTTTAAATATTTATGTATTAGTATATACAAAACGCTTGATATAACTGTAAAAGTATTTTCTTTCATACGTCCAAAATGTATATTTATATTTGTATAAGTATAGAGCCATCGTTCTTAACTTATAATCTCTGTCACGTGATATTAGTGCAATCGTATTCTTTCTCATACATCCTAAATGTATATAAGTAAGCAGTATAGAGCCGTCGCTCATAACTGACTATCTTCTTCACTCTCACTCCTCTAGTGAACTAACTATATATTCAAATATATAGAGCGTTTTCAAAAAAAAAATGAAAAGAAATAGGTATCAACACTCAATGCAAAAAAGAAAAGATACAACAGCGCTGTGCGCTATATTTACAGCCATATTAATAAAAAACGCTTATTCCACCTATATTCCACGGTTTTACTAAACCATGGAATAGGAGTTAAGACCGGGATTAAATTTTTACATTAATAAAAACGAAATGCTCAAGGAATAGTTAAGCTACGTTTATCAAAAATCCTTTTAAGAAATCTAATCTACTACAACAAGTATGCCATCTCTTTTCTGTATTCTGTGTCTGCCTAAATTGATTGTCATTTGCTTGTGTTTTATTGTCGGTCTTTTATTTATATGGTGATCATAAATGATCATGCCAGTGACAAACTATGTCCCTTATTTTTAAATTGATGTCACAAACTGCCTATGTATAGGATTTAAAGACAAGGAAACAAAATTAAAACATGTTTTGATTTATATAATTTTTAGTAAGCTGTCTTTACTTGCACATTATTGGAGTAATACCCTTTCCTATTCACATATTATTGGCCGTTTTCTCCTGGCTGTTTTTTTGTTCATCCTAATGTGGGTGCATTCAAATGCAACTATGTCTTCATCCTTTCCTTAAATCCTTTCATAGTTCTCAGTTTATTACTGCTTTGCTTTCAAAGCAAATGATTTGACAACTCCTGAAGACACGTACGAGTACTTCGCGCTTTGTTTATTTCTATTTTTGATAAAACAAAACAAGTTTGACAATTCTATTTCTTATTCCTTCGCTAAACTACCTACTTCGGTGGTTTAGCTTAGTCATAGTTAGTAAACGTCACTTAGCAGAAAATTTGTTTTATTAATGAAATATTGCACTTAGTCCAGGACTTAACGATAAACCTCCACTAAACCATCTTTATTAATATGGGTGTTACACCCATATTAAAAAAAAAACGCTTATTCCTTCTATAGTCCACTGTCTTACTAAACCATAGAATAGGAGTTTAGTCCTGGCTTAAATATTTATATTAATAAAAACAAAATGTTCCCGGAATAGTAAAATGATGTTTACCAAAAATCCTTTTAAGAAAATCTTCTACAAAAGTAAGCAATCTCTTTTTTATATTCTGTGGCTACCTAAATTGATTGTCAATTGCTTGTTTCTGACTGTGGACATTTCTATTTCTTATTCCTTCGCTAAACCACCTACTTCGGTGGTTTAACTTTATCATAATTAGTAAACGTCACTTAACAGAAAATTTGTTTTATTAATGAAATTTCGCACTTAGTCCAGGACTTAACGATAAACCTCCACTAAACCATCTTTATTAATATGGATGTTAGTGTTTAAGTTAGTATTAGTGTATTAAATTGTAAATATAAACGAAGCAATATTACCTTGCGATTTTTAAGCCCGTGGGAGAGAGACCCCAACTAACAATTTTACTTCTATATTCATCTAGAGAAGCTTCTTATTACTATTTCTTGCACACATTTAAGGGTTGTATAAAACTCCAAAGAGTTAAAAAGGCGACTTTTTTTAACTCCTATTCCACCTTTATGGAGTAAATTGTGTTAAAAATGTGTCGTGTACTGCAGTTGCAGTAAAAAAGTCTCGTCAATCAATCGACAATACAAATCACTGTCGCTAAAATAATTCGTAAAAAATAGTTTTTTTCTTAAGAAACAACATGATTCAAATTTTATATAAAATTTGAATGAAACTTAATATATTTTCTTAAATAAATTGCACTATTGACTTTTTACTTGCGATATAGGCATATGGCAAGTTATCTATTCGTAAAAATAAGACGATGCTTAATTTTTGGAAAGCTTAAAATTTAAAATTTTATATTACAATCTACAAGATATATGACAAATTTTTTTTTTTTTTTGAAAATGTAAAGAAATGGTTTTCCAAATTGTATTTTTATCGAAAACTTCACCCAGAATTTTGATAATTTTTGTTCCTTTCGATTAATTTTAACGATCTATAAATCAATAAAAATTTTGAAATTATTAGATATTACTGACTGTGCCTACCGCATTCAACTATTTTTTGTAATTTTAAATTTCTCACTATCGGCTTGCCGGATTTTAATAATATTTGTTTAGAGAGGCATGATAAAAGGTTAAAAAAAAAACTTCTATCCAAGAAAAAATTTAAAATATTTTCTTGGTTTAGAAAAATAAAACTTTTTTGAAAATTTGATATCTTTTTTTCAGATTCAATTTTGTATCCGTTCAGTAATAAAAATTCAAATTTTGCTTATCAAATGTTTTTCTAAAAAAATGTTTTAAAAAACAGTTTCGACCATAAACTTTAATTTTTTGAAATTTCCATTCTTTACATTTAGGCAAATTTGTTCGACCCAATCCTACTTTTCATTTATAAGGATTTACTCAGTGTGGGGTTTCCGAATTTTGTTGTTGTGATTAATTCATCCTTATATGTGCAAAAGCACGTGGTGTACTATGCCTATTGCACAGTCTTATAATAGTACTATAGGAACTATATTGCACTGTAAGAGTCCAACAGAAAAATTGATCATGATTATAGAGTCTTCACTTAAACTGTCCAATAATGATTCTATAAAGATAACGAATAATAAATAAAGACTTTTATAGCAGTTTGTTGGGATTACTATAGGAGCATAAACTGTCCTGTGGTTTTATAGTATCTCTATAGTATGATTAAAGGAAAATTGAGTCTTTACGCCTATTGAGGTGATAGAAAGTGCTCCAGAGAATGTCTAGGCGATGAAATATATCCTCCTATAGCTATTTGACTTCCAGCAAGAATGGTTATATGAGCACTATAGCAACGAATGATTCTTAATTTCAGAAATAGGAAGCAAAATTGTTAGTTGGGACGTGTTTAGTGGCGAGGGTACACAAAATTGCTGGGGTTGGAAAAATTGCGGTCATCGTTCTTTCTTCTTTGTGGTTTTCTTTACTTCTCAGGTATGTTTCATTTCTATTTGGCGTTCGCTCAGTGAACTTCGATTAACTAACTAGAGTAAAGGGTGCGGAGAGATGACTTCTTTTCAATATAACAAAAGTTAACTTTTATTTAAAATCGCTCAGCCGTATTAATAAAAAACGCTTATTCCACCTATATTCCATGGTTTTAATAAACCATGGAATAGGAGTTAAGCCATGGCTTAAATATTTACATTAATAAAAACAAAATGTTCCCGGAATAGTAAAATGACGTTTATCAAAAATCCTTTTAAGAAAATTTTCTACAAAAGTAAGCAATCTCTTTTTTATATTCTGTGGCTACCTAAATTGATTGTCAATTGCTTGTGTCTGACCATAGAGGAAATATATTTCCTCGATGTGTCTGACTGTGGACATTTCTATTTCTTATTCCTTCGCTAAACCACCTACTTCGGTGGTTTAACTTTATCATAATTAGTAAACGTCACTTAACAGAAAATTTGTTTTATTAATGAAATTTCGCACTTAGTCCAGGACTTAACGATAAACCTCCACTAAACCATCTTTATTAATATGGGTGGCTGTGTTTAAAAGCACTCATGCAATCGAAGGATGCCAAAAGAGAAACAAAGATTAAAAATCGCTTTCGTGTAAAAGCAGTCTTGCTTAAAGTGGATTTACATGTTTCTGCATCTGCAAAATGCAGAAAAATAGACAGAGGTAAATATATGTCGAAACCCGAACGTGGAAGAGAATCCGCAGGTGATAACTCTTTTTTACTTCCTATAAACTTCTATAACTTGTTGGCCTGTTAATACGAGACTATGCAATGAAAATTTAACTTACCTCCATTTTCTTCCATTTCGATTAATTGTTTTTTCCATATTTTTTTGGAAAAGTTATCCGTAGTACAGTAGGATTTTATATGAAAAACAAATACAACATCCGCAGTAGGATCACTGCCGATACTCGAACAAACGTTAAATCTCTATCCGCAGCAGGATTTCACTTCTCTTTTTATCGGCAGTGATCCTCGCACCTATCCCAAATGCTATAGTATCCCATAAAAAAGTTGTTTTAGTTATTTTCAATTTTCTCAAAAACTAGACGACATAAAATCATATACTTTTCAGTTTTTAAATAAGAATAAATTAGAGCAACGAATTTTAGGAACAAATAAAATAATATATAACTTTGCAGTTTTGAAAAATTAAGCTTTAAACTTTTTTTATGTTTTTTTTTCCAAAATTTGAGTTTAATACTCGTTTTTTTTTGTAAAAACTGTGCACAGATTTCACTTTATTTAAGAACTATCTAATAGAACAGAGTATTGGCTTTGAAAAAAGGTATAATACTTAATTATAAGTATTACCGTTATTTTTTAATATTTTTGTTTCCATTTTAGTACCTTTTTTATAAAATTGCCAAGATTACGAAATCTTGTTGAAGCGTTCGCACTGAACAGAATCAGGATTTCGTTTGACGTTTCTTTCATTATGCCTATTATTTTTAATTTCTTGTTTATATGAATAAAAAATGAATCCTGATAATTAAAAATTCTTGATAGTAAAAGTATAAGGAATTTTTGTAAGATTCTTGTAGCCCATCACACTATATAATAATGCAATTGTAAAGATCTTTTTTGTATACTCAATAATAATGTGTACTATAAAGTTACAGATTTCTTTTATATGTATAAACGTGCTAAGATTTTCAGATACCTAATGAAGCCATATCCTTTCTCAACTTCTCAATCGTCTGAAGAAAAAAATTTAATTACCCTTTGTTAAAATGTCGTTAAGCTGTAGAAAACTGTTTCGGACATTTAAAAAGCCAGATTTCGGAAAAGGCCTTGATAACTATATTGACAACACGTCTTTAATTTTAAAAGCATGTTGTGTTCTAAATAATGATCACATATATAAACATACCAGCCTTGACAACCATATTGACAACACGTCTGTTTAACTTCAAATTAACGTAACTTCATTCTCATATTAATTTTAATTATTCCAAGCATAAATTCATACAACTGACTGCGATGCCTTCTGCACAGTCAGCAAAAGGGTTGTTAACCCAAATTAAATTCTAAATACTTTTGTAACATAATTCCTCACACGCGCGCTTCTTGTTATTTTCATTATTTTTCTTTGTTTGTTATTTTCCGATTATTTGTTATTTGATTGTAAATATGTAGACTAAGCCTTTTTTACCTATAAATATGAATTATTGAATAAAATTTATTGGTCAGTCACTTAACCGAATTGCTGGACTTTTAATTCAATTTGAATCGACTAAATAAAAGATCTTGGTGTTTCACCTGGACCTTTGACATTGTTTTTTTTTTTTGGACAAATAACTTATACTCATAGTGCTACACTGTGAGTATACATCAGTCATAGTGCTACACTGTGATCTGATCATCTCAAAAAACATTTCAAAAGAAGCTTCGGAATTACAACGTCTTTAATTTTAAAAGCATGTTGTGTTCTACACAATTTAATGAACATAATGATCACATATATAAACATCAATAATTAGTTAAAGTTATATTATAGTTATAAAAAAAATTTACTAGCATTCTTTAATTATTTATATCAACTCGCTGCGACGCTTCACGATTACTAGCAAGCAAGTTAGGTGAATACTCTGCCACAGTCAAATTCAAAGTGGGTATCGCCTACATCAGACGTGCAGACGTGCCTCTGCACTCTCTAAAAAATAAAATTACATAACCAAAAGTAAAAACGTGTTACGGTTTAAACTAAAATTTTTTCGTTTTTAATATGTCTTTTTGATTAAATATTATTCGCTAACATTGAAAGCGAACTTCCTTAACATAGGATCACTTTCCTAACCTAAAGTGCCATAAGTTCTCCCCAGCGAGATGATAAAAGTAAGTAGAACCTCGAAATGAGGTATAAATTTGGCAAGGGGAAAAAACCCGGTAAAAGGAAGCTTGATGCAGCCCACCAACTCCTTGCATTACTGGCTGAACACAATAGAATGCTGCAACTGGAGCTGCAGCTGCAACTGGAAGAGCTGTCAAAAAGTGTCGTACGTACTTTTTTTTATGTGCCCACAATGAGGCTGTACAGCTTTCATTGTTTTGTTGTCATTTGTTGGGTCAGGTGTTGAATCTTTGGCAAATTGTAAATATTTTAAGTAATTGAAACTATAAAATGGACACTGAAATTGAAGATTTTCGTCCATTATTTTAATTAAAATTTAACCACGAAATCACAATACAACAAAACAACACTTAAAATCACAGACAGATATATAAAATTTGAAATGTCAAAAATGCTGCACGAAAAAGTTAAAAGTTCGCCAACTCTTGCAGCACCGACTGCAGTTGCGTTGTGTTGTGTTCGTAACATTGAATTTACGTGTATTGAATATTTTGACAGCTATTCCAGTTGCAGCTCCAGTTGCAGCTCCGTCTCCATTGTGTTCAGCCAGTTAAGCAGTGCAAAAATACAACACAGATACAAATTTACTCTCGAAAGCTCCCGAAAAAGTAATGGGTGCAGAGGAAATCGACGACGCTGATGCTTGGCTCACTCCCAGCAGGAAGCGAACCTGCACAAAAAAAAGCCGCAACTGCAGTTCTGCGGACAATAGTCCGCCGAACAACAACCAATTCTTAATACTGGGTCTAGGACTGAAGATTCTCACGTCACAAGCCAAAAACTGGGGCTTACAAATTGACCACCAAATGCTGCAAGACACGGAATTGAGAATTTCTGTATTAAACACTCATAATATTTCATATATTATATATATATAACTTATATTTTAAATATTTATGTATTAGTATATACAAAACGCTTGATATAACTGTAAAAGTATTTTCTTTCATACGTCCAAAATGTATATTTATATTTGTATAAGTATAGAGCCATCGTTCTTAACTTATAATCTCTGTCACGTGATATTAGTGCAATCGTATTCTTTCTCATACATCCTAAATGTATATAAGTAAGCAGTATAGAGCCGTCGCTCATAACTGACTATCTTCTTCACTCTCACTCCTCTAGTGAACTAACTATATATTCAAATATATAGAGCGTTTTCAAAAAAAAAATGAAAAGAAATAGGTATCAACACTCAATGCAAAAAAGAAAAGATACAACAGCGCTGTGCGCTATATTTACAGCCATATTAATAAAAAACGCTTATTCCACCTATATTCCACGGTTTTACTAAACCATGGAATAGGAGTTAAGACCGGGATTAAATTTTTACATTAATAAAAACGAAATGCTCAAGGAATAGTTAAGCTACGTTTATCAAAAATCCTTTTAAGAAATCTAATCTACTACAACAAGTATGCCATCTCTTTTTTGTATTCTGTGTCTGCCTAAATTGATTGTCATTTTTTGCTTGTGTTTTATTGTCGGTCTTTTATTTATATGGTGATCATAAATGATCATGCCAGTGACAAACTATGTCCCTTATTTTTAAATTGATGTCACAAACTGGCTATGTATAGGATTTAAAGACAAGGAAACAAAATTAAAACATGTTTTGATTTATATAATTTTTAGTAAGCTGTCTTTACTTGCACATTATTGGAGTAATACCCTTTCCTATTCACATATTATTGGCCGTTTTCTCCTGGCTGTTTTTTTTTTTCATCCTAATGTGGGTGCAGTCAAATGCAACTATGTCTTCATCCTTTCCTTAAATCCTTTCATAGTTCTCAGTTTATTACTGCTTTGCTTTCAAAGCAAATGATTTGACAACTCCTGAAGACACGTACGAGTACTTCGCGCTTTGTTTATTTCTATTTTTGATAAAACAAAACAAGTTTGACAATTCTATTTCTTATTCCTTCGCTAAACTACCTACTTCGGTGGTTTAGCTTAGTCATAGTTAGTAAACGTCACTTAGCAGAAAATTTGTTTTATTAATGAAATATTGCACTTAGTCCAGGACTTAACGATAAACCTCCACTAAACCATCTTTATTAATATGGGTGTTACACCCATATTAAAAAAAAACGCTTATTCCTTCTATAGTCCATTGTCTTACTAAACCATAGAATAGGAGTTTAGTCCTGGCTTAAATATTTATATTAATAAAAACAAAATGTTCCCGGAATAGTAAAATGACGTTTACCAAAAATCCTTTTAAGAAAATCTTCTACAAAAGTAAGCAATCTCTTTTTTATATTCTGTGGCTACCTAAATTGATTGTCAATTGCTTGTTTCTGACTGTGGACACTTCTATTTCTTATTCCTTCGCTAAACCACCTACTTGGGTGGTTTAACTTTATCATAATTAGTAAACGTCACTTAACAGAAAATTTGTTTTATTAATGAAATTTCGCACTTAGTCCAGGACTTAACGATAAACCTCCACTAAACCATCTTTATTAATATGGGTGTTAGTGTTTAAGTTAGTATTAGTGTATTAAATTGTAAATATAAACGAAGCAATATTACCTTGCGATTTTTAAGCCCGTGGGAGAGAGACCCCAACTAACAATTTTACTTCTATATTCATCTAGAGAAGCTTCTTATTACTATTTCTTGCACACATTTAAGGGTTGTATAAAACTCCAAAGAGTTAAAAAGGCGACTTTTTTTAACTCCTATTCCACCTTTATGGAGTAAATTGTGTTAAAAATGTGTCGTGTACTGCAGTTGCAGTAAAAAAGTCTCGTCAATCAATCGACAATACAAATCACTGTCGCTAAAATAATTCGTAAAAAATAGTTTTTTTCTTAAGAAACAACATGATTCAAATTTTATATAAAATTTGAATGAAACTTAATATATTTTTTTAAATAAATTGCACTATTGACTTTTTACTTGCGATATAGGCATATGGCAAGTTATCTATTCGTAAAAATAAGACGATGCTTAATTTTTGGAAAGCTTAAAATTTAAAATTTTATATTACAATCTACAAGATATATGACAAATTTTTTTTTTTTGTTTTGAAAATGTAAAGAAATGGTTTTCCAAATTGTATTTTTATCGAAAACTTCACCCAGAATTTTGATAATTTTTGTTCCTTTCGATTAATTTTAACGATCTATAAATCAATAAAAATTTTGAAATTATTAGATATTACTGACTGTGCCTACCGCATTCAACTATTTTTTGTAATTTTAAATTTCTCACTATCGGCTTGCCGGATTTTAATAATATTTGTTTAGAGAGGCATGATAAAAGGTTAAAAAAAAAACTTCTATCCAAGAAAAAATTTAAAATATTTTCTTGGTTTAGAAAAATAAAACTTTTTTGAAAATTTGATATCTTTTTTTCAGATTCAATTTTGTATCCGTTCAGTAATAAAAATTCAAATTTTGCTTATCAAATGTTTTTCTAAAAAAATGTTTTAAAAAACAGTTTCGACCATAAACTTTAATTTTTTGAAATTGCCATTCTTTACATTTAGGCAAATTTGTTCGACCCAATCCTACTTTTCATTTATAAGGATTTACTCAGTGTGGGGTTTCCGAATTTTGTTGTTGTGATTAATTCATCCTTATATGTGCAAAAGCACGTGGTGTACTATGCCTATTGCACAGTCTTATAATAGTACTATAGGAACTATATTGCACTGTAAGAGTCCAACAGAAAACTTGATCATGATTATAGAGTCTTCACTTAAACTGTCCAATAATGATTCTATAAAGATAACGAATAATAAATAAAGACTTTTATAGCAGTTTGTTGGGATTACTATAGGAGCATAAACTGTCCTGTGGTTTTATAGTATCTCTATAGTATGATTAAAGGAAAATTGAGTCTTTACGCCTATTGAGGTGATAGAAAGTGCTCCAGAGAATGTCTAGGCGATGAAATATATCAAAGTTTACTCCTATAGCTATTTGACTTCCAGCAAGAATGGTTATATGAGCACTATAGCAACGAATGATTCTTAATTTCAGAAATAGGAAGCAAAATTGTTAGTTGGGACGTGTTTAGTGGCGAGGGTACACAAAATTGCTGGGGTTGGAAAAATTGCGGTCATCGTTCTTTCTTCTTTGTGGTTTTCTTTACTTCTCAGGTATGTTTCATTTCTATTTGGCGTTCGCTCAGTGAACTTCGATTAACTAACTAGAGTAAAGGGTGCGGAGAGATGACTTCTTTTCAATATAACAAAAGTTAACTTTTATTTAAAATCGCTCAGCCGTATTAATAAAAAACGCTTATTCCACCTATATTCCATGGTTTTACTAAACCATGGAATAGGAGTTAAGGCTTAACACCCATATTAATAAAAAACGCTTATTCCTTCTATAGTCCACTGTCTTACTAAACCATAGAATAGGAGTTTAGTCCTGGCTTTAATATTTATATTAATAAAAACAAAATGTTCCCGGAATAGTAAAATGACGTTTACCAAAAATCCTTTTAAGAAAATCTTCTACAAAAGTAAGCAATCTCTTTTTTTATATTCTGTGGCTACCTAAATTGATTGTCAATCGCTTGTGTCTGACTGTGGACATTTCTATTTCTTATTCCTTCGCTAAACCACCTACTTCGGTGGTTTAACTTAATCATAATAAGTAAACGTCACTTAACAGAAAATTTGTTTTATTAATGAAATTTCGCACTTAGTCCAGGACTTAACGATAAACCTCCACTAAACCATCTTTATTAATATGGGTGTAAATATTTACATTAATAAAAACAAAATGTTCCCGGAATAGTAAAATGACGTTTATCAAAAATCCTTTTAAGAAAATTTTCTACAAAAGTAAGCAATCTCTTTTTTATATTCTGTGGCTATGGCTACCTAAATTGATTGTCAATTGCTTGTGTCTGACCATAGAGGAAATATATTTCCTCGATGTGTCTGACTGTGGACATTTCTATTTCTTATTCCTTCGCTAAACCACCTACTTCGGTGGTTTAACTTTATCATAATTAGTAAACGTCACTTAACAGAAAATTTGTTTTATTAATGAAATTTCGCACTTAGTCCAGGACTTAACGATAAACCTCCACTAAACCATCTTTATTAATATGGGTGGCTGTGTTTAAAAGCACTCATGCAATCAAAGGATGCCAAAAGAGAAACAAAGATTAAAAATCGCTTTCGTGTAAAAGCAGTCTTGCTTAAAGTGGATTTACATGTTTCTGCATCTGCAAAATGCAGAAAAATAGACAGAGGTAAATATATGTCGAAACCCGAACGTGGAAGAGAATCCGCAGGTGATAACTCTTTTTTACTTCCTATAAACTTCTATAACTTGTTGGCCTGTTAATACGAGACTATGCAATGAAAATTTAACTTACCTCCATTTTCTTCCATTTCGATTAATTGTTTTTTCCATATTTTTTTGGAAAAGTTATCCGTAGTACAGTAGGATTTTATATGAAAAACAAATACAACATCCGCAGTAGGATCACTGCCGATACTCGAACAAACGTCAAATCTCTATCCGCAGCAGGATTTCACTTCTCTTTTTATCGGCAGTGATCCTACTGCGGATGTTGTTATTCATATAAAAATCCTACTGTACTATGGATAACTTTTCCAAAAACACGGCTAATGTCAGTAAAGATTATAGAAAAATGTGATTATAGAAAAATGTGAAAATATCGAAAATTTACAAAATGCAGACGAAGATGCTATAATAAAGATGAACATGTTCGTCTTTACTATAATCTTGCCTTCTGCATGCTCGAATTTCCTATAAAGCAGAAATGAAGTTCTTCTGCATTTTGCTCTTTTTCTCTCTATCTAACTTATATGAATTCTGTATTTGACATCCCTTTTTTTTGCACAAATCAAATGCAGATACATGTAATTCCACCATTAGAGCGTAAGAACACCGTTTTGAAAGGATCAAAAAAAGACTAACAAAGTGGGTAATTTAAAATAAGAAGTTAAATGAAACTACATAGCCGACACCTGATGATAAGTATATCACTTATACCAACCCTTACAAAATATAGAATTGTAGAATGTGTCAACAGCAAGAGTTCACCAACGAGCCAGCAATAAAGTTTTCGCGCCGCTACATCTTTTTCACAGGAATATCCAAAATTTTAAACCAAACTAAATTGCATTTATAGAAATTCAGTTTAATTATCTATTTGATATTAAACATTTTTAAAATGCCACCTCAAAAAAAAAGAGAAAAAGATTCGGATATGTATAAATTGAGCGGCATACAGGCCGATCAGGAATTGTTTTTGCAAGCGTTCGAAAGTAAGCCTGAATGTGATGTTTTATGTTATTTGTTGAAACAAAAGATCTCTTCAACTACATAATGTATGAAATTCATTTAAAATAATTCTTTTTTGGTTGTTTTAGAGCCAACACAAATATATCGTTTTCTCAGGAATCGCCATGGCACAAGTGTAAGTTTTTTGTTTGTTCTTTCAGTAATTATTACATATTTTTATTCATTTACTCCAGCCAATATTTTTAAACCGTACACTAAGCTATATGAAGGACCGAATGTCAAGAAGTAATAAAAAGCGTTCGACATTTAAAGTTAACACACTTCTCGATACAATTTCGCATAAAACCGATACTGTGGGTAACTATTTGAATATTGTGTTTATGGGCCTATTCGACAAAAACGAGGAAACTGAGGAGTGGAAAACTGGAGACATGGTTAACGTTCATACGACAATGTACAAAATAACAAAAAATAAACGTAAAGAGAGCAATGCGGATTTCCAGGAAATTTTAGTAAGTAGCATAGTTACGTTATAGGAATACGGGAAACAATATCACAATTTCAGACTCATCTCTCAAGCGTCACCATAAATCCTCCGACCGATGTCGAGAAATATTCGGCCGTTTGTATTCCAATGCAAGCTTTACGCCCGCTGAGCGATCAGCATACGATTTATAAGGTACTATTTAGAGTTGAAGTCCTGCCTATGTTTAAAAATAATTCCAGTTTGGGAAATGATGACGGTGAGTATATTTACCCATTAATTAATTATAGCTCAACACCACAATTTTCAAACGTCCGGAATGCCAAATTAAATTTTCAGCTGTTCTCGATTCAGTCAGTTGACTAAAAACTGAATTAGTCTTTTATTTATGCACCATCAATAACTTTTCCAAGATACCTAAGTTAGTTAGGATTCAATAATTTTAGCAATGAAATTAAAAATGGCTGAAAGAATCTTTAACAAGACGTGTGAACATCTTATGTTTATGTATTTTTATTTGGTAAACTTAATATAATAACATCTGTTTGCTTAGTGGGGTAATAATAAAACAATCATTTATGTAGCAGCTTAAAAGTAGGTGCAAAAAAGGCATAATTTTGCTCTACTTGAAAGTTGTTATAAACATGAATAATTACGTAATATTTAGTTACGATTTTGCTTTCGTCCACCGAACTTGTCATTCCCTCGACGAGTGTATTCGTTTTATAATATTTTTCTGATTTTGTTGTTTTTAACCATAGATATGCCATCGAAGCGACCCAAATTGTGTTCAACTAACTTTGGATGTGAACTTGTGGTTTTTGAGAAAAATTGTGGAAGCATTGGAGAAGGAGAGTACGAAGCAGCACTTCAGGAATTCTCTTCAACTAGTCTCAAGTGTTTTTCTCCAAAAAAAAGAACATGGGAAACTCTACCAGATAGCTACATTCCAGTAACTCTCAAATTTGAAGTGTTTAATCAATGTCCTATGCTGAAGTTTCGTTTAAATTGGTCAAATGCATCTATATCAAATTTTGTCAATGCCAAAGATATATCCGAAAACGTGGTTGTCGACATGAAAAACACTGAAAGCAATTATACATCTATAAATTTCAACAACAATTCTATTAGTACACAACCAAACGGCTTCAAACCCAAAATTGTAATTGAAGAAAAGCTTCAAATAGTTTATAATTTTATCTATAGCAACAATACACGACAGCAAACGGAATACACCCAGGAGGTGGTTTGTCCTTGGTGTGGGCTAGACTGTCTGCGATTATATGCCTTATTGAAACACTTGAAACTGTGTCATGCACGGTTTAATTTTACATATCATCCAGCTGGCAATGGTGCTCGAATAGATGTCACAATAAACGATTCCTATGATGGTTCATATGCTGGGTCCCCCTACGATTTAGTGGGCCCGTCCGGATGTTCTTTCGCGAGAACATGTGGTCCCGTAAGGAGGACATCTGTCACCAATCTACTTGTATGTCGCCCACGGCGTCAAAAAACTTGTCTTGATGAGTTTCTTGTGTTAGACGAAGATGATTTAACGAATCAGAGGCCCTATATAACTGGGCATAACCGGTAAGTACTCTAATTGAAGGTTTTTTACCAATTATTTTAAATGCACTTTTAAAGGCTATACCACCACACCGAAACGTGCTTGCCTGTTCACCCGAAAGAACTGGATATCGATTCCGAGGGTGAAAGTGACCCGCTTTGGTTGCGTCAGAAAACTGTTCAAATGATTGACGAGTTTTCCGATGTTAATGAAGGTGAAAAAGAATTAATGAAACTATGGAACCTACACGTTATGAAGAATGGCTACGTTGGTGACTGTCAGCTTTCATTGGCCTGTGATATGTTTTTGGATGCAAAGGGGAGAGAAATCATTCAAAAAAATTTATACCGTAATTTTATTTTGCATATGTGCTCATTGTTTGATTATGGACTAGTTTCCCCAGAGACATTATATAAAACCATTCAAAAACTCCAAGGAATTTTAAGCAAATATCCAGAAGGTCAAAAACTAATATCAGACTCTAGGGCAAGCCAACTGGATTTTTGGTTGAAAGTGGGAATTCATAAACAAGTGGAACAGAAACTTAAGTCCCCTCAAAAGCAAATTGAGAGCAGAGATTCAAAAGATAGTTGCGCTGTCGCTTCATTAAATACCCAATCCTCGAAGACAATGAGACCGCCAAAGGCAAAAACTACACCCATTAATAAAAGTTCTTTTGAACACAATGCGTTAAAAAACAACTTGAACCAAACATCGATAAACGAAAGCACAACAGCAAAAAATTCCAACAAGACGGAAAAAAAGTCACCTAGTGATATTTACTCATCAAAGCACAATACCGAAATACCAGTGCCTAAGCCTTTGATCAAAAGAAGACTCTCACTACTAAAAGGTGAGTACACATCTTTTAATCATTTAGGTCATATAAGACATACAATCATTTCATCCTCTTGTGTTGGGTTTTATTGTGTTTTAATTATTATGACATCGATCCATTTGTCGCCTTCATTCAATAGTCATTTTCACCCAACTTCATTCGTATTGACAAATCTGTATAATCGCAATGCAATTTCAATTTTTTTTTCAATTCCAGACGATTCCTAATTGACTACATGTATAAACTGACTTTAATTTATAGTTTTCTCCTTTCGTGATATACTGCTTCTACCCTCAAATCATCGGTTTTTGAATAACCTGTCAAAAAGGTGCCTTTAAGATTAATAAATATAATACATATATAAAAGATCAACTGAAGTTCTCCATGATTATGAACAAAAATGTAAGAAATGAAAGATCGAAGTCAATTTAAACCACGCAAACGTTAAGATACGTATTTTGTTGATGGGACAAGGCCTCAATTGTGTACAGACTCAATTTTCAAACATACGGGTACAAATAGGCAGTTTTGTTAATAGTGGCGATATGAATAAAAATCTAGTCGTTCAGTTTATTTATTTTAAATGTTTTTATATTACAAGTAATTAGATATTGCTCACAATTCTAAGTCAAATTTTCATGAATTTTTAAAAATATTTTTATTACACTTTCAAAAGAAAGCATTGGAATTTTGGTTAACCTATTTTGACGAATTGTTCTGGAATATACATATATATATTTATTCTCTTAAGTGTAGAAAACTATTTATCATCAGATGATGTTGTTAAACGGAATGTATGTCAGTACCTACAAATTCCGACAGTTAATATTTCAGGAAAAACTGAAACCATATTTATAATCGCAAGTTTTTGAAAAAAAAATTGCATAACAATACATTTACTAAATGAAAATCGAACACAATTTGGATGTATTTCTTAATTTCGCTCACAAATAACTTGAACAAATTGGCTGATACGATAAGACAATGTAACATTTTTTTATATGAGTTTACTTTTTGTGAATGCATTTGGTTCCCCTTTCATTTGAATAACCTTCGAATGAGTATTATACTGCGGGAGTCACTCGAATTGGTCGATAAATAAAAATACTTTGTAGGTGTATAGAATTACGCGAAAATTATAATATTATCTGAAACTGAGTCGCGCCAAATGCTTGGTAATCAAATTCTCAACCCATGCAAACAAAAATGTTTTTCGGAGGTTTTGGCTCTCATGTCTCATCTTACTAGTTCAGACTGTAGGTCCTTTCCATTTTTTTAACAACCATTTATTTTTCAAAACCCAAAATAATAGACGGTCTTAAAACCTTTATGAGATTCCCTTTTGAAGGGAGACATTTCTCAACTAAATACTTAAAAACTTGTCGAATAAAATACGTAGATTTTCTGGACCCTCTGCACTTTTTTCTATTGAATTAAAATTTTTCATTTTGCTGTTGATGTTATGCATTTTTTTTTATAAGATATACGTATGTATATGTACATTGTTAGTATTTGTAATATTCTGTATAATTTCTGAAATCATATCATTTCCTTATCAAATGGTCAAATGGAAAAGAAAGATTTACATATATGTTTGAACATCAATGCAATCATTTAACTTCCATTATTGCAAATGAAATCCTAAGCAGAAACAATATTTTTCTCAATAATGGAAACTTTCGGAAATGGAATCTATCAAAATGTTAATTGTTATACCGAAGCGAAACTGTTTGCATAATTAAAAACCAATTGCCGCATGTACTAAAGATCATCACTTGAGAAGAGCTTAAAAGATTTGGCTGATTTTTTGTTGTGTTGGGACAAGGTTTGTATGAAAGAAAATTTTTTGTTAGATACAGAGGAAAATTTTCAAATTCGAGAAACATTGACATTCGGAATTTAAATTTCATCGTTTACGTTATGCGACATTATTTTATTGCTTTTTTTTGTTTTGTTTTCGCGATCTTCAATTATTTATAGTCAGTTGAATTGTTGAATTGTTTGCACAACAAACCAAACGAATTAAAGAATTTCTTTTTATGACTGCTTACTTGAAATTCGGACTTAATTCAATTTTGTTTTAAATTTTAGAACAAAACCGTATGGTTCACAGTCGATGACATTCCAGGCACATCACATTTCGAGGATTTCAGCGATTTACTACGGATGGAATTTCTCGCATGTGAATTTTTCCATTAGCGTTCTTCTGAATGCACTCTTCCTCATTTACTACCCATGGCCACAATCTTTATCAAAATATCAAATATGTTTTTTCTTATTTCTACCATTTTCCAACAGCTTTTCACAAATTGGCAAAAAGAACTCGAATAAATTTATTGAAATTTGGACAAGCAACGTTTGCCAAAGCGACCAGTAATATATAAAATAAAACTGTGTTATGTATATGAAGCTCAGTAAACTGGTATTGAAACAAATAATGCAATTTAATAGAAAAAATTGTGTTCCATGGGTGATAAATACATACATTTTAATGTTGAGTTTAGTGCAACCTTAAGATCTGTAGAACCTCAATCTATAGCTGGAAGGCATGAGAATTTGGAGTACTCTCAGAATGGGTAGGTGAGTCCCTCTTTTTACTTGCGACTTATAGGTACTATAAGGCAAGTTATGCATTCGTAAAAAATCGAACTCGAGATTTTGATCAAAGTTGACATTACGATGATAGCGAAGACTAAAAAAGTGGGTCTCGCAAATCTGTCTGTCTGTTCAACTACAGGCTAAACGGCTCGGCCGATTTTCTTTAAACTTGGTAGATATCATTTTTAATTTTTCCCCCCACATGTTTTTTTCTTTTTTTTTTAAGACCAAAAATATCGGTACCCCCCATACGAATTTTTTTTCGAAATAAACATTTTTTTTTCTCAAAAAGTGTTCGACAGATTTTAAAAATAAAAATACAGAAAAATTTCATTTAATTAAATCTAGATATTGGTTGAAAACAAAATTCCGAAAAATGGTTATGGAGGGTACCCCCCATGGAACCATTTTTTTGTTTTTGATTTTCTCAAAAACGGTTTAACCGATTTTGAACCTTTTTTTTTTTTTGCTAAAGCTCCCCAAAATTATAAATAGAATTGTGTACTCAAATTTAATTTTCAAAAAAAAAATGTTTGGATTTTTTTCAAAACTCAATATTTCGAAAACCCCATGCTAGATTTTTTTTAAACTTGATAAATAAAAGTTTCTTAATATAATCTACAAAATGTGAGAAAAAAATTAAAAAAAATGGTTTTCAAAAATCGTATTTTTCTCGAAAACGGCGCCTAGAATTTTGATAAAATTTTTTTCTTTCAATTAATTTTTACGATCTTTAATTTAATAAAAAAAATTTTGAAATTAAGATATTACAGCTTGTACCTACCATAGAACCATTTTTTTCGAATTTTGAATTTCTCATTATCCACATAACGGATCTTAATGAAAATTTTTATAGAGAAGCTTCTAAAAAGTCTAAAACACATTGCATTTCAAAACTTTAAAATAAATATTTTTTGAATTTTTGAAAAAACAAAATCTATATTTTCTTTTTTTGAAAATTCGATATCTCCGAAACCGGTCAATATTTCTTTTCGTAAATTTAATTTTTATTCGAACAATAATAAAAACTTTAAATTGGCGTACCTAAATTTTTTCTTAAAAAGCTTTTAAAAAGTTTGTATATAAAAGTTTTTTTTTAAGAAACCACTAAAACGACTTATAATTTTTGTTCTTGCATAAATTCATAGTTGGATAGCATTCTGTTTTTTCTCTTACTACTAAAAGAATTTAAAAATTAATTTTATCCTTATGAACAGTTTTCTCTAATAACATTCGTTTTTAAAATTCCTAGTCGATTACATAGGAGCAAGTTCGTGCGACCCAGTCGTGCATTTTATTTTATATGGTAAAGTATCAGGTAGTTGCGTCTTTGATGCACAAATGCATAACTAATATGTAGTTCGATGTTTTTTCATGATCGTCTGAATCGGAGTGTAGTCCTTTTCACTAGAGGAAGAATACTGAAATGTACTCGTTATTATCTTAAGTTGATTCCCTATTTATCAGATAAAGAATGCGATTTCCAATGGAGAATCTTGGCGTTTCTCGTCGTTTGTTAAACTCGTGCTTTAACTAACAACAATTTAAGAATTTCATATGGCTCATAGATTATTTTTAAAACTACTTTTTACGTTGATAGCCAACAACTACTAGATTATTTGTATAACTAAGACTTATCATATTTGAAAAATCCTGAATTAACTTCTTGCGAATTGCACCTCCTACATTTTTAGTCCCTTCAAAATCTGTGCTATCGAAGTTTAAATTAAATTATTACGCTCTTATAGATTGAATTTTTAGATTACACAAAATTAAAAAATATATACATACATATGTACATAGAAATCAAATTCACTCGACTTTTAATTTCAACAAGAAGAAAATGAAGAATATGAAAAAAAATTTCTCTTTCACAAAATATTTCAAATTCATTTGTTAGTATCATTTTTTTAAGTGTTAAACAGACGTAAAATTTATTAATAATTAAAAAAATAGAATATCGAAAATAAAAAGCGTGAAAAATAAATATTTAGTTCTTTGTTTTTAAAAAGCATTTTAAAAAGTTGAAAAGCTGAAAATATCAATTATTGTGAAATCTCAGTGTAGATAATGTGATCACACCCCAAAATGAGAGAGAGAATTTAAATTGATTAAAATGTTGAAATATGTTCCGAAACATGTTTTCAATCCTCTTAGATCTCCAGTTAAGCTACTTAATTTGATGACTTAGCTCTGATTAAAAAAAAAGTGATATTTTTGACTTAATGCTGAAATAGAACTTAATAATTAATTTATGCAGGGTTACTATAGCTTAACTCAGATTTAATTTTGTACACAAAATATAAAAAAAAAACTGGACCTAACATACATATTTTGGCTTCTTTCATGTTAAAGATCTAAGAGAGATCTTAGTCTAATATATTGTGGTTGTCAATGCAACTTTTTCGTTTTTTTTTCTTTTGATAGAATAGCTTTTGTTATTTTTACTTATAAGATTGTTTCTATTTAAAGAATGGAGAAACGTTACTCTTCGAGACCCTATATAGAACTTAAATTTTGATATTTTGTTAAATGTGGTGTATCTCAATTTCGAAAAGAATCGATTTAGGTAGATTTCAGTGAACGACGAGAATATGATGTACAAAAACAAACTTTCACAAAATTTGTAAGATCAGACAAAATTTACTATACTGCACATACATACAAAAATAAAATCCTTGAAGAAATATGTTTAAATATTTAGAACGAGACAGAAAAAGAACTGAAATATGGGCTGATTGCCCATCTTAAAATTTTTAAAATAAAAACCTTAACACAGTGGACAAATAACTCATCTTAAAAAAAATATTATTTTACATTATAATAAAAAAGGTTGATATGAAATGATTTGCGTTTTGAAATAATAAGGGGGATTTTATGTTTGCATCAACAAACATATGTATTAGGCAGCCTTTTGTTACCATGCATCTAGGAATGCAAATAAAATTCTTTATATTTCCTATGCTAAATTTATATTTTTTATAATAAAATTTCTTTCAAATTAGATCCACCACCGACGAAACAAAAAAATAACACACAGAAATCAACTACAATACTGTCGGCGGAAAAGCAGTTACCAGTACATCAAATTATAACGCGGCGGCAATCAATTTCAGCTATGAGTCATCAGCAAACTCATTCTCTGCGAACAAGGTTATCTATTCCCCTAACTAAAGCTGATAAAGAAAAACATTGAATGTTTTCCTTTAATTCAATCGAAAAATGAATTTTAAGTATAAAAGATGAGTTCAAGAAGGAGGTAAAAAATATATCTCAAATTGTAAAACATTTACCATATAACAAGTTAATTCAAATCAGAAAACTTTCCAGTGATCTTTGTATTGCTGAAGCTATATATCCATTTTTCGAAGCCTCAAGTTAACCCATATATATTGTTTTGTTCATACATATGTAACATTGCGAACAGTAAAATTAATTATTTTGAAACGGTATTTGTCAATTTGGTTACAAAACCTACTGAATTTTTTTAATATCATTAATAAATACATAATCTATTGGTTGAAAAATGTAAAGATCTTATTTAAAATATCAAACTATTAATTTTTCCAGTAGAAATTATATTAATTTTTGAATGAAATGAATAAAATTGTACCTTACTCGATCATATATTATTTTTGTTTTTGACAATATTCTTATGCCATTATTTAATTTTTAAACTTATGGCAATGATTTACAGATCAAAACAAACACAGTCGAAAAGCGTTTTTTATTCAAATAAAAGTAATAAATACAATAGTACGATTCAAGATTATTGTTTGTATTTTTTTATTATTCTTTGAATAAACAATTTCTTATGATAGATTGAAGTATTTACTGTCTATGTTTTGACAAAAGTCTACCAACTTTTTAAAGCCTTGAATACTTTGGGCCAACTGATTGTTTGGAAGTGTTGTTGTTAGTATGGTGAAAAGATGGCCAAAAATGATTGCATCTAATTCAGTGGGCTGGTCTCCAAAAAAGAACGGACCACCACTTTCCTCCAGTTTGCTTGTAAGAGTTTCACAACATTTAACAGCTTTTTCTAGAACATCTTCTAGATTCATATCGCTCCATTGGTATACTTTAAGTTGTTTTAAAACGTGCCTCCGCTTTTTGAAGTTCTGGATTGTGTTCAAAGGCCAAGGGAAGACGCATCCATTGCGTGGCTCTGTTACTGTTTTGTATACCTCATTATCCAAAAACGAAATATATAATTCGGCGTTGGTGAAAATATTTTCCACAAGCGATACGTATGAACGCAAATCATATTTTTCATCCTCATTAAGCCATTGACCAATGGCACATTCTTTTTGTTCTACGAAATTAACAATAGGTTCGAATTCAGCCACAATAAATGCTCCAACTTTAATGAACGGCAACTTTGTCATCCGCCCACCAGGTGACATAAATTCCGCATTAGCGCTTGATCGTACAGAAAAAGGCATATTACACATCCTTAAGTAGGCTTTTACTGCTAAGCAACTTGCGTTTTCTGCTAAAAGAATTTGCTCTACTTCATAAGGTTGATACAGAATAGCATCATCAGGCCAAGGTTCACTTGCAATCTTCTCTTCTGTCTTATATTGTTTAATGTACGTTGAAGTAGCCATAGCGGGTTGCTTATAAATTTATTGAAAAATAAAACGTTTTTTAATTATAAATATCAGTTCACTAATTACAAATGTAGTTATTTTATTTATTTCGTAACGATTTAACGAATGCAAACGCAGGTATGACAAATGGAAATGAGCATGAGCATAGTAATGACATTTGTGAACGTAACGTGAAAAGTATTTTGTTTACATTTTTGTACGTTCAATGACAAAATTTGAAAATTCAGAACTGAATATCTCGTGTCATGAAATCTGTAATTTCAATAACCATGAAATTCGTTCTTTTTCTGTTTAAAGCCTAGTACGCAGATCGAGACAAGACAAATTTTATCTCTACAATTTTAATCTCTACAAAGCCTTTTTAAATCTCGCGCAAAAGTTTGAAGTTGGAGAGATGAAATCTAATTAATGTCAGCCGTATCTATAAGATTTTCTTAAACTGCATCTTAGAGGTTATTTAGTTAAGCATACTTAAATATTTAATTTGGCTTTAAATGACGAAACTTCAATTCGTATCTATAATCGATTTTTCATTGGTACTTAACTAAACAATGGTTGTGTCTCGTAACGTAAAAGAATGTGAAAATCTAGTACAGAAAAAAACAAATGCTGCTTCATTTTATACAACACAGCTGTTTTGTGACACCTTCTTTCAGTAAATAATCGGAAATAAAAAAAAAATGTCTATCGAACACACACCCACATCCGCCGCCACAAATAAAAGAAAAAGATCTGAAAATTGGGATGCCTCCTACAAGGAAACTTTTTTATTTTAGAATTTGCAATACTACACTACAAAACAGAATTATTTTATGCACAGATTGGGCGTATTCCTAAATGCAGTGTTGCAGCGCATCATGAATTTTGATGCTTTTTTTATTCACTTGCTTCAATAAAATAACGTTATTAAATACGAATTCTAAATTTTAGAATTTTTTTTTAATGAATTGTAAAAGTAAATTTCAGAGTGAAGAAAAACGTTGCAAGGGCATCAAAATCCACGATGCGCTGCAACACTACTGCATTTAGGAAAACGCCTATTCTCTTCCAACAATGAGAAAGAAAGTGTCGATACAAACACTTCAAAGGCTAAGAGGGAAGCGTGGACGAAATTTCTTTGCGCGTACACATACTTTAATCAATACAAATTTTACGTTTCTTTAATCGTTGCACTTTATAGTTCTAATATAATATCACAACAAACAATACCTACAAATTCACAATTTGGAACTTCAAAATTTCAAAGATGACAATCGATATGTCAAAATACATTTTAAAATGCCTTTAAGAGACCCTTAAACGCGGTTGATGGTGTTTAAGTTAAGAGGCCTTTAAGTAACGTTACTTAAATGTGAAAATTGATTATAGATACCGATTTCATACTTAAGAGCTGCTTAGAGGTATTTTAAAGTTAAGTAACCTTTAAGATTTGTTTATAGATTCGCCTGTGTGTTTTTTAGTGTATAGCCTAGTACGCAGATCGGGAAAAATTTTGTCTCCCATACATTTTTTGTGCTGGGACAAATTTTGTCTCGGATATTTTTCCTAGCAGTACGCAGTTCACGCGCAAAATTCATACTTTTTTGCATTGCTGTACAAAATGCATTATGCATTATTTTGCGGGACAAATTTTGACAGCCAGCGTATTTCCGAAAGTGATTTTTGTCAATACTGGTTTTATGTAAAAGGTGCTGATGCTTGTCTTGAGAGCATCAAGAAGAGATTCCAAAAAGGTATGAACGACTTTTGTAAGACAAACCGTTCCAGAGATACACTAAAAACACATTAAATTAGATTTCATCTCTCCAACTTCGAACTTTTGCGCGAGATTTGGAAAAGTTTT
Organism: Philhelius festivus; assembly: GCA_963931855.1. NCBI lineage: Eukaryota > Metazoa > Arthropoda > Insecta > Diptera > Syrphidae > Philhelius > Philhelius festivus. Next base: position 109,320,256 of record OZ007557.1, read on the forward strand.
GTAGAGATTAAAATTGTAGAGATAAAATGTGTCTTGTCTCGATCTGCCTACTAGGCTTATCTCTGGAACGTGTTGTCGTACAAAAGTCGTTCATATCTTTTTGGAATCTCCTCTTGAAGCTCTCAAGAGAAGCATCAGCATCTTTTACATAAAACCAGTATTGACAAAAATTACTTTCGGAAATACGGTGGCTGTCAAAATTTGTCCCGCAAAATAATGCTTGTATCATTCTTTTTCCTGGCAAAATTTAGTGGAGACATTTTGTACAGCAATGCACAAAAGTATGAATTTTGGGCGTGAACTGCGTACTGCTCGGAAAAATATCCAAGGCAAAATTTGCCCAGGACAAAAAATGTATGGTAGACAAAATTTTTCCCGATCTGCGTACTAGGCTTAATCAATCAATTTAATAATCGCACATTTGTTCTGTCACTGTGACAGCTCAAAGCAAAAAAGGCGACAAAATAAAACCACCAAAATATGTTAAACGAAGGAATATCAAACATAATTGTCAAACTTGTTAAAATTATTTCAGATATATACAGAAGTATATTTTTCCTTATTTAGGCATATTCGGTGTGATCTTTTAGGCTAGGCGCGCACATTCAATTTTTAGTTTCGCAACTGTTTAGTTGCTAAAATGAAACATATGGGCTTATATGGGACACCGCGCACTTAGAGCAACTCGATTCTCGAAACTAAAAAGTTTGTGTTTTGACACAAACTAAACGATTGCCTCGCATCAGTTGAGCTGTTTTTTATAGGTGCAAGAGAGAAAAGAGTGCGAGCGTGAGTAAAGAGTTGCCAGTGTGCGGTTCTCTTTCAACTGGTGATTAAACTGTTTGATTTCGATCACAGTTGCCACATTCAATTTTTAGTCGCACAACTGTTTGGTTGCTTATGTCCGCGCAGGTGCATATAATTATATGTGCGTGCCTAGCCTTATTTACACACTAGCAATTTCGATCCCAGATAATTTTTTTTCTTTTGGTGTGCGTATTTCGTATACATGTGAATCCCTCTTCAAATAAGGATTCAAAGATTTTGATCTGTAAAAAAAAACATGTAAAGTAAAATCTGTCGAGATCGAAATCTTCATACAGAAATAATTGATTTCTCATGTGTAAAGGAAATCGACATAGGGAATGCATCGGATCCTCTCTCACTTCCAACGAAAACTTTAGCTTGATTACAACCAGATAGCCCAAATGACATTATCACATTATCTGTAAACTGACTCTTGGGCAATTGATTGTTGTTAATTGTCCACTCATTTCATCATCCGGCTCGGCCTTGAATAAACTATATACATAAGTATAAGTATGATCTGAAAAACAAAATACAAAATAAATTATACCAAACAATGCAATGAAAATTGAACTTACCTTCATTCTCTTCCATTTCGAATTTCGATTTAATGTTTTTTTTTTCATATCATGCATCCGTCAAAAAAAATTATAGAAGAATATGAAAATGTCGCAAATTTACAAAATGCAGACGAAGATGCTATAATAAAGATGAACATGTTCGTCTTTATCTATAATTTGACTTCTGCATTTCTCGAATTTCCTATAATGCAGAAATGAAGTTCTTCTGCATTTTCCTCTTTTCTCTCTATCTAACAAATATGAATTCTGCATTTGGCATCCCTTTTTATTTGCAGAAATCAAATGCAGATACATGTAAATCCACCATTAGGCTTAAATAGGGCGGGCTGTTATTGTCATCCTCAGCAAATATTTTTTACTGAATAAATCGTGAACGCGGCCTTTTATTAAAAGAAGTAAACTAATGATAAAGACGTAGAAAAAGCATCCATGTAAGACTCTTGTTACATGTTCTGTCAAAAACCTTTTTTATTCATTTAATTGTGCGTCATCTTTTTTGTGAAATCAACTTATTAAAAGGAGTAAACTGTAGATTAAGGTTCTTTTGACATACATTAAATTAATAGGTACTTTTCAAAACTGCTATTATTTTCAGTAGCCAAATAAAGTTGAATATCAGTTTATTTTTTTGAGCATACGCCCTTCTCTTTGTAAAAAATCTGAATAAACGCCCGACAATGGACTTTGGTGATGATTTTGAACCCAAAGATATTGACCCAGCAGCAGAGTTTCTGGCTCGTGAACAAAGTGCATTGGCTGGTTTGGAAGACGAAGTCTTGCCACCTGCACAGGAAACTTTAATCCAGGACAATATTAATGCAGGCATTGGTCTCGAATCGTCAACAGGAAGTTTCGAAATCATTCAAAATGTAGGGGAATCTCTCGAGTCATCTTCCCAGCCAACTATAGCTCGTGTCGAACCTGAAAAAATTCGCAAATGGCGTGAAGAACAAAAGACTCGCCTTGAAGAAAAAGACCGAGAGGAAGAACAAAAAAAGGAAGAACTTCGTCTTCAGGCTAAAGTAGAGCTCGAAGACTGGCTTAGGCAAACTGAAGAGTCGATTGCCAAAACTAAGGCCGCAAGTCGTGGCGCCGAAAAGCAGGATTCTTTTGAAAATGGTGACATAGAGCCAGGAACTGAATGGGAGCGTATTGCCAAACTGTGTGACTTTAATCCAAAGTCAAACAAATCGGGCAAAGATGTCTCGCGAATGCGCTCTATTTATCTTCATCTCAAGCAAAATCCGATTCAAACACAAAAAAATATTTAAAAATGAAACATTAAATTATAATAATTTTATTTTGTTGCCTCTTTGTTCAACTTTCTTTAAAAAGTATAAATATTATTACCTAATCAAAATAAAATAAAATTTAACCGATTAATAGTTATTCAAGATTTTGAATAAAATACATAATACGTAATGAATAATGGAGCACTTTTACTTTGGATTAATAGTTTTACAAATAAAATAGACGAGAATGAAGTATATATGTAGGTATTACTTTTTAGTAAATAAAAGACCTATTAATTGGAATTTCATGGAAATTAGATACATAAGAATTTACCACTTATCATTTTCATACCAATTAAACGTCTATCTTCAATAGAGAAATTACTATCCTAATTCCTTATAATTGTTTTGGTTGATGGATTGTTTATCTATACGTATTTATATGTTATACATACTGGGTGGCTGATGTTTCGTCTGTTTAAGTTCACCCACTGTTATTTCGTTTCGGTCACAATTATTTCTGTTCACTTCGCAAATGTTGTTTAAAAAAGCAAGCGGTTCTCGCAATTCCGTCCATCTGCATATCTGAACTTAGACCTACAGCATAAACAATTAAAATTAATTTCTGCGGTCCCGAGCGCGCTTATTAAATTAGGTAAAGCGCTTGGTCTTTCTGACGGGGGTTCGGTATTCCTTGTTGTTTCGAGTCTGGATGATGGGATTCGAAGACTTGGTTTAATTGTCAATTCGCGTAATGTGGCCGAGCCAATGTACATATCTTGGTACATCTTATAGAGTTCGAGGTTATATCATCTCCATTGCTCTTCTTCGCACACAGGACACAATATCCGTCGAAGAATTTTTCTTTTGAAGGGCCCAGTATCATCTCCCCCGTTCTACTTATAGTTCAGCACTCTGTGCCGTAAAGCAGGACTGGTAGTTTTGTAGAGAGGCCACTTCGTGTTACCAGCGTGTTTTAAACCAGGGGCCCTAGCACGTAACTTGATACGATCGTGTTAGGTCGATACAATCGAGAACAGGCAGTTCTTTCTACTAGACCCGATTGTATCAAGTTACGTGCTGGCACCCCAGGGTAGAACTTTATCGGATCTCCACTAGGGTATCGTTTGTGGAGTTAATATTAACTCCGAGGTAGATGGACTACTTCGAAGTTGTTACTGTCAATTGTGCCGTTTTGGCCCAATTCGTAGACAGATGTTTGTTGATAGAATTTACTTGGTATTGTCCTCATTTACTTCAAAACTAGATCTTCAAACGCAGTAAAGGATTCTATTACAGAACGCTGGGAACTTCTGATAATGTCTATATCGTCCGCATAAACCAATAGTTAGACATATATATTTGTTGAATATTGTGCCTTACGTGTTAATGCCTGACCTGTGTACTGATCTGATCTAGAACGAGATTGAAAGAACCGCACATAGGCACTTACTTGCCAACTAAAGTATTACAGAAAGATTAAGACGCTCACACATCACCATAGATCGGATTTTACATGTGGTATTTAGTAGGAATAATATTTTTTATATCTTACGCGCACTCAAGGGGTTATGAATACCCTTGTAATGTAAAACACAGTGCGAGCAATCAGGAAAGAAGGATATGATGAGAAAGGAGATACCGATGCACATTGGTTTTAAATGTGTGCACATTGCAATGAGTGGGAAATATTGAGTCGGGTAAAGCATTCCACATTCTTGTAGTGCGGCTAAAAAAAGAATCTCTGTACTTGACAGTATGTCCGAAATTGGGCTAAAGGTAAACTGGAGCATTCCTAAAAGTACGAGTATTACGGTTGAATTGTTTGAGGGGAGAAATGCAACTGGCTATTTCAATAGAGCACTGTTCTGGAAATAGCGGTAAAATAATGATAGACATGAAATATTGCAGGGGTGCTCAAAACTTCATAGTAGTTTACTAACTCATTCTTAATTTTAAACATTTTCTAACTAGTTCGTACTAAAAGAATTTTCTTAATAAATTGCTTCTGAACACACCTAAAACAATGACATTTCGTGTAAAAAAGTAAGTACACCTTTGAGTATATATAATATGGAGGGCTCGTTCCTATCCCTAATGCATTGTAGTACTTGCAGTTGTGATAGGGGTCGCTGTCTCACTTTCTGTAAGTTAAGGATACAGCTGTATGCTGTCAATTTGTGTTTACCTTCTCCTCGCACATCGTTCTCCGTCGCAAGTGATATGAAGCACTCGGTAAATTTTCAGTCTTGTTGTTTGCAAAAAACCAAAAAAAAACGCATATCAATACGCTTTGTGACTGTTTTAATTCTTTACAAATTATACGTAAAAATAAGATCAAACTTTAAAGTGACTGTTAATTGCTAGTTTTGTAATCAAAATATTAAAGTTCCCTACTTGGAGGCGAATAGCTTCCCCACAATGTGACCAATACAATGGATTTACCAAGGATGGCGACTACAATCGGGAGATCTTTCAACAGCTGGACTGCAGTAACTTAGCCTCGACTAAGAGAGTGAACAGCAGAATGATTTTTCCGACATCAGCGATCCATTCCCTGCAAGTGATATGTGTCACCTTTGTAATGAGGTAAAGATTGAAAGATTGAGAAACTGGCACAATTCCAACCGAAAAACGAGTCCAAATTCGAAGACGAACTCAAGGTGTAATGAGTTGGATTTAAAAAAATAAATTTGTAGAAATATTTAGCTTGAAAAAGTTTTAGTGTTTATTTGGTTGTTCAATGATACCGAAATATTGAATAATATAATGTTTTTTTGTTTGTTAATTTGTATGCTATTCTTTTGTTCTAACTTATTATCTTCCCGCAAGGCAATCAATCCTGCCAAAAACTTTTTTTTGGTTGCCGCTGTCAAATAACTTTGTCTTACACAAATTTGAGTAGCGCCCCCTATGATAGTCACGCATTTGGAATAGAAACGAGCCTTTCATATTATATATACTCAAAGAAGTACACGAACCTTTTTTGATGTTGGCAAATGGCAAAGGGTCATATGAAGCTAGCGCGATACTAAAAAAATAAAGTAGGTATTCGATCATTTTAACTTTAAAAAGAGGCTGGGTGCGACCCACACTGATAACTTCCCATTTCTGGTCTTGAAAACTTTATGTTTAGTTTTTTTCAAATAACCAAATTTTCAGCGAAACCAACTTTAGCTGTAAAATTCAAACAAACATTATTTTAAGATTGAAAAGCATTTTAAGCAGTAGATGGAAGATCGAAGTAGATGGTTTCATAGTGTAATTGTTGTTGCGGTTTTTCCGGATTGAAAGGCTGTGAACTGCACTGGATATACAATGACTCCTGTTTTAAAAATCGATGATGCTTGTGGCATACTATGATATTAGGAAATTTGCTTTGTTTTGTTGATGATGAGGATACTTAGTCGCTCATTTCTTGTTTTTTTACAGAAAATGTGTTTAACTAATTTTAAACTTTTCTATTTAAAATGTTAAATTTCTTGTAATAATTACGAAGGTTGGTAGGTACATATTATATACTGAATTAAAGATTTCCGTGTTCCGAAAAACAAATATTACCACTTTTTAGTAGATTTTTTTTATATTTTTGTTAAAACTGTCAATTCGATACTTGTCAAAACTTGTCGATACCTTCAGGTAAGAATGTACTAAGCGACACTTTTTTCGAAAATGACTTTTTGATAAGGAAATATACTATATGTTAAGGGCCACGTTTTGGCCTATTATGCATGAAAAGGAAACTAGAGTACAAATAAAAAAATTTATCAACTGCCATGTTTTCTCATTAAAATAATGTTGCCCCCTGAAATTTGTATTATCCGCCAAAAAAATTATGCTAAGCGACATTAATAAAGATCTCATTGTCGTGAGCAACAAAAAATTTTGTTAGATGTCACTTAGTTTAACCAAAATTGTCTCTTAGCACACTATGATTCAACTAGAACTTTCTTCGTTTTTTTCGTTTCCTGAACAATTTTAGAAATTTCGCTTAGTATACATTCTTACGGGAAGGTATCGATGTATAAAACAACATGCTTTAGATGGCACTATCGGTGTTCATTCCCAAGAAATTCGACTTGAAATACAATTTTAACTAGTTTTCACTAGAATTTTTAATAGTTTTTTTATTTAAAAAAAAAACTATTAATTCAATGTATAAAATAAACTAAATTAGAAGTCAATATCACTACTAGTTCTCGAGAAATTTGAGTCGAAAAACAATTTTTATCAATTTTCAATAGAATTTTATATAGTTTTTTATTTTTTGTAAAAAAACTGTAAACTAATTTTTTTTGAAATTTTCACCAGTTGTCAAACACATTATTTTTCGTAAAATAAAATTATTTTGAGTTTCAAATTATTTTCCGTTCTTAGAATATCTGGGTTATGAATTTTTTTTTTCAGTTTTTTTTATTTAAAAAAATAACGGTACGTTCATTTTGTTCCAAATTCATACCAAATCTGTATGACCTTATAATGAGTACATTAAATTTTATTTGAAATCAATAGCATTATTTTTTCGTGAGATATTTAAAACTAACCAAAATTTTTAATTTTTTTTAAACCTTTATAGTGAAAAAACTACTAACTGAATTTTGATAAACGCCCTTTCAGTTTCTTTCGAAGTTATTACCTATTAAACAAAATTTATTTGAAGTCGATATCTTTACTCGTTCTTGAGATATCGACGACGAAAAATGGTACCAGAACGTACGGACGTACGACCGTACGCACGTACGAACGTACGTACACACACACACACAGACATCTCTCTAAAAATGATTGATATAGCCTCTAGGGACCTTGAAACGTCGAGAAATGCCAAAAATTCCAATTTGACAAATCGGACCGATTACAATAACTCCCTATGGGAAGTTAAAAATTGTTTTTTTAATTTTCGAATTTTGGCCGAATTATACAGGGTACAAACGTCGACTCATCAAAAAATACATGGTCCCTTGGCGGACATATAATATCTGGATCTACTACTGAACCGATTTTGAAAAAATTTGTTGCAACTTTATTGTTTTTATGTTTTCCAAGACAATTTACAACAATTTGACCAAAAAGTTATGAACAAAAAAATGGTGACCCAAAAATGGCCAACAAAATTGCCAAAAAAAATTTTTTTTTAAGCCTTGACATTTTTTTTTTTTTGACTCTTTAAACAAATTGTGGTAAATTGTCTCGTAAGAAACCTTCCTTTAAATAACCCACTTTGTTTTTTTGTTTCAGTTCAGTCAATCCTGAGATTAACTGTCCGCAATGGGACAATGTATCTTTTGATGAGTTGGCGTTGGTGCCCTCTATAATTTGGCCAAAATTCAAAAATTAAAAAAAACAAAATTTTTTTTGTATTCTTGACGCATGCATTCATTATTTAAAAAAGAGGCTGGGTGCGACCCACACTGATAACTTCCCATTTGTGGTCTTGAAAACTTGTAATAACTAAGAAGGTTGGTAGGTACATATTATATACTGAATTATAGATTTTCCGTGTTTTTTAATATTATATTATAGAAATTACTTTATTATTTCGGTTCCAAACATTTTAATTGAAAAAAAATTAAAAACGAAATATTCAAATATAAAAGATATGGTTTGGTTATTGATGGAAGTGTACTTACAAAATATATCCGCTCTAAAACTAGATTTATGTCAAATATAAGACATTTGTTAGAAATTGTATTATGTATACAATTAAATAATTGCAAAGTCAATATCATTGCTCGTTCTCAAGATATTCTAGTCGAAAAACAAATATTACCACTTTTTAGTAGATTTTTTTTATATTTTTGTTAAAACTGTCAATTCGATACTTGTCAAAATTTAACCATATGTTAATATTTGTATTATATCGATACCTTCCCGTAAGAATGTACTAAGCGAAACTTTTTCCGAAAATGACTTTTTTGATGAGGAAATATAATATATGTTAAGGGCCACGTTTTGGCCTGGGTTTCGCCAACGAACTTTCTTCGTTTTTTTCGTTTCCTGAAAAATTTTAGAAATGTCGCTTAGTATACATTCTTACGGGAAGGTATCGATGTATAAAACAACATACTTTAGAAGGCACTGTCGGAGTTTATTCCCAAGAAATTCGACTTGAAATACAATTTTAACTAGTTTTCACTAGAATGTTTAATAGTTTTTTTATTTTAAAAAAAAATATTGATTCAATATTTGTCAAAATTTTACCAATTGTACAAAATTATACTATGTATAAAATAAACTAAATTAGAAGTCAATATCACTACTAGTTCTCGAGAAACTTGAGTCGAAAAACAATTTTTACCAATTTTCAATAGAATTTTATATAGTTTTTTATTTTTTGTAAAAAAACTGTAAACTGATTTTTTTTGAAATTTTCACCAGTTGTCAAACACATTATTTTTCGTAAAATAAAATTATTTTGAGTTTCAAATTGTTTTCCGTTCTTAGAATATCTGGGTTATGAAATTTTTTTTTTCAGTTTTTTTTATTTAAAAAAATAACGGTATGTTCATTTTTTTCCAAATTCATACCAAATCTGTATGACCTTATAATGAGTACATTGAATTTTATTTGAAATCAATAGCATTATTTTTTCGTGAGATATTTGAAACTAACCAAAATTTTTACTTTTTTTTTAAACCGTTATAGTGAAAAAACTACTAACTGAATTTTAATAAACGCCCTTTCAGCCTCTTTTGAAGTTATTATCTATTAAACAAAATTTATTTGAAGTCGATATCTTTACTCGTTCTTGAGATATCGACGACGAAAAATGGTACGAGAACGTACGGACGTACGAACGTACGAACGTACGAACGTACGAACGTACGAACGTACGAACGTACGAACGTACGAACGTACGTACACACACACACACAGACATCTCTCTAAAAATGATTGATATAGCCTCTAGGGACCTTGAAACGTCGAGAAATGTCAAAAATTCCAATTTGACAAATCGGACCGATTACAATAACTCCCTATGGGAAGTTAATAAAAGGGTGGAGAAAGTATAATGCTATATTCAATTAAAATTTGCAATTTCGTTGTTTTAACCTAGTATCATACTAAAACAGCTTTAGCATCGTACTAATACAATTATAATTTTGCGCCAATATTGTTTCTAGCATTAAATCTCCGCTTAATGGAATTTCTAAATCCGCTTAAGTGAATTTTTTTTTCACTTATCCGAACTCCGCTTAAGTGAAATTATTTTTCATTTAAGCAAGGTTCGCTTAAAGCCTAGTACGCAGATCGAGACAAGACAAATTTTATCTCTACTATTTTAATCTCTACAAAACTTTTCCAAATCTCGCGCAAAAATTTGAATTTGGAGAGATTAAATCTAATTTAATGTGTTTTTTAGTGTATCTCTGGAACGGGTTGTCTTACAGAAGTCGTTCATACCTTTTTGGAATCTCCTCTTGATGATCTCAAGACAAACACCAGCACCTTTTACATAAAATCAGAATTGACAAAAATCACTTTCTTAAATACGGAGGCTGTCAAAATTTGTCCCGCAAAATAATGCTTGTATCATTCTTTTTCCTGGCAAAATTTAGTGGAGACATTTTGAAGAGCAATTCAAAATAGTATGAATTTTGCGCGCGAACTGCGTACTGCTCGGAAAAATATCCGAGACAAAATTTGTCCCAGGAAAAAAAATGTATGGGAGACAACATTTTTCCCGATCTGCGTACTAGGCTTAAGTAAACAATCCGCTTAAGTGAAAGAAAGACTGTGACATTTCTCTTAAGCGGGTTTTACTGTATTAGGGTATTATTATTACTTCAATTTCGGCAGCTTAAACAATTCGCTTCATATTCCCTAATTAGGCCACTACTCGTTATCAGGATTGAGTTTTCTGATCTTAGAATTAGTTTTCACTCTGACGGATATTTGCCTATTTAGCTTCAATAAATGTATAAAAAAGACAACATACGGAGAATAGATAATATACATAATAGGTTCGTTCGTTCAACTTTACCCAGGTTTTCTTGACAACCCTTCATTTCATTCATTTTTTTACATCATTTCTGCTGGAATGATGGAAAAAATGATATAGTGTGTAGATGTAAATGATGAATAAATGATGATGGAAATAATGAAGATCAAAATTTTTCGTGGGTATGACTGGAATGATGAAATGAAATGACAGTGTGTGGGAAACATATCAGTGTGCGTCATTTTTGTCTGCTCTTTGTCGTGCTCGCTGTCGTTTTTTTTTTGCCTGAAATAAATATTTGCATGCGTTTGTTTGCTGTCAGTTTTTTTTTTTGAAAGAAAGTTTATAGTGCGGTTAATGAATAAAATTTCAAAAATGATTGAAAAAATGAATTCATTGAAATGACAGTGTGTAGCATCAAATGAAATGTTCAGAAATGACAGTTTTGGAATGTCATTTAAGAAATGATAGTGTGTAGCCTACTTAAGGCTTGTCAAAAAAAACTGGGGTTTTCAGTTTTCAAAAAACACCATAGGGCTATCAATTGTTGTGTTGACAACTAAAAACAAGAAACAAATAATTTTGTGTTCTGATAAACAATTTTGCGCTGTTGCTGAATATTTGATTATAGTACAACAACATATCTGATTAGTACAACAAACATTTAATTGCAAACCCAAACAATAACATGCAACATGCGAATCGACAAACGACAACAAAAGAAATAGATATGACATCTCATGTGACTTATGACAGTTTGGTCGTTACCTGAACTCTCTACAGCGAAATAGCTAGATCTACTTCAGGGCGAGTTCAGGGCGACCCCAGGTCTAAAAAAACACAGAATTTACTCACCAGGGTGACTTCAGGTTTTTTAAAAAAACGATTTAGGGCGACCCCAGGGTTACTTCAGGGCTCAACGAACAAACCAAATATATATAATTAGGCCTATTCGGCGAGATCTTTTATTCTTCTATTCTGTTATTCTGCTATGAATTTCCATACAAATGTTTGAGCTGTCAACAAATCTTTTATGAATTTTAATTTTGGTATTCAGCACGCTAAAATCTGTTATAAAATCTGCTAAGAAAACTTTTATGAACTGTCAAACGTTCGAACATAGAAAAAATCTTTTACGAATAGCATTTTTGGTATTTAGCATGCCAAAATCTGTTATGAAATCTGTTAAAAATCATAAAAGAATAAAAGACAAACTTCTGTGACTTTTATCATAAAATATTTCAATACATACACAGATACGAGTATATCAATGAAAAATTGATTGAATATTTTGCAAATATGGCTGATCTGGAATGAATTAAATAAGAATTAAATTACATTTTTGTTAAGAATGGACGTTTCATAGAACGACGACGATATATTTTTTATTTCGTCAACGAAATCTTTTTAAAATGAGACAATTGAAAGAAAATATCACACATACGAGTATTATACATTGTATATATAAACTATAGTACTCTCATGGAACAGAAAAAAGTGTTATGGAATACACTCTACCGAGGGCGCTGTCGTAGGAAAATATTGTCGTGGAGACTTTTGATTTAGGGTGGGGTAGTAATTGAGGAAGAGCGAGAAAATTTTATCAGCTCTGGCAATGAGAAAGACGAGAAAGAGAAAATAAAATTTGTTTTGTATCATTTTCCTTTTGAGGGATCTTCTGTGTGTTTTGTTGTTATATTTTTTTGTCAAGAATATTTGTTTTGTTTTTGCTATTTCATACGCAACAAAGCAACGTTGTTCAATTTCGGCATATCTAACCAAAATACAACGTTGCTTTTTATATGGCCACACATACCTATTTGAATAGATTTAAGTAGGAATAATTTTGAAAATTGATTCTTGATAGGATTAGGCTTTTTTTGAATTTTAGTATATGTACCTTCATAGGAACTTTATCTATGTTGATTGCAATTATTATTATTTTTGTTATTCAAAAGTATAATAATTGGTGTAATTTTGAAAACAAAAATAATAATAGCAATCAACTATTTTAACTGCCTACATAAGATGCAGTGGGTGGTAAGGTAGTGGAAATTGTTTTTTTTTGCAATTAATATAGTTATGTACATATATAGGTATAAAACTATTTCTTTAAGCAAATCTAATAGGTACGTAACCTATATTTTTATTACAGAAAATAGCTTTTACATAAATGTACATATACATACCTATATAAAATATGGTATGGCAGAAAATAATTTTGATTACAAAAAAAAATATTTTTATGCGTTCATAGGTATTTATATAATTAAAAATAAAAAAAAGAAATTTGATATAGGTATAGACCAGTTTTTAAAATTTATTCATATAAACTTTGTTTGCAAAAAATATAGAAAATGTTTAATACTTTTTATGTTTATATAAACAATTTCAGAAATGTATAAATATTCACATAAAGCAATTGTGAAAAAAAAATCAAATAAGTTTTTCGAGAAAAAAATAATTTTAGAAAACTTAAATTAATTAAAAAAAAATTAGAATAAATAGAATAAAATTATTATTGACATAATATTTAAAAAAAATCAGATACCTTTCTTGGAAAAAATAGGTTGTCTGCATTTACATATTGCCAATAAGCAATTTTAGAAAAATTAAAAAAAAAGAAATATGGTGTCAATTTTAAATAAATTATTGATACACCCCACATGAAAAACTTTGAAAATAAAAATAAACGTATAAAAAATAGTTTTTATCCATATATTTTGTAAAAAAATAAGATATTTGCCCTGCGAATTTTGAACAAACAAATATTTCTTTTAATGTTTGTCTACGAATTTTCATCAAATTTGGAAATTATTAATTCATTAAAATAAAAATTTTGTTTTTTTTTTTGTATTTTGTTAATATAAATATAAAAAGTACGAATTTATGCAAACAAAGTTTTAAAAACCTTTTATTATTAAACTAATTTTATATATAAGAAATTTCTTTAAAATTGTTCTAGAAAAAAATATGGGATATTAATTTTAAGTACTTAAAAATAAAGATTCTAAGAAATATTTTCAAAAATTAATCGCTCAAACTTTTTTAAGACATTGATTTTTCAAACAAAAATTTTGTAGATAAAAAAATGTTTTTCCGTTTTGTCTATCATCGTAAGGTCAACTTTGATCAAAATCTAGCGTTAAATTTTTTCCACATACAAAACTTGCAATTATGTACATAATTTTGTAAGTGAAAATAAAATAAAAAAAATTCGTACCTTAAGTTTTTATTATTGTACGAATGGAAATTAGGTTTCGAAATAAAATATTGAGCCGTTTTTGAGATATCGAATTTTCCAAGAAAAAAAATTACTTCTTTCCAAAAATTAAAAAAAAAATTCTTCAAAGCTTTGAGACGCAATGTTTCTAAACTTTTTGGAAGCATCTATATAAAAAATTTCCATAATGAGAAAATTGTCAAAATTTGGAAAAATGGTTCTATGGTAGGTACAAGCTGTAATATCTTAATTTCAAAATTTGTTTTATTAAATTAAAGATCATACAAAAAAAAAATTTATCAAAATTCCAGGCGCCGTTTTCGAGAAAAATACGATTTTTAAAACCATTTTTAATTTTTTTTTTACATTTGTATGGATGGTACCTTTATTTTTAGGTAAAATAATTTTTTTTTCTCACATCTTGTAGATTATATTGATAAACTTTTTATTTATCAAGTTTAAAATAAATCTAGATGGGGTTTTCGAAATATTGAGTTTTGAAATATTTATTTTAAAAATTGAAGAAATTTTGATTTTTCATACATTGTTTACATTGGCGCCTGCCAGGTGACTTAACATACCCTAAGCGGAGCGATGGAGTCGCGTGAAAGGGTGTGTCCCCGAAAAAGGGACTTAAAATTCTTAAGTCCTGCAGAGCGGGCCACCCAATGTACTTTTAAATATGATTTCTGGCCAAACTAGGCATCTCAGCGAGTTAAAAATTGCATATTCATGATCTAGGGAGTGCCACCTTTCAATCCACGTATCGCATGTAACGAAAAACAAATGTTTATCTTTAAATGCGATTTGCGACTAAACGGAACGTAGACCCCCCAAAGTTGACTTTTTCAAACGTGATTTCTGGCTAAACTAGGCATCTTAGCGAGTTAAAAATTGCATACTCGTGATGTAGGGAGTGATGTATCACATGATTTTTTTTTGTTATTTTACATTTCAAAATTCTACTTCTCAAAATTTTGAATTTCAAGATTCTAATTGATAAAATTTTAGTTTTCAATATACTACTTGTCAAAATTAAAGTTTTCAAAATTCTGTATTTTGAAACTCTACTTCTCAAAATTGTGCATTTCAAAATTCTACTTCTCAAAATTCTGCATTTCCAAATTTTACTTACTAAGTTTTGTGCATATTAAAATTTCCCAAAATATGGCATTTCAAAATTTTACTTCTCAAAATTTCTTTTTCAAAATTCTGCTTTTCAAATTTGACTTATTAAGTTTTCTGTATTTCAGAATTCTACTGCTCAAAGTACATTTTTCAAAATTATATTTTCCAAAATTTTGCATTTCAAAATTTTATTTCCTAAAATTCTGCATTTCAAAATTCCCTTTTCAAACTTCTGTTGTTCAAAATTTTACTTATTAAGTTTTATGCATTTCAAAATTTAATTTCCCAAAAATCTGCATTCCAAAATTCTACTCTTCAAAATTTTAGCTTTCAATATAATTTTTCTGTACCTATTTCAGAACTCTAATACTCTAATTCTTGAAATTCTGCATTTTAAAAATCTGCTTACAAAAATAATTATCTAACTAGGTACCTATACAAAAAAATTGTTCTGAGTGGTAATCGTGTATTTGAATTAAAATCCTCTACTCGTACCTACATACATATATGTATTTATTTGCTCCAACATACATAGATACAACACAGCGAACGAAAAAAATAAAACCTTCATTCCAACAATATACCGTTTTTCTCTATGCGTGAAGCAAAAAATGCCACATCATACTTATTTGTATAGAAAATGAATAAAAACAAAACAAAAAATAGCTTTCTTGTTGTCGCTTTGTTCTGCACCTTCGGTTTGCTTTTACCGAAAATATTATCACCCCTTCCTGATTATCGTCTGTCCTCACTCTCCACAACTCTACGTAAAAAGTTATGGAATACGCTCGTATGGTGCCGCGTCGTTCGTTCCTCTTCATGAGAGTACTATAGTTTATATATACAATGTATTATATAAACATATGTATATGTAAGTAGAGTAGAGGACACCAATAATGTGTAAGAGAAGAGATTACTTTTTTGTTCGTCATCCATTTTAATTTTGTCAGATGAATTATTTTATTTAATCACAGCTGATTATGATAGCAGATTTAGTTCAGTTTCATAACAGATTTCGTTTTCGAAGTTGCATAACAGACTTTTATAACAGTTCGAGCCCCTGAATACCAATTATAAAAGATGTTTTAAGATGGAAATCTTTTACGATTCATAACAGAAAATCCATAGCAGAATAACAGATGTTGCAGAATAGGCCTAATTCCTGTCACTTTGACATAAATTGATATTTTTTTCCAGAAATCAGACGGCTTTCTATTTTTTGAGCAATAAACATTAACATAACACGAATCACAAACAATCAAATACACCAATAATTAATTTGACAATTACAGCTGTCAGGCTTCCAACTTTCATGCCAATTGATGAGCAAGTTGTTAAGTATGCTTGGGTTGCCTGCCTCAGTACTTGGTCGTGCGACCTCGTGGATATAAATTGACACTTTGCAATTTTAAAGTTTTATGTATACAATTTTATGCATATAATTTGAGAGAAATGTTCAAATGCATGAAATGCATTCTTTTTAAGGCAGCATTTAGGGCAACTTTTAAAATAGTTTAAGCTCAAATAATAGAAAACCCATAAATATACTCTGGTCCCAGTACTTGCTCGTGTGGATCCATTTTCGCATGTTCAGAAAGCGTAGCTGTCCATACGTAGTTATAGTAACTATTAGGCTAGTCGCGCACTGGCAACTGTGATGGAAATCAAATAGTTTAATCACCAGTTGAAAGAGAACCGCACACTGGCTACTCTTTACTCACGCTCGTACTCTTTTCTCTCTTGCACTTATAAAAAACAGCTCAACTGATGCAAGGCAATCGTTTAGTTTGTGTCAAAACACAAACTTTTTAGTTTCGAGAATCGAGTTGCTCTAAGTGCGCGGTGTCCCATATAAGCCCATATGTTTCATTTTAGCAACTAAACAGTTGCGAAACTAAAAATTGGATGTGCGCGCCTAGCCTTTACTACGTTTATACTGCGTCTCCACTGAACGATAATAATCTGAGATTTACTCAAATCTACTTGAAATATTCTTGAAATCACTAGATTTACCATACAAAAATTAATCATCTCGATTCGAGCTTTCAAATAAATCTACTTGGAATCTACTGTACTGAACGGATTCACTTTTCCATTTCCAATGAATCTGACAGTTTGATGGAAGAAAAAAAAAAAGAAAACAGTCTGTTGACAAACTGAACAAAAAAAAATACATTTTAATGACTGACCTTTTTCTTTACACTATAGCTTACACTACCTTACCATAAAAAGCAATCTACTCGTCAGTGTAAAAACTAATTTTTGGATCTTTGAAATAGATCCCGACAGAAAACAGGATCCCAAATTGTTTTTGTAATACATGTTAAAACTTAATCCAGATCCGGATCCAGATAGATTTGTGAATAATAAAACGCACCTTTTGTTAAGCCAACTCCTCGACCCAGGTTTTTCGTCTCATATTTCGACTCGACACCGCTGAGCGAGTGAGATCGAGTCGAACGAAGCTCATTTCAACTCAATACCCGTTTACAAAGGGTCGAAGCGAGCTTCAAGCTCGCTCCAATACCTCATATAAACGTAGTAATAAACGTAGTATATACGTGCGGATCCAAACCGGACTCATTTGTTTACAAGGCTATTGTGTTCGTAACTTATGTAAAAATAAAGTTTCAGTTGTCTTGTCATTCTCATCTCGAGTTGGAGTTGAAGCTTTATTTTTATTTACCAATAACTTGTTAAATTTTATCAATTAATTAATAAACAGCAATGTGTGAGAGAACTGACCATTTATCATGGGAAGATTACTTTATGGCGACATCAATTCTCACATCACAACGAAGCAAGGATCCTGTCACACAGGTCGGTGCCTGCGTCGTTGGCAAGGATAACATTGTATTAGCTGTAGGGTATAATGGTTTTCCAAGGAATTGCAAAGACGATGAATTTCCATGGGGTAAGGATATGGAAAATCCTTATAATGATAAAAATATGTATGTAGTACATGCTGAAGCGAATGCAATATTAAATAAGAACAGCACAAATTTGCACGGAGCTCGGTTGTATACTACCCTTTTCCCTTGTAATGAATGTTCAAAAATTATTATTCAATCTGGAATTAAGGAAGTAATTTATATTTCGGACAAACATGCTGAAAAGCCTAGTTATCATGCTTCCAAAAGGATGTTTGACGCAGTGGGTATAACATATCGACGATATATACCAAAGAAGAAAAAAATTGTTTTAGACTTTGGCCATTTTATTGGAGCAGAAGAATCAATTGATTTAAGGTAACTCTTCTTCATCCAGAATAGACTTATCAACAGTTCTTGACCACATTTTTTTTATAGTAAACTAGAAATCACCCATTAATTAAATAAAGAGGAAATTTTTTTAAATAGAAAAACCTTAAAGTACCTACATTTTTAACTACATAAATAAACAGTTAACAAGCGGACATCAATTTGAGCTAAATTTTTGTATTATTTTTTTTTATCCCAATTACAAGTAGTATGGACGAAGGTAGGTACCAAAAATTACTGTCATTTTGTGTTTTTTTTGATAACAAGCTGGATCCGTCTACAAAAAAATATAAGATTGTGTGAGGAGCCTGGTAAAGTACATGGTGGCGTCGAATGCGAGAGGAACAGTTGGTCAAACAATCAAGGTAGCGGAGCACGAATTTGAAGTGGTGCAATCCTTTAAATACCTTGGGTCAATAGTAGCAGCCGATAACAATATAGAAGAAGAAATACGCGGGCGGCTTCTCAAATCCAACAGAGCCTACTATAGTCTGTCAAAGCTCTTCAAATCCAGAAATCTCACCATAACTTCAAAACTGCTGCTGTACAGGACCATGGTTGTGCCAGTACTCACATATGGATCCGAGACTTGGGTGCTTAGCAAAAGGCACTCCGACCTCTTAGCTGCGTTAGAGAGAAAAGTCTTAAGGAGAATTGTTGGCCCCATATGTAAGGAAGGACGATTCCGGAGACGGTACAATCATGAACTGCACGCAATCTACCTAGAAGCAGATATCGTGACAAAAATTAAGCTCGGTAGACTCCGGTGGGTAGGGCACCTAGCTCGCATGAGCGAAGAGGAACCTGCTCGGAAAGTTCTTTGTGGTACATTCTATGGTAGACGAAAGCGTGGTAGACCATGCTTGCGCTGGAGAGATGGCGTAGACCAGGACGCCCGAAGCCTTGGGGTGCGCAACTGGATGGCGTCGGTAAGACTGTGTAGGAATGAAATCATAAACAAGAATGTAAACAAATGTGCAAAGTTTAGCTTGTACAAAATATGGGCGGGTGAACGAACTTTCAGCAATAAATAAGTACTTCGAAACTTTTTATACCTACTAAGTAAGAATAAAATTTGATTTTGAATCTCTTTTTAGCTTTCAAATCTAGTTTGTAAATCATAAAATTATCATGCTAGCTTATAAGTTTTCCAATTCATGATTTTTCTAATCAGAATTCATCCATTAGCTTATGAATTAATTTTTTTTAAATTCATAAGTCACTTAGTAAGTTGTGAATCAATTTTTTTTAATTCATAAGTCACTTACTTGCTCATGACTTAATTTTTTTTAATTCATAAGTCACTTGGTAGGTTGTGAATTAATTTTTTTAATTCATAAATCAGTAAGTAGCTTATGATTTAAATACTTTTAATTCAGAAGTCACTAGCTTATGAATATTTTTTTTTTAATTCATAAGTCACCCACTAGCTTGTGAATTAAAGTCAAGCTTAAGCTAAAAAGTGACTTAAGCTTCTGCAATTCTGATTGAAAAACTATAATGTTTTAAAACTCAAATTAAAGTGTATTAATCAGTTTTCGAATAATCACTCCTGTTCTGATTTTCGTTTACGAAAGTAATACTTTCGTTTTCATTTCGTTTCTATTTTGTCTGGAGAATTTGAATTCGTAAATCTAAAAATGTATGTAAGTATTTTTAAAAATATACCTTTAAAAACTGTTTTTTTGTCTTTTATGAAGAGGAAGACACATGTATAACAGAAAACCTGTCTGAATGTTGGTACCACTACAAGGCAAATTTGTACGAAATTAACCCTAGAACCCTACCCAGGGTGCTGTATCACCCTGTGCTTAATTTAATTGATAGTATTTTTTAAACAAGTGGGAGCACAGGTTCGTTATTTTTTCTATTCTCTTTTAAGTTTCTATAAATTTTTGTGATTTTCTATTTAATAATTTAATAAAGTGAATAACAATTTTTTTTAAATAATAAAAGACTTGTATTTAAAGAAATATCTCGAAATAAAAACCAGGGTGCCACGACACCCAGGGTAGGAAAAGTTCACTACAAATATAGGTAGGGTTCTAGGGTTAAGAACGTCGTTTTCAAATCCGTACGAAAATCAATTTCGGTAACGAATTCAATACGGAACGAAAATCAGAACAGGGGTGAATGTATAGTTCTTATTTCGTAGATAAGCCTATGGTCTTTAATGCTAAAGTCGGTAATAAAAGCATCTTCGCGGGACAACAGAATGGTAAAATAAATCGACTAATAGTTTCTCAGCAGTTCGTATGACCAATTTTATGCCCTCCTCGACAAGATCTTAAAACAATTTATGTAATTTTATTCATTAGGGCTGTATTGAGAAAATCATAAACAGCAAGGCGATCAGATCCTTAAAGGAGCTACGTGCCTACACATTTGCTTTACAATTATCCCAGAACAATACAATACATGAAGACGATCATTTATTCGGAAGTACTGATACTGTAAAAAAAATGTGTGGAAAACAGTTTGAGCATTTGTTTTAATTAAATAAAAAAATACAAAATACCTAATGTTGTTTTTGTTTTGAACATTGCAGTCGTCGCGCGGATTACTATTGTAATCCACTTATGCAAAATTGAGAATGCCGAAACACTATTGGTGGAGATTTGTTGTCTCTTTTAGTACTAACAGTTAAATAGTGAAGTAATAATTTATATTTTTTAACTTTAAATAACATGTAATTGCATTTTCCAGCAAAATAAATTTAAAAAATTAAAGAATACTGGTTTTATTCTAATTTTAAAATGGATTTCATATGTAATCCGCTCGACGACTGGTGTAAGTTTTTGGTGCGCGACGTCAATTTTTTCGGAAAGTTAGTCTAATAAAATAACACTCAAGAAAAAAAAAATGCACATTTCTTCTTTTAATTGGGATACATTTGTTCTTAGAACGGTCTTATAAAGTCTACTAAAAGGCATTCCATAGTACTTTTATATATAGAAACATCGCGTCGTCTGCTGAAGCGAATGCAAACTACTTGTGGAATGGTGATAAACTAGATATAGGATAGGAAAATATGAAGATTAAAGGAAAATTGAAGATATGTTAGGTGAGGTATATTTGTATATAGGTATATCATGTATGTTAGACTTTCTTCCTGGCTTGCATCCTTCACAGTCCAAAGCTAACTGTACTCCAGAAGTAAGGATTCTCCTTTTTATACAATTTTGAGCTGACATTACAAATACAACATTTCATTTGTATGTGATCAAGTTGAGTAAATAAACACAAAAGTATTTTTCATCTACAACATGTTTGTGAGATTGGGTTGAAGTTGTATGCCAGAGCATACAAATGTCTATATTACTAGATTCCTCGAAGTAAGGCTCTCCAAAATGAAGCCTACATCTAAAGCATAGAGCATGTACATAGAAGATAAGGAATTGATTCTGACTCTTCCTAGTCCATACAGTTTCTGGAAAAATCGTTTGAATAAAAGCCAAGCCCCCTTGAGTACTTGCCCAATAAGACAGTGACGGGTTATACTGACGGGACTGATGTGCAATATACTTTAGGATATAAAACACTTAAAGCGGTTCAGATCAAGCATTGGTCAGATCTGTTTTCTCATCAGATAGTAACCCATCTAAGGTTTGTCAAGAATGTAGACAACAACAACAAAAGGAACAAGAAAAGTACGAATTAAATTTTTATTGTAGCCGAAATTATTTACATTTTGTCTTAAAAAAACTATATTGCACAATTTACAAAGATATGTTACAAATAACTCTAGCTTACTACTGAAAAAAAAAAAATAAAATTTTAAACATAAATATCACAGTTTAATAAATGGAAAAATCGAAGGAAAAAGCTACAAGAAAAAACCATGACAAGAAAAATACTATTTTGTACTTTTCTTAAATGTGTTCTTTTTTTGGTTTATGAATAGAAAGTAATAAATATTAATCAAAAAAGGTTTAAAGATTCGTTTGCTGTGTGGAAATAAAATCACTTTGACTGCAGAGAGTTGTTTTTGTTAAAATTAAATTGTTTAAATATAAATATGAAAACATGATATGGGTTTTGAAAGCGGATCGAAATTCTGCTTTGTTACATAGGGTCTTGTGAATAAAAAAAAAGTTAAAGCTTTTTTTGGAGGAAGCTAAAGCCAACTAGTCATAGCTTTTACTAGCAGCTAAAGCTAGACAGTACTAGCTTAAGCTTTGTTTTATGTGAATAAAAAAATGATAGCGCTAAATAGCTTATGCTGGAAAATTCTAGCTTAAGCTTCGTAATTTAAGGTGTTCGTTTTTTTATTCACATGTTTCGGCTAGTTAGCTTTAGCTAAAACTGGTACATGTATGACCGAAAGGAAAGTTTTTTTGCCTCAATTTGTTATCTGTTCTACAGGGCAAGTATTGGTTTCGGCTAAAAAATGTTTTTAACATTTCGTATGTCAGTTTCTGGGTCTATACGTTCACAGTCCTATTTTTTGAGATATTCCCTTATGTTTAATTAACAACTCGCACAAGTTAATACTGAAAATAAGACCTAGTCAAAGCTTTCTAGACAGGTCGAAAAAATCTTGAAATGTTTGTAGCTTTAACTATAATATTCTAGTTTAAGCTATTTTTATTCACACAAATTGAAGCTTAAGCTAGGAAAACAAGCTAAAACTAAATGAATTTAGCTTTGGCTATTTTTGAATAGCTATTACTAGAAAACATCTTTAAATAGCTAGCTTAAGCTTATTTTTATTCACTAAAAATCAAGCTTTTACTTAAAAATCCAAGTTTTAGCTTTAGCTTTTTTTTTATTCACAAGGCCCATATTTTTGTTACAAAGGGCATTCTATAATCTCAATAATATTAATTCCATTGTTATACTAATGATGCAAATAAATTAGTTTTAAATACTACTACGTACTACTAATGTTTATACTTATTACTTTATATCATTTTTTTAATTTTCTCAAAATCTTGACCAATTTTATTTTAATTTGTTACAAAATCAAGTTTTATTAATAATTTCATTAAATATGTACATATGTATGTAAGTAAACACTCATATCAATGAATTTTCAAAAGTAAATTTGGAAAAATTCAAATTTTGTTTTTCATATTACTCGTAGGCTTCCAAAAAGTAAGAAAATACGGATTTCGTTTTCGAGGACCAACAATCTATTTTGATAAAATGAATAAAACCTTATTTTACACATTCGACTTAAAATTGGTAATAATTATTTTTATTAAAATCGGATCAGCGGTTTTGGAGAACTTCGAAAATCAAAAAAAAAAAACTGAAAGGTACCGTTTTAGGAGTTTTTATGTGTATTTCATTTGATATAGGGTGCGTTTTATGTTTCAATTTTTTGGCGCGTATAAATGCAAATATTTTTTGAGAATTTTTGGCAAATATGACGCAGACATTCCTGTCATTAAAATGAACACACCCATTAAGACGCAACTCCACTCAGTTGTTGAACTTTTTTTTTAAAAAGATACCAAACCATTCTCGTTTAAATAAAAAACATCGATTTTATACCAAAAGTTAATAAAGATATTTCTAATTAAATAACAATCATTTAAGTCTCTTTTATTGTATTCCCAAGTACATAACATGGTGACAGAATCGGGATTCTTTATCTAGTGTACCTACATACCAGAATACATTTTATTGCTGAGTCAATCAACCTCAAAATGGCGGCACTAAAAATGGAACCATTTTCCATGAATGGAAATATTACAGAAAAGTGGCGTCGGTGGAAATCTGATTTTTCCAATTATCTAATTGCAAGTGAGTTAGATGAAAAATCTGATAAACGAAAAATTGCGGTCTTCCTCATGACTTGCGGTGAGGATCGAAAGAACAAATATGAACAACTTGAATTGGAACCAATTCCTGCCGCCACTGCAGTCACACTTCAGCAAGTCTTAGATAAGTTTGATAATTTATTCAAATCATACTCTAACGAAATCTTCGCCAGCTACTTGTTTTGGAACCCAAATTTGATGTATTTTATAATAAAATAAGCAACATGCCGTAGACTGTAATTTTGGAGAATCCTTGTCAAGGAACATTCGAGACTAATTGCTCATTGGTATTGTAAATTCTGCCTTACGAGGACGACTCCTGCGTGAAAAAATACTTTCTGAAAAAAGTGTCGTTGAACAGTGCCTGATTAGTGAGCAATTACACAATCAATCAAACTGCATGTCTTCTGTCAGCGCTGAAAACCGATAAATATTCGTGGATGCGTTTAAGAAAAGGAACTTTCAAAGCATGAACAAAAACCATACGTGTGGCAATTGTGGATGATTTCATGAACCCAGGCGTTGTCCAGCCTATGGTGATGAATGTAAGATTTGTACCACAGCTCAACCATTGGGCAAAGAAGTACAGAAGTGTGTCAAAATTCGACAAAAGCAACCTTCACCAAAGGAAAACTAACAATGCTCATGAGATCCAAACCAGTTATCCTGATGCTGATAGCAATTATGATCTTGGGGGAGAAGTTTTCTTAATATCCACATTGAGCACGATTTACAAATCTGAATTTGCTTCAAAAGACTGGTTGGTGTACGCGATCATTCACGGAAATAAGATAAATTGCAAACTTGATACAGGAGCGCAATCAAATGTTATTTCTGTTAACTGTTTCAGGAATTTTAAAATCAAACCGCGTATGTTTCCAACAAAATACATGTTAAAGTCCTTTGGGGGTTCGATTATTTAATTAGTTGGACAGTGTGATTTGAACATCGAAATCAATAGTTCTAAATGTAAGCAGCGTTTTTTCATCTAGATGTCAAAACCATTCTTGGACTTGAAGCCTGCAGATACTTTAAACTACTAGCAAATTACTAGCAAAAGTCAATCAACCTACAGATTGGGTGAGTAGTATGCATGTAATAGAAAAGTAAGGCAAATTACGTATTATTCTTGATCCGAGACTCTTAAATGCTAGTTTAAAATTATCACACTGCCAAATACTGACATTTGAGGAGCTCATACAAAAAATGCAAGGTTTTAAAATATTTTCTATGTTTGATGCTACAACAGCCTTTTGGCAGCAGCCAAACCTTCTGCAACTTTGACAACCTTCTGCACTCCCTTCGGTCGATACCGATGGTTAGTTGTTCCTTATGGTCTTGTTAATGCACCTGAAATCTTTCAAAATACAATGAATGATATATTTATGCATATCGCAGAAGCCAATCCATATTTTGACGATCTGGCTTTGGGTTGAGAAAAGTCTTAAGCGCAGCCCGAGCAGCAAATCTCAAGCTTAATAGGGACAAAATTCAATTGGCAAAAACAGAAATGTCATATTTAAGTTAACGCAATAATCAATTTTCCTTCTCCTTCAAACACTGATGAGTTGCACTGATTTTTATCGATGTACACGTATCGTAAGAAATTTATACCAAATGTTTCGCATGAGTCCCACGAGATGCGTCAATTGCTTAAAAAGAGCTCAGTTTGGCTTTGGGATGCAAACACGCAGCGTTGTTTTGATAAATTGAAGTCAATTTTAAGCAATGCCCCAACAAAACAAAAACCAGTTGCATTCGAATCAGCGTGCTTAACATAGACCCAACAGCGCTACGCACAAATTGAAAAAGAGCTTCTGGCTGTAGCATATGGTTTGGAGCATTTCAATTACTACACCTATGGTAGGCCAATATTAGTAGAAACTGACCACAAACCACTTCTTGGACTCATAAAGAAACCATATGATTCAATAACACCACGAGTACAAAAAAATACTCCTACGGCTTAATCTGTACGATGTTACGCTTCAATATATTCCTGGTAAAGACTTAATCTCAGCTGATACGCTCTCAAGAGCCCCTTTAGCCTGTTCGTTCAAACCAAAAGAGCTTGAGGATGAAAAAAGATTATTAAACATTTCTGTTCTCGTTTCAGTATCAGACAAACGTTGGGAAATCTTCAAAAACCAAACAAAATCTGATCAGGAACTGATTTCTGTTATTTCGTACATCTAAAATGGTTGGCCTTATGATTTCAAGACAATCAATTTAAATGCTAGACCTTACTGGCATTGCCAAGATAAACTTCATATTCAAGATGGAATAGTTTGCCGAGGACAAAGACTAGTAGTACCCAAAGAAGCACGTGAAACAGTCTTATCGGAATTGCATAGCTCTCATCAATGAATAGTCGCTTGCAAGACAAAAGCGCGTGAGTATTTCTATTGGCCACAAATGGATGCTGCTATTGAAAGATTCACAAGTTCTTGCAATATTTGCCAAAAACTTCAACGGTCGAACCAGTTTGCACCTTTGTTGGACAGGGGAACTTCACATACGACCTTGGCCAAAAGTAGCCGCTGAATTTTGATCTAGGTGGTAAAAAATATCTTTTGGTAGTTGACTACTTTAGCAAATAAATAGAAATCCAACTAAATAATGGTACATCAGCAAAGGCAGTTATACAAACATTCAAAAGTATTTTTTCCCGTTTTGGTATTCCGGATGAAATTGTTACTGATCAAGATCCACCATTAAATTCAGCGGAAATGTTTCAATTCAATTTGGACTGGAACATTAAACATAATCATTTTTTACCCTATAATCCCAGATCAAAGAATGGTCAAGTAGAACGGTGTGTTCAAACAATTAAATCTCTTCCTCGAAAAGCTAAAGATGACAACCGCGATCCGTACCTTATTCTCTTGGACTATCAAACCACTACACTGCACCAATGAACTTCAATCCCCAGCGAAATTACTAATGGGAAGGAAACTTAAAACAAAGCTTTTGGTTCATCCTAATAAACTAAGGCCACAATTTTCAACTACACAAGCTCAATCTCAGTTAAAAAAGAATCAAGCATCACAAAAAAATATGCGAATTTAAAAACAAAGCCACATCCAAAATTTTGCGTAAAGGACCCAGTATGGTTTCGTAAAAATAATCAAAGTCCTTTGATAAATGCAGAAATAATACAAAAAATCGTGTCGTCGTTATGTTGTAAAAACAGTTGATGGAAAGTTTTTTGAAAGGAATAGTATGTATCACCGTTTAAATAAAATTGCAGTGGAAAACGTTGAAAAACAAGTCAATAAAAATTTGCATCTCTTGAAGATAATAACAACATCATTATACCTGGAACTCTTGCTCAAGTATCACTTGAAGAAGAGATAATTCCCATAACTTAAACTTCCTGCTCTTCTGCGACATACAGATATGGACAAAGAAATAGCACACTTATGATGTTTTGTATGAATATTAGTTTTATTTTATACTTATGAACTGAAACATTTTCATTTTTATTTCAGGACCTCTTACAACAAATAAAGCTTCATCTAAATATTAATTTAAAATTATAAGCTACATATAAAGGAGATTTTTAAAAATTATTTTAATATCTGGTGATGTTATTTTTTGGGGACAAAGAAATAGCACACATTGCTAGAATTGTAAAAAAATCAATC
Organism: Philhelius festivus; assembly: GCA_963931855.1. Lineage (NCBI taxonomy): Eukaryota > Metazoa > Arthropoda > Insecta > Diptera > Syrphidae > Philhelius > Philhelius festivus. The sequence continues at coordinate 109,347,844 of OZ007557.1, forward strand.
TTTTAGCGAAAAATTCTTAGAATTTCAAATCTAACAATATTACCAAGTTAGTACTTTGTTGGGTGACCACGATTTTTCAAAGTTTCCTGGCATCTTCATGGTAAACTCTCAACTAATTTTTGGCATCTACTTTGTGGAATAGAATACCACGTTTCCTTGATACCGGCCCAAAGATCGTTCGAATTTTTGAATTTTTTCTGCCCAATCATAACCTTAACATCATTCCGTATATGTTCTATGGGGTTAAGATCGGGACTTTGAGCTGGCCAGGTCAGTATATCAATTTTTTCGTCCAAAAGCCAATCTTTGACTATGTTTGATGCACTTTTGGGATCATTGTCATGCATGAATATCCAATTTTCTGGCATAGACTCAAAGGAAAATAGTTCCATGGTATTCTTAAGAATATTGAGATAAGAAAATTTATTCATTCTGCCATCAATCCTCACCAGTGGACCCACTCCATGCCATGAAAATGCTTCCCAGACTATCAAGTTGCCCCCTCCGTGTTTCACAGTCTTAAGGGTGTACCTGTGGTTGTATGCTTGGCACTTTGGGCGATGGACAAATGTTTTCCCATCCGGACCAATTCGATTAACTTTGGTTTCGTCACTCCAAAGCACTCTCTTCCAAAACTGCACGTTTTTGTTTTTATGAGTCTTAGCAAAAGTTAAACGAGCTTTGATGTTCTTCTTGGAAAGTAACGGTTTTTTTCTGCTCACACGTCCAAACAACTTAGCATCGTTGAGTCTTCTTCTTATCAATCTGCTTGAGACATCAACACCAAATTCTTCATTTACTTCCGCCATAATGTCTCAAGATGACTTAAAAGGGTCACATTTGCACTTTCTAGCAATGGCTATGTCAATTCCTAACGAAGTTTTGCGGGGTGGCGGCTCACGAATTTTATTTTCTGTTGTCATATCTCGATTTGCTCTCACTAAACCAATGGCATTATAAACCATTTTACGGGAACAATTTAGTGTTTTGGCTATTTGGGTAGGATTTTTACCTTGTGTATGAAGATCGAAAATAATTTTCCTCTTTTCGGGAGCACAATGCGCTCCTCGGCCCATTTTGTTAAAAACTTTTTTTATGAAACTACAAACAACACAAAATAAGCACTATCTCTCATAAATTTCGATCGCAAAATAAAAATTCAACGGTTAAAATAATATGTGCTATTTCTGTGTCCAGGAGTAAAAGAGAAAAGAATATAATCAAAAGGCAAATGCAAGAATCTATCAAAGGTAACGGGACTATTAAGACTTTTTTGTTTACATCAAATAATGTAGACCATTATGCCTGGAGAACAAATTTACCACAAACATTGGACATAACGGACATTTTAATCGCGAGATTTTTCTCATAAGTGTGCTATTTCTCTGTCCATAACTGTAGCTTGGCTTTAACAAAAAATCATTATCAATTAATAAAACCATAAATCAAGTTAAAAATAACTTCGATAACTCAGACTCATTAATAAATGTTAACTTCTTACTTCCAGATAGAAAAATACCAGAACCTGAAGCTGAATTGCAACCAAAGTTTAAAAGAACATTCAAACAACCTATACATTTCTGGAGCGGACTATCTCTTCGAAGAGGGTTATAAAACCATCCATTAAATTTAAAGACTATGATTTAAGTATTGACTAAGAACCTGAACACAAAATATCCTTCCGTATATTAAATTACGTTTAGTTAAATTAATTTATTAATAATCTTATAAAAGGGGCGTGTCATGTAATGTCATTAAAATGAACACACCCATCGAAACGGAACTCTAGTCAGTTGTTGAACTTGTTTTAAAAAGATACCACGCCATTCTCGTTTGAATAAAAACCATCAATTTTATACCAAAAGTTAATAAAGATGTTTCTAATTAAATAACAATCATTAAAGTCTCATTTATTGTGTACCCAAGTACATAACAATTCCCAATTATTGTGCACGGCGGCAGAGAATATTGCGAATATTTGAAATTTGACAGTTCTATGATGTATTAGCTCTTGAATGTTTTTTTTTCTGGTTTTCTTTGTTAATATAAATTAAAATAGTTTATTCATATTTTAAATTAATGGAACAGAGTTATGGTTTAGCGATATTGACACAAATGCCGAAAATGCCCAAGAAAATTTTGAAATTTCCTCTGGAACTGGAAGAAGCAATGTAATATTTATAGAATAAATTTATCATTGGTATATACATACAAATATTTTGTTTATATTTCTTATAGCTTTTTTAAATACTTTCCCTTATCCAAGTTTTGGGTTAATTTCACCTATATCGCTTTTATTTGGCAATCCGGAATCTCCCTAATCCTAACTGAACACTTTTTTTTTTGATTCTGATGATTCTGAAGTTTTTTGTGATAAAATATGTGAAACATCAAATGTGTACAGTAATGAAAATCAAGAATAAATATTTGTTGAAAGATACACTTTGCTCAATTAGGATACAAAAAATCACAGCTATTGAGTTTGACGTTTAAGCATTTGAATGTGTGAGTGCTTCTGGTTTCGATTCTGATTTCAAATCCAGAAGCAATTTTCTCTTCTTTTCAGAATCAGAATTCTGAACTGTCATTTTTTCCGAAGTGAACACTTTCAGAAGAGTCCAGAAGGCTTCCGCATTGCCAAAGTGAAAACAACCCAAAACTTATGTCAGCAATAATAATTATGTCGATTCCCAAAATAATAAAACTTGCTTATACTTAGAGATTGTGGGCACATGGATCTTACCATGTTTGTGTTGGTAGTGAAGTTTGTATTGGACTTGCACAATCCACAGTGTCATTAGTGGTAAAGGAAGTGCGCTCAGTTCTAGACACGCATATTTGCTCCATATGGATTACTTTTGATTACTCTGAAGCAGAAAAGCGTCGGGCTAGAATACATTTTTGACGGGGTGTATAGAGGGTACCCATATCAAGATAGCGTTTCCAAAGAAAGAACTTGTGCACGCATATTATAATCGTTAGCAAATTTCCCCCATCTTTGTTTTGCTTGGCTCTTACCAAAAACCTCCATCGCTATGTCCAGATTTTCCTCCATCAATATGACCAAAATTTCTATTTTATTCGTTATCACTTTTGGCTTGCATAAAATAAATGTTTTTTCTCAAAGATAATTAATTCATTCGAAGAAACTTACATTTTGTTCACATGAAAAACTTCTAGACATCATCTTCCTTACCGTCGATCAGAAAATGACAATCGAAAAGAAACGACTGTGAAATCGAAAACTTTCGATCACAATCGACATTCACAATATGAAATGTAGTAATCGACGATCGATGATCGAAAAAAGTCGATCATCGATTAGAAAATCGACAACCGCAATCTGGGCCTTTATCTCCCAGTGTATGTACATTTTCAAAATTCTAAATTCAAAAACTCAAGTATACATTTCTTCGCGTATTCCACCTTCTTTTAATATTTATCGCGATGACGATCATAACCTACTGATAATTCCCCTTGCCGAGATGTACTAGTGGCTTTCCAAAATACACTAGATTTATCCCTAATTGCAATATCCTCTTGCTCTGATAGATTTTTTTTTTAGATTAATTTATTAAATTCAATTTACAATTCTTCCTCTAATATCGACTATGTTCCAATAAAATTAACCCTTCCTCCTAAGTCACTTTAAGCTATGTATATGTTGCTACATTTTGCCTTCACGACCTATTGAATCCTATGAACTAGCCATAATTGGAATTGATCATATAATAGGTCTATGTGACCTTCATGATGATATCCTACTTTTCGGAGACTTTAACCTTCCTCATCTTAAATGGACCTTATCTGACCATGAATCATGTTATGTTGCTTTCATTCCCATCTCTGCCAAGGAATGTCTCTTCATAGATAGCCTTGCAATCTTCGTCAAGTTAGCCGCATTCCAAATATTTTGAATAGGCAACTAGACTTAATTTTCACAACAGATCCCATCAACTCTTCAGTCTCACTCAGTCCCCTTTCTCTATCTTCTATCGATATATATAATCCCCCTCTCAATCTAATTTCTTATCAGGATTCTCCTATACAAACTTCTCTCCCTACAAATATACCTTCTCATGATTTTCATAAACTTAAATTTTCTCAAATTAATGAATATATCACCAGTGTTTCCTTTAGTTTTGACAACATTACTGTAAATAATGCAATAGAAATATTTTATAGAGAAGTGTTTAATTCTATTTCTCTTCATGTACACTTTTTTCGACGTAAAACTTCATCTTCTTCCCCACCTTGGTATAATAACAGGCTACGATCGTTGCGTTACAAAAGAATAAGATTTGGTCAATTTTCCTTCATTCTCGATCTCCAACAGACTACTCTAATGTCTAATTATCTTGCTACCTTCACTTTACCGAACTTTACAACTCCCTCTATCAACGCTATTTAATCCAAAAATGATGAGTATATTCTCCATACCCAGATACGCAGATGGTATCCCCGCCATATTTCTCAAAAAATGTTATTCACTGACAGATCTAACAATATTGTAAGATCTACCAATCACTTAGCTTTAGAACTAAATATTTCCAAAAATGTCATTCATTCACTTTTTTACCACCAATCATGTACACTTAGCTTTAGAGCTAAATGTTTCCATATGTCATTCAATCACTTTTTCACGAAAACGCATCCGTCGGTACCTTCTTCATATCAACCCATATCCACCGCTGAATCAACTCGAGACCTTGGTGTTTTATGTGATAGAGAGCTTTCTCACACATATTGACGAGATTATACTCAAAGCAAACTCTACACTACACTCAAAAAATTTCGTGTGTAAATATTACTAATTCATGCGTGCATTCTACGAATTTTATTCGTGGTTTTCAGCCATGAATAGTATTCGTAGAATAGAGGTTTATTAGTACATATTACTAATATTTTATTAGTATTCGTAGAAAAACAAACGTATATTGTACGAATACTATTGGTAAAATGTACGAATATTATCGTAATATTTACTAATGCCCTTGTAATTCATTCGTAAAATACACAGCTCCATTCGTGTATTGTACGAATATCATTGTAATATTTACTAATGCCCTTGTAATTCATTCGTAAATTATATAGCTTTATTCGTACATTGTACGAATATCAATGTGACATTTACTAATGCCCTTGTAATTTATTCGTAAATTATACAGCTCCATTCCTATATTGTACGAATATTATTGTAGAACTTACTGTCATTAAATATGTTCTCTGAAATTTCTTTAAATATTTATTGTAAGAAATATTAACAAAGGTAATGTATTTTTTAAGTTAAAAATAGTTTTTTTTATTCATTTTAGTATCATATACGAGTATATGAATAAAGTTAAAAAAAAAATATAAAGTATCTGAAAATTAATTAATTCATTATTAATATAATTAACAATCACAGTAAGTAATATGTCCAAACTCCTTATTTTCAAAGGGCCACTGAAAATAAATTTAAAATTTGACATTCAAAATCTTCCGAAAAAAATTTGTACTTACATTAAAATTCTTTTAGCAAAAAATTCCCACATATGTATGCGCTGCTGCTTCTGGATGCTGTATGTCAAATATAAAATAAGCTTTAAGGCACATGTATGTCTAGGTACTCACCTCGTCTTTTCGAAAAAAGCAGATGTTGGTCTGGTCCTCAAGATTTGTATCTTATACATACAGCGTATGAATTTACAAAATTATTAATTAATTCAGACCACTGCAGCAAAAAAGTGTGACGCGTCCATTACCTTATAAATAGTTCGCGCACTATGCAAAAACACGTTTCAACGTGTTGACGAATGCAATACCTTTAATTTTTAGAGCTGAACACATATTTTTTTTTTACTCATGATTAGTAAATAATACTAATGCACTTCATGAAAATACGAAGTTATTAGTACATTCAACGCATAATGCGTACGGTCTACCAACGAATGAATTCTGTCTACTAATATTAGTTTTACTGAGTAAATAGTACGAATTTATTAGTAAATACTACGAATGTAAAAGATTAAAGTACGAAGTCATTCGTACGAGAAATTAACGAAGGTTATTAGTAATATGTACACAATAATTCGTACAATGTACTCAAACAAATTTTTTACTTCTTGTTTACGAATGAAATTAGTGTATTAAACGAACAGATTCGTGGATAGTACGACAGTTATTAGTAAAATTTTACGAATGCATTCGTATATATACCACTGTACAAATACTTCGTACATCTTACGAATATTCGTACAATGCACGAATGTTTTCTTTACGAATATCATTCGTAGCCATTTTACTAATAATTTTTTTGAGTGTAGGCTTTGTGAAACGTTGGTCCAACGAATTCTCTGACTTCTGACATAACCTTTGTTCGCCCGCTTCTTGAATACGCCTGTCAAGTATGGTCCCCTTATAAACAAATTCATATATCCAGAATCGAGAGCATTCAACGTGGTTTCCTACGTCTCGCACTTCGTGGTGTCTTGGAATAACCCTTTTATTTTACCTCTGTATCAAAACCGACTTCTGTTAATTAACTTCAATACGCTATAATAACGAAGAGCTATAAGCGACAACTCTACAATTCCATCTTTTTCAACACTAATTCCCGTAATATAAGAAATCATCGTCTCTTTTGTCTGCCTACCCACCGTACCTCTTATGGCTCCAACGAACCTGTTACTCGCACTGTTACTAAGTTCACCCTACCTTAAAATCCGTCTCAATCATCCTTCCAATTCAATCCAATCCTAGATTTAAGAGCTATATTTTAGTTAGATTAAGAATAAGCTTGTATATTAAGCCTAATGAATGGGGATATTGGGGATATTGCCCCACCAAAAGTTGTAAGACTAACGGGTATCTAACTATCTAACAATAAGAAATTAATAATTTAGCAACAATTGTTGGACATTATTAAACTCTCCCGGGCTCTTTTTTTTTGGCATTTAGTCCACAAAAACTATAGCGTTTCGTCGTATCGATCTGATTTGACTTTGACGGCCTTGTGAACTATATCTAAGAAAGATTAAAATTGTTATAAAATTGTTAATACAAGGCCATTAGTCAACTGATGAGTCCAAGTAACTCACCCTTGTGGAATTGGGACCCGTAATTTATTGCATGCCGGGCATGCTGCCCCCCTGCAACCCCCCTGCTTGGGCACACTATAGGATTTGGGGTAGGTGCGTGGTTGGGTGTATGCAAGATTTCTTTTGCATTTACAGAATCTTGATTTAAAGAAACTTTGAATTTACCCTAAGGCCTATATCCAATGTCAACTAAAAAAGGGTTTTTTTTTTTAGATGAAACCCCATAAAACATGTCTCCCCCACCTTTATTTATCTTATTCTACCTAATAAAATAGTTTCCAGGTGGTGAAAAATGTTTTGGATCTATTTTTGTCCTGACCCCCAATTCTAAATAATTACCCAAAATTTATTTAAAGAATTTAGTTCTGCTCAAAACGAAAGTTTTCGTTAGATTATGAACTTCCTTAGAATAAACAAAACAAAGTGTTGTTGAAAACTCATCTTGAAAGTATCATATTCATAACTTCAACATAACTATGAAGACCACGCTGTGCCGGACCCACATAATGGCAGGACCCGATTTTCTGGTACATAAAGTGGCCTTACGGTAAAGAATGAACTGACGATTAATATTTAATACTACCAAATTATTTATAAGATACTAGCCGCCCGTGCTCGCGTTGCTAACTACGAATATATTTTTTTTTTAATTGTGAATCTAAACCATTCTCAGATCCCCTTGAACACACACAAAAAATTTCATCAAAATCGGTCCAGTCGTTTAAGAGAAGTTCAGTGACATACACACTCACAGAAGAATTATATATTTATAAGATATAAAAATATTATATTCTTTCAATGCTTAGAAACGTTTAAGCGTTCAATCTCAAGATCCCGGTGAACATTTTATTAACTTCCCATAGGGAGTTATTGTAATCGGTCCGATTTGTTAAATTGGAATTTTTGACATTTCTCGACGTTTCAAGGTCCCTAGAGGCTATATCAATCATTTTTAGAGAGATGTCTGTGTGTGTGTGTACGTACGTTCGTACGTTCGTACGTGCGTACGTTCGTACGTCCGTACGTTCGTACGTCCGTACCTTCGTACGTCCGTACGTTCGTACGTCCGTACGTTCTCGTACCATTTTTCGTCGTCGATATCTCAAGAACGAGTAAAGATGTCGACTTCAAATAATAGATAATAACTTCGAAAGAGGCTGAAAGGGCGTTTATTAAAATTCAGTGAGTAGTTTTTTCACTATAACGGTTTAAAAAAAAAGTAAAAATTTTGGTTAGTTTAAAATATCTCACGAAAAATTAATGCTATTGATTTCAAATAAAATTTAATGTACTCATTATAAGCTCATAAAGATTTGGTATGAATTTGCAAAAAAATGAACGTACCGTTATTTTTTTAAATAAAAAAAACTGAAAAAAAAATTTCATAACCCAGATATTCTAAGAACGGAAAACAATTTGAAACTCAAAATAATTTTATTTTACGAAAAATAATGTGTTTGACAACTGGTGAAAATTTCAAAAAAAATCAGTTTACAGTTTTTTTACAAAAAATAAAAAACTATATAAAATTCTATTGAAAATTGGTAAAAATTGTTTTTCGACTCAAATTTCTCGAGAACTAGTAGTGATATTGACTTCTAATTTAGTTTATTTTATACATAGTACAATTGGTAAAATGTTGACAAATATTGAATTAATAGTTTTTTTTAATAAAAAAACTATTAAAAATTCTAGTGAAAACTAGTTAAAATTGTATTTCAAGCAAGTCAAAGGGAATGAACACCGATAGTGCCTTCTAAAGTATGTTGTTTTATACATCGATACCTTCCCGTAAGAATGTTTACTAAGCGACATTTCTAAAATTGTTCAGGAAACGAGAAACACGAAGAAAGTTCTAGTTGAATCATAGTGTGCTAAGAGACAATTTTGGTTAAACTAAGTAACAGCTAACAAAATTTTTTGTTGCTCACGACAATGAGATCTTTATTAATGTCGCTTAGCATAATTTTTTT